>OX457003.1:11353290-11829259 GCA_949752705.1 Callimorpha dominula
ATTGTGATTATTTCTGTACACGCAATACTAAAACTATTTTGAACCAAAAGTAAAATAATGAGTACAATATGTAGTGAAGTTAATTATATAAAGTGACATTTTGAAACTAAGATTACTTTTGATATGAATTTAAACATAGCTTACAAAAAACTTTAAGGACGCCTCACTATTGAAAACCGCTTTATCTTATAGAAAAACTCTTCACTTTTGTATTATGAACTACATAAAGGCATGATTTGATACTGCTATATGGATACTGGATCGTAGGATTCAATATATTTAATAATTAAATGAAAAATAAAATGATTGCCTATGCTTAGGAGATATCATAATTGTAAGTGTGTTGGTATATTCAGATGACCACTGGAAAATTAACTACAAAATTTTGGAGATTGATAGAAAATTAATAATTCTAGGCTGTAGTGATAGAAGAGCAGTGCTAGTAGACAGTAAAATAAGTAATGAGATTGGGTTTTTAATACAATTATAACGTACTGTTTACTATAAATAGAAAAAATAAGAGATAGAAATGAAATATCTTGAACAACCTGTGAGTAGATTCATTTAAGTTGTCAATATATTTAAACTAATTATGTCGTTTAAAAAAAAATCAATACCTAACTGCCTTACTTAGTACTAGGTAAATAAGTAAAGTAATTACAAATAAGAACAAATACAGAACAATTTTCTATAGTAAATCTGTAAATTCTTGTAAAAAATAATTAGTTTTTTAGTTAATATATATTTAAATTAAATCGAACTCTTTTAAAAAGTATGTAAGGTTCCTACTTAAAACATAGTATAATATTTAATATAGACACAATTCTAAATAAATATGAGGATATTATGATCATTTTTTTAACAAATCACTATACCTATAATAGGCTCGAGTAACAGCGAGCAGAGAAGCAAATTTTCGTTTCTTATTAATTAACCGTGTGCATAATGTGAAAATGGTTTTACATAATTAACTAATTGCACGAGTTCACTTCGGCTACAAAATACAATTATATTACACGGACCTACCATTGATAAGAAAAATATTTAATCACAAAACTAAGTTGTAAAATATTTTTTCGACTAAGTTTGCAAAAATTTTGAACCTCGTCGCTTGGTAAATTAAAGACTGGTTTTTAATTTAAATACTTGGATTCCTATGATAAGATATATATATGTATATATATAATTTGTTGTTGGAGACAGAACTTTTCGGTGTTAGGAAAACTTCCAAAATACTATGGATCACACTGATTGGTTTTGGTAAAGATCGAATTTGAAAGTGTCTTCGGTGCCCGTAAATGGAGATTAGACCTAAGGATATTTTTAAGATTTCATGCACCTTTTATCTCTGTTTTTTCTAATCGTGGGAGAGCCATTCTTCGGCACGTATGGTCCGGCTCGACGAGAGTGATACCACGGCTTTACAGAAAACATCGGCGAAAAGCATTGATTCGGCAGTGAAGCAATGCTTTTCGCTGAGTGAGTGAGGTTACCGGAGGCCCTAACCCTTTCCCTCCCCACCTCTCTTCCCCCCTCTACCCCTCTTCCATCTTTCCCCTTAAAGGCCGGCAACCGGCAACGCACTTGTGCCTTTGAGTTGCATGAGTTGCAAGTGCCAATGGGCGTCGGTAGTAATTTACCAGCAGGTGACCCGTCTGCTCGTTCGCTCCCTATAACATAAAAAAAAACAGAACAGGACATAGGGTACCTTTTATCCAAAAAAAAAAGGTATCGATCCCGAAGGATAGCTAAAATGGCAAAATCTTTACGCGACCGAAGTGAGTTTAATATTTTATTTAATATTATAATTATGTCATATACATAATATGTATGATTGTATAACTATTCAATTCATTTGAATAAAGGAATACAATTCCACCGAAATACAATCCCAGTAACATAATTATAATAAGCAGCCAACCTGTTTCGTAATAAAACAACATCATTATTAGTATTGCATAAGTAATGCAGAATTTAAATCTAAACGGATGTCGGCACTTGGGTTACATAAATCTTTGCCTGTATTGCTCCATTATAATTTATAACAGACCTATAAATATTAAACACAGTTTTTTTATTCATTTTATAAGCCTGTCATAAATATAATGACTACCGAAAATATCAACGGTTCTCTCTCATAGAAGGCGAGCACGCCTCAATATCTTTAGGGTCAGAATCAGTTAGTCGTAAAGCTAATCAGCTTAAAACATACAAGAGACATGTTTTTTTTTACATGTTTCTGTGGTTTATAAGTGAAAATTAAATATAAAAACAATGTTACATTATGCTCTAACAGTCCTGAAAATAACTTCTATATTTTAAGTAATAACAGGATGACCAGTCCCGGCTAGCAGCACCCGTTCACGAGTATGACGTCAGCCATATGCATCGTCCAATTCAACTATACATATAACATGTATTATAGGGAGCCGAATGATCCGGCACACACACATACACTTATGAAATTTGGCAAGGCACAGGATGTGACACTACAAGTAAAAGAAAAAATCTTCTAAGATTACTTTTGCTTCAAATTTTTAACTCAATTTTATAGGCTAAACATGCCTATAAAATACCCCCGACTCAAAAGTTCTTTAAACGATTACAAAAGAGCTGATGATCTTGAACGGCTGAACAGATTTTCTTGAATTATATCTAAGAACACTCTCGATCAAGTCAAATTTCAAACAAAAAAAATAGCACTCAAATCGCTTCCTACGTTTGGGAGCTACGATGCCACAGGCAGACACACAGATGCACGTCTATGCATCATGTCATGTCATGACATGTCTGTGTGTCTACACAGACATGTCAAACTTATAACACCCCATGAGTCGGGGGTCAATAAAGAAAGAGAAAACTAAAACCTACCGCAATTTCAGTCCCATTTTCTAGATATGGAAACTGCATAAATAACTTTGTAATCCTGCATTATAAATATGCGATTACAAAGTTACTTTTGCAGTTTAATCAGTTTACACAATTTTTGGTCACTTATATTCCCTAAATAGATAAGTAGGTAAATAGTGGACATATGTAGGTACAATAAATCATAGACGATCGATGTTTTCTTAAATATACCTATAATATGAGATCCCATCAAAAAAAATCGGTTGTCTGTAAAGTCGGTTTACTGGCGATAGTTGAACGTGACAACGTCATAGGAACGCCTCAGAGCGAGGTAACGCCGCATGCGTCATGTTTTTTCGTGCGTGCAGCCGGCTCCATCGAATTATAAGACGTCACGTCAAAATAACATGTAAAAAAATACAATCCTCGCTAACGCAGTTCTACCGCAAAAAGTTTTGAGATCTAATTGTGACCTAATAGTTAACTAACAACTTTTTATAGTAACCGTATCAATATTAGACATCTTTATTTCTATCCTTTTAATAAATAGAATTACTTGGCAATCGCATATGGCAATAGGATCTACGTACAACAAAATCTACCTAATTAATTATGTAAGTATGTATCTGAATTTAGCTTGCTATGTTCAATTAGGACGATTTAAAATATCAGATTATTCCAATGGGATTTTGCTGCCGTGCTAGCTAGCTAAAAGTTATTCTATTTAGGAATTAAAGAAATAGACTTATATTGTTGTTTAACTAATTAGGTAACAAATAGATCTAACAACTTTTTGCGATACAAAACTGCGTTTCGAGACTTGTATTTATTTACAGGTTATGTTTTTGATGGGATGTCGTTGTCGTGTGTATTAGTCACGTTTTTGTTATAATATTAAAATGACATAAAGGTGTTTAATGGGCAACAAATTAACTTGAAAAAAATATTAACAAATTAAAATCCCCATTTTAACAAAGCAAAGAAATACTACTTATGAGTGATTAATAAATATATAAAATAAATAAAAAAAAAAAACTTAGCGACAAGGCCTATTGTACATGTTGTTTTTGCAATTTCCTTGTTATTTAATTGTAAGTACAATAACTACAATAAAGTTTATGTCTATTCTATTCTATATGTGAGTTAATGACTCACATCCACATAATAGAAGGTGGACGGGCCAAGTACATTTCACTAGTTACATAATTAATACGGCTTACAAATACATCTACATACATTCGTGAGGTCATATTTCCCTATTATTATTATTCCAAAGCTGAGGTCAATCGAGGTAAAGCACTTATAGAGCTTTCAGTGCAGTTTTATGACATCGCATATTGAACTGTTTGTTTAAGCACTAAGTATATCAATAGAAGTTAATATTTTATTATTTGCGTTGTCAATTTTACATGCAGACGTATTTGACCTATTTTAAAAAACGCTACTTCACCTGATTGAAAAATAGGTATTAACAGTTAAAAAATCACACGACTATAATGCTGCGAAAAAATTGTCATCAATAGGTAGCCATCACATTATTATTCGGGTAGGTTGTACACACATGCAATATAGGTAAAATCTGCGGTTTCTCAGACACGGCGCCAGGTCACGTAGAAACCACTTTTCTTGATAAAAGGGCTTAGTATACCTTTTATTGTTTCACTGAAATAATAAATTTAAAATCAGTCAAAATATTTTATGTATTCTTTTAATTTATTGCAAAAAATTGTACTCGTATATAAAACATTGTATGGTCGATTAATATAAGTAGCATAGCTACATAGTTACTATTCTAAATCAAAAGAAATGTTCAGGAACCAGACATCTGCATTACATCCTGCTTCTAACAAATGCACCACTACTACTAAAATAAATATAGTTTAGTGAAGTTCAAGGTTGTTCCAAGTTAGGCTAGCAGGTACACTGATGGCGGCCTTGATCATTACGCGCGTACGGCGCATATGTCGCCTATTGGTCACTCAATTATGTCGCTTTGACATACGCATGAGTACATACTGTACAAAGAATAGAATGTTCTACGCGTGTGACGCCAGATCTTTAAGCTTTGATAAGACCGCAATGACGCTACTGCCAAAATACAGCGTGTATATTTTTATATTAATGGACATTTTCAAATTAGGTTTATTTTAGAGAAATTAAAATTAAATATAAGATATATCGGATCATCGTAATGAACACAATCGGTGCGATAGAGCGATTAAAGCGGCAATTGAAATACTCTGTGAAAATTTCAACTGTCTACATATATACAATAGATAAGATACTTACAGCCCGGAAGCTGAAAATAAATTAAGTTTCTTGTAACAGCCTGCTGACGGACAGACAGCGAAGGCTTAGAGCGTAGGAACCTTAAAGCTAAACGCGTAAGAGGTAAAGAAAAGAGCCTTCTGGGCGCTTGTTCTTCTCCTGGTGGTCTCATCTCTAAACATAATCACTTCATCTTGAGATCGCCGATGTGGTACCATCACAAAGATTGTTGATGCCTGTCTGCAAAACATTCTTGCACCACAAAAACTACAACGTAATATATTGAGAAATGCCACTAAGAGGTATGAAAGTAGAATTCAAAAAATGGCTTGTACAACATACCTTTTTACAATTAAACAATTTTTGAAAGTAGCTATTCAAAAAAAGTTGTATTTTTATCCTATATTATGTACATATTTCTAATTATTATTAACATTTAATAATTGTTGTGTAAATTCTATGTATTTAAAATAACTATTATTACAAATTAAATTAAAAATATATATTTATGTGAAAAACAGACTTTAATGTCTATTTCAAATGTCTGACTTCAATACTAATCTAATCTAAAGTAGCTGCATAGTAACTACTAATCCTGCATCCCGCAATGACAGTAATTACGCAGAAAAGTATAACATATATTTATAAAATATCAACCGTCGTCGGGTCGCGGTCCGCCAGGCCACATAAGGGAACCTCACCTGGTCGTAGGATCCTCCCTTAGTGTTGGAGGGACATAACACCTCCTCAACATTGACATTATCTTGTAGATTTTTTAAGATATCCTGAGAAGAAAGTTTACGTGTAAAAAAACTGAGTATGTGAACTTCTACGCCTTACATTTAAAAAAAAATATGACCTGTTATGTTTTTGTGACTATTTGTCATAGCTTTCTTTATCCATATCCCGCGTATAAAGTACAATAAGCTCGTTTTGGTCTAAAAACACTCGTTGGAGCTTTCATTTGAACTTTTACCTACTTAAATTGATTGAGTTGGAGGGAAGTTAGGTGTGAACATTCAATTTAATGTTACGGGACAGTACGGGTCCTCCTCGTCTGTTTTGAATATTTTTTAGAGATTCAAATATACTCAGACAAAAATTATTTTAAGAAAACCTACGATTACCTCCGAACTTGATGTGATCTAGGATCATTAATAATGTTCTGTCTCTGGATCATGTACCAAATACCGTTTCCTTGGTACAGTATTTGGTTCGATCATTATGTCGGACATTACTGAGTCATTTGTTATACATTCTCAGCTTAGAGATCTTGTATTTAAATTATACCGGTAGTAATTTATGTGATACCGGTTAATGTCAACAGACCTAAGAATGTGATAATAAATAAATTGTACCAAGCACTCACAGTACAGGGTAGTCTAGTGTCCGATAAATCATTGACGGTTGACGGCCTCTGTGGCGCATTAGTAGTGTATGCGACTGCCACGCCAAGGTTCGCGGGTTCGATTCCCGCTCAGTACAAATATTTGGTCTGGGTGTACTGCCTAGTTTGGGTCTAGATACAGATGTGTAATATGACCCAGGATATTATTATTATATATAAAACTAGCTGCACCCGAGACTTCGTCCGCGTGGAATAGTGTATTTATATCAAATCAACAACCTAAAAAATAAGTTTCAAGCTTCTAGCTCTAAATATGAAGATACTTCCATACAACTTTTCATCCCCACCTTTCGACTCCTTACACCCCTCTTTTCGCATTAAAAAGTAGCCTATGTCCTTTCTCAGGCTTTAGACTATCTGTGTACCAAATTTCATTTTAATCGGTTTAGTAGTTTTGGCGTGAAAGAGCGACAGACAGACAGACAGAGTTACTTTCGCATTTATAATATTAGTAAGGATATACACAATATACATATATACAAATGTCGCCTGTGGTATTTCCGGACCGACACGACCTTCAAATCTTCAAGAAAAATGCGTACTCCCATCTCAAATGCCGGTATTGCAATTGTGACTCTTGAGTTGCAAGTGTCCATGGGCGACGGTAGTCACTTACCATCAGGTGACCCGTCTGCTCGTTTGCCCCCTATAAAATAAAAAAACGTATATAATAATGGTTTGTAATAAAAAAAAAACTGACGTTTTAAAACCGTTGCTGACAATCTTTGCATTATAATTACAGGTTTTAAAAATAACTGTCTAATGAGTTTCCGACGACATACTTTTTTGCACATAACACATTCAAAACAGTGCATCATTTAATTGCACTAATATATTCGAAAATAATCACATAAACCGCTTGGCGGTCAGCGGCTGTTGGAGCGTTATAATCACCTATAAGACTCGCGCTTTGCCAACGTATCGTGCGAGTTACAGTTTGGCCAAAGGTTGCTCTGGCCTCCCTAATCATGATCAGAAATGCAACACTATATTAGTAGTATTTCTACGGTCTTCTGTGGAGAGGGGAGCAGCCTGAACAGTTCTGTGTTTTCCATCTGCTTAATGTGTGTATAAAAGTAAGTTGATATCGGAATAAATAGTATTTCAGGCCGATATTTGATTTAAAACATATTTACTAATTATTTTTTATATCTTCCTGTGTATAGCTAGTTCAAGTGCAGTAAAAATATTCAAGTCGCGTACGGGTCCCAATCGCGCACGTCCCACCAAGGTGCGCAGGCGCCGAACTGATGCCAACACAATGGAGGTCATCATTGGATCCTTATAAATTAGCCAGAATGTCAAACTATTAGTCAGTACTTGTGGAACTAAGCTAAACAACCAACATGTTCAAATTCGTAAGTACCTTTATTAATTCTAATCTTTTAAAAAACATCACCTCCTTAGCTTCCAGCCAGTTTCAATAGTGGGGTTAACATTTGATAGTCATTATGCTAGACAAGCTTTTGTAACATGACTTTCTTTGTTCTATTAAAGACAGTGTTTGCAAAATGAATTCTACAAGCACTTTTGCTTATTGATTAGAGATAGAAGAGCATGTGCCAGATGATACTGATGCTCAATTCTCATCATGTATTGTTTACTGAATACCTATTATTACAAATGAAAACATTGAGTATCGAATCATAATTGTAAGACTATGAATAAGCTTTCTGTAATCCCAGACATTTTTATCACCACTGACATGTATATAAGACTCGCAACACCTGATTATAAAGCTTGAACTAATAAAAATGAGGCTTGAATCATAACTTTTCATTACTTTGTGAAGTACCTAGTACTATTAACGTTCGTCCCCGCTTTGTAATAAGGCAAGAAGAGGTTTTGCCGTTCCCTATTACTTTTTACACAGTATTTAAAACGGTTGTTACTTTTAAAACCATTGGTAAATTACCTTTATAAAAACTTAACACATATTGGCAATATTAATTTAAAAAAATATTCTCTTAACTAGTTTATCACAGCGGACAGTTGTGTTATTCCGTGCAAAGATAACGTGAAAAAAACAGTTGCTGCGGTGCGCAATTATACAATTGAAATTTTTTAAGATAGAATAAGAAATTATCATAAAATAATTATCCGAAAAGTGAAAGTGAAAAAGAAGAAAAGTCGCAATAATAATAATGTACTAAAAATGTGCAAAAACAGTCACACTTAATATATATCATTTAATGGATGGCATTATGAAATATTCTAATGAAATCATTCGATTATGAAGATGTGTCGAGATAACTCGATTATAACGGATTAGTAGTTACTAATTTAGTTAGTAATCGCGAACGAGTCTACGCAAAGCGAGATAGGCTTGCAAACTGACTTTTTTGACGGTCGCGGCATTCTTTAAAAAAAGCCTTGTTATTCGAAGACCAGTCAGACTGAACTATAAAAAAATATCGGGAATCATATGATTAGTAGGTTTTTTTATTTATAACAGAAATAGGTATAACATAATATTAACGAGCCAGGAAATTGACAATAACTGTATTTCATAGGATTACTTAAACTGAACGAACATTTATTTGAGGTTAATAAATTGACTTTGACTCGTTTAGTTGAGTAAATAGCAATCTAACAAGAATTATCATATGAATAAGAAACTAAAATAAGCAAACTAAAGATTGAAGATACACTAAAAAACCGTCACAACTCACACCACTGGAAAAAAACGAACTACACCTGATTTTTCAACACGATTAGTAGTAAAAATTAGTAACGTCATTCGATTATAAAATAAAAATATTTACTTATCTCATAATCGATTATCAGTATTAGTATGTAGTTCGATTATACCAATCATTCATAATCGCCCGCCGCTAATATAATTACAATCTATGCAAATGTTAACTAAGCCGCGTCGAGTGTTGTGGATTCGATTAAAAAACTATACATACCTCTTTAAAGAAATATATTTTTAACATAACAGTTCAGATGCAGACATGCATTACAACATTAGTTGTTATCACTTATCACATAATATAGTTACACAACTTTTTAAAGTCGTGAAGCCTCCCATTATAAACTATTACCAGTTCAATAAAGTTAACGTTTAGTTCAACGAGTTGAACCAAGAAAAAATCTATAAACAGTTGTAATTATTGGTAAACAATTATTAACAATGCATAATACCCGTGAAAAATATGAAATATTATTATAATTATACTTATGGTCCGTTTTTTTTCAGCTGATCTTCGTCGCTCTTCTGGCTTTCGCCTCCTCGAAGCCTCTAGTATTGAGCTACACCTCGCCAGTGGCAGCAGCTTACACTGCGCCGGTAGCAGCTGCTTACACTGCCCCCTATGCATACTCCGCATACAGCGCATACTCACCAGTTGCCTACTCAGCCTACTCAGCCTACCCCTATGCCGCACCATACTCCTACTACATTTAAGATGATATGAAGATTAAAATGGAATTATATTATTTATTCGTCTCGACAATCTAATTCTAGCTATGCAACTTATAAACCTTAATTATACGAATACAGTCATGAGCTACGGATGTTGTTTTGCTTACCCATTTCATTATTGAAATAAAATTGCATTGATTATTGAAATAAATTTTCAGAAATCTGTTTAGGTTTATGTATATGTAATTACAAAGTCCATTTTTTTGGCAGAACGAAATAATTTTGACAGTAATGTCTTATTCTATCTGATTTGACTGATAACGGAAAAATACTTTACCAAAGTTATACACATATAAATTATAATGGACTTATTCTTTAAAGAATTACACGACAATTTACTGCCACAAACAAATAAATTAATTGATCAGAAATATCTACAGAATCAAAAATCTAAATAAAGCTTAAAAACACATTTGAATTAATTAAAACTTTAAAAAATCTATTAGAACTAGGAGAAGACAAAATAGTTGAGAACCTTTTTGTCGTCTGTGTGTCAACCGATTTTCTTTATTTTGTTTATTGACGTATTTATTGAACTACTTAGGACTTACTAGCCTAGGGTATACCCGAGTCCCTTGCAATAGACCCACTTATGTTGGAACACCGTGTGGACTTACTAGTCCTGCCCCCGCCTTCTCTACATTTTCTAACATTTATGTTTATGATCCTATCCATTTCTATTTCTAACCGACTTCAAAAAAATATAGGAAGTTCTCAGTTCGTCCGAATCTTTCATTATGTTATTAACCCTCTTCGTAAACGATGTTATAAGTATAACATGTGTATCTGTGTATTTGTGTGTCTGTCTGTTGCATCATAGCCCCTAAATGGATAGACCGATTTTGTTTTAGTTATTTTTTGTTTGAACATTCTCGAAAGTTCTGAACAAATTATAGCTAAGAACACTTTTGATCAAGAACCGATCGACAGTGTTCTTAGCTATAATCTGTTCAGCTGTTCGAAGATCATTTAGCTCTCTTCTATTCGTTGATGGGATTCTTGAGACGGGGGTTTTGTAAATTTTTTATTTATGTCATTACTAGCAACCCACCCCGGCTTCGCACTGGTACAAATTATACACCTTAACCTTCCTTATGGATCACTTTGTGTGTTAGTGAAAACAGACGCGGCGGGGGACTTTATTTTATAATATGTAGCGATGTATGTTAGCCGATCACTCGGAGATGGCTCTACCAATTTGCCAAATTTTTTTTCTACGTATTAACGGGAATTAACGCGATCACGAAAAGGTATTACATACCTCTGAATTGCCTAACGTTTCGACCAGGTTGCACTGGCCGTGGTCACAGGCTGGCTGAAAAAAAAAATTCTGTTTGAAACAACATACTTCCTAAATGGACCCATAGTTATCAGATCAGGATTTTATGATACGATCCTGGAGAAATTGAGGGAACTCTTCAAATATTACAGGCACACCTATAGAAATTATTTTTTATGGTAACTCATGGATTTGCTCATGCATCTGCTCTGGCAGGAAAGTGACCAATTGATGAAGTGGAACTGATGAAGAAGACCACAGATGGTCACCAACTCAACAGTAAGTATTTCACGGGCTGACATTACTTTAATGTGGTTGCTGCGCAATTTATGCTGTCACAATGCATATGGTTAAGTTGAGCTGATCGTGAAGTACCAGGGAAACTCCTCAAAAAGTAACGTCCGTGCATCGGAGAAGCAGTATTCTGTAAAGAACCTAGCAGTGGACATAAGGCTTCTAACTGAGGTAAGAAAATTAAATACAATTTTACTGCAGGTAGTTTAAGTAAGGTAATGTGATTTCTTAATTGTGGCATTTCTGCTAATGCTTGTTCATCACAGGATTAATTTAACAGTTTAGGAGGTTCTAAATTAGAAGGAGGTATTCCTTCTAAAGTCTTGCCTCTGCAGAGAGCTGGGAAATGAAAGGATGGTGGATATGCTTATTTGAATTTACCACGACTTTGGCACATTGAAGTCGGTTATACTGTGTTTAAAAGATATACAAGGTGTATTTGAAAATAGAACACTTACTTTAAACACTAAAAGGGTCTGACTCTAGCATGCAGTTGAAATTGAAAAAAAATTGAAAAAAAAACTATCCGTTTACAAGTTGTGACCATTTGAATTTTCAGGTATTTTTACCTCGGTTTCTCATAAAAGCAGGTGGAACGTGTAAAGTTAAAGATTTTAAATAGTACGTATTTTTTTTTTTTTTTTTGGAACTATTCACTCACTTTGTGATAAAATCCATAAAAGCTAACTTAAATAAATTTCGAAATTAGTTTTTATGGATTTCCTTAGTAACGGAATAAAACAAGTCCAAAATGAAAGAATATGTACAATTTAAATCTTTAACATTACACATTCCACCTACATTTATGAAAAACGGTGGAAAACTTGTAAATTGTAACTTCTTGCTAGAGTCAGACCCTTTCAGTGGTTTAAGTTTGTGTTCTATTTTCAAATACAGCTTGTGTAATACAAAGCCTGTTTTTCCTTTTAGTTACCAGATACTACAATTTATGTAATGCAGACGGGTTTTATATTTAATAATTTATTTTTAATTTCTAGTAAGAAATTCTACACACGAATCGGCGTCATAACTTTTTTAAATTACTCTAATGATGAAGTCTTAATTGGTAGTGTAATGGGAAAGACTTAAAGATGTCTTGCTACCATTATAACGGCTTTTAAATGTACATTGAACTACGATGTTCTTTACTAACTTTTAAATTTTCTCCTTTCATTCCCGTACAAATAAGTATTCACCATGGTCTTTGTATAGTAATCTGTGTTATGTATGTTCATTGAAAAATGACAATGGCACTATTTATTTAAATGGTCTTTTAGACTGTATGACCGGTTACTGCCGTGAGTCATTCTTGTATTTGAATGACTCAGTGTTATATTGTTCAGTGAAAATTGAAACACTCTGAGACAGACAGACTCGAAGTGCTAATTTAAAGGGAGGTGAAGTTAAGTTATGTAATTTAAATGCGAATATGTTAGTAATATAAGAACAGAGACATAACTACTAACACACTAGAAAATAACCTTATACGTCTCAAGTTTTTTTTTACTTAGTTTTACCTACATATAATAATAGAAGTGTTATTAAATAAATTACAGAAGATCCAGTAAATAAATGGTAAATGTGCGAGTCAGTATGGTGTTGTGAGTGGAGTTAAATTACGTCAAATGAGACGATTTTCGATTACTTGAGGCACTGAAATGGAAACAGCAGAGGACTCTCATAATTACACATACACACTTACACATATTATCATATGTGGAAAGTACACATTAAAAGCTCAATTTCCTCATTAATCTTATCTTTAACCCATACTCCTAATTCACGGCCATTTGAATACCTCGTGTGAGTATTGTAGAACCAAGTCAAACAAATACCACATCTTATTATTAACCATATTACTTTAGGGCTTTGCAACACAGGAAATCATTATATTATGTCAAGGCATTTAATTTTTGCACAAATTAAGGATTTCCCTTAACTTCTTTAGTTTTAAACCAAAAGCAAATTAAAAATACTCGTTAAAGGGACTAAAAAATCCCTTTAATGATGATCTTCGAACCGCTGCACATTTTTGAATTATAGCTAAGAACATTCTCGATCAAGTCACCTTTGACCAAAAAAAGTAAATAATTTTGTCTTTTTTTTTTTTGCAAATTACCTAGCCACAGCAACGCGTGGCTGGGTAGCTAGTTATTTATAAAAAAAAAATATTATTTTATTGACAACACTAAAGCTCGTCAACAGCAACAAATAGAAATAGGTTGACAAACAGAGGAGAAAAATGTAGTGAACGGTTTCGTCTTTGTCTACATATTAAAATATGGATAATTAGATATGTACAAAAACTATGCTCAACGTGAGAATGTATGAAAAGCATTCACTTCCGGAAGCTTTTGAAAGTCATTAAACACACTCGAGAGTAATCAATCCGGGTCACATAAATACTTACCTGAAAATCCCTAAAAATACTAATGCTGGCTTAATAAAATAAATTGTGTTTATTAGACAATGAATTATTCCTAAAATGAAAGTAATAAGACTTCTTGGTTGTTGTAAAATTATGCCATCAAAATAGCGGAATGGGAGAATTTTCCCCAACATCGTATAAGAAACTTGGTATACAGCATGCCAAACCTCATAACCGCAGTAATGGCAGAACGTGCAGTTAACACATTTGAGAAAATTGTAAAGTTGTAGAAAAATATCGTGTTTTTCTCTTTTTGTTTTAAGATGAGATTGGTTATTGTTTTCTTAACTCTTAATATAATACAAAGTTTATTTCTTTCATTTAGGGAGTATTTGTCTATTAAACACAATTTATTTCAATAAACTGGCATTTTTAGTTGTTATAATTCGTCATTGAGATTTTCAGGTATCTTACTTTATGTGACCCGAATTAATTGCTCTAGAGTGTATAAAAGACAAAATGTATGGCTAATGGTATTAGGGTTATTGCACGGTTCATTGTTATAGGAGTTCCTGGTGGTTACTGAGTTATAATGAATTCATAGGCTTTTGTGTTTGTTGGCGGCCTAGCTTCTTTTAAGGACAAAACAATGACAATTTCGGAACATATGTATATGTCTTTATGTTCCTCAGTTACAGATTATATATTCTTTTGTTTCTGTAAAAACCATTCAACAAGGCCTTGGGAAAATATTGAAAGAGTAATTTCATCAATATAAATATTCATTTGTGTCCATATTTGTCTTCAAACTTGACCATATATATAAAGGTAGGTTACTTTTCACGTCACACAGTGCAAATTGAAGAGTGTCAAACTTAACAAGTGATCTATTAACAACAGAAATTTCAAAATGACGAAGACGTTTTTGGTAAATAAGAAATATTATTTTAACCATATTATGATGTAT
Source organism: Callimorpha dominula (assembly GCA_949752705.1). Classification (NCBI taxonomy): domain Eukaryota; kingdom Metazoa; phylum Arthropoda; class Insecta; order Lepidoptera; family Erebidae; genus Callimorpha; species Callimorpha dominula. The sequence goes on from OX457003.1 coordinate 11,368,152, forward strand.
TTATTCTTTTGTGTTATGTTGTGTTAAGGCTTATAGGTTCAGTTGATTTTAAAAGTCTGCACTGCTCGTTTAATTAAAAAAAACATAATTAATACATTACTTCGGTTCTACCAAATTAAAATATTGATAAGGAAATAGTTTCGGTAATTACTAAAACGAGTTAAAAAGTCACACCTGTTGCTTATTGCACATATGTATACATTAATCTCAGCCTTTATTAGTAGGTATATTATATTTTACTTTGCAGATCACAATGTTGGCTTTCATCGCAACAGTGTCTGCCGCTCCATATATATCCCCACTGTCAGCATTCCCTGCATACAGCCCTGCATACAGCCCTGCATACAGCCCTGCATACAGCCCAGCATACAGCCCTGCATACACTCAACCGATACTCCCGGGAGCGGTTCCAGCCCCGATAGCTTCTCCGTACTCCGCTGCTTACCCCCGGGCAGACTTAGGAGCCTATGCTTTCGGAGAGTACGGTTACGGTGTACCAAATTATGCACCTTTGGCGTCTGCCTATTCACTGCCTGCAGCGTACACGTATGAGTATGTTTACGGACGATAATTCTGTAAATAGGAACATTCCTATGCACAGTCCATTATTTTTGCGATGTAACTATGCAGTTACATCGCAAATATCATAAACTATATCTGCAATGTACTGGTGAATACAATTAGAGATGATGCTTATATTTTTTCGTTCATAGGCTATGATTTCTATTTTGTTCTTTTGTTTTTGATTTATTGTTAATAAAAGAATGAATGTTAAATTTGTTTAGTTTTTCTTTTTGTTATTAAAATTGCTGCCACTGTCAAACAATAATTTCTAGTTTTTCATTCTTTTCTATTCTAATTTGTTGTTTGTTTATTTTGTTCCTTGAAATCGCTTTAGTGGTACAATATTTTGGACTGAAACATGCGTCATATTTGAACCTGATACTGATAGGAAAATTTATTGATTCGGAATGTAGGTCTGTAAATATACATTCTGACATACGAGATACAAAAATTAATTTTGAAATACCATGATCATTTAAAATTAAAACTATAATCATTTAAGGATACTGTTATCCCTGGATAAGTACAAGAAAGTATATCACAGAGTAGTAAATACTAGAGGCCATCATAAAACTGAAATGTTACAGACCTAATGCCGTTTCTTATTCGACTGCCCAGAATTGGACCACTTCTTGTTGAGAGTATAGGAACAACCTAATCACTAATATGTTTATAGTTACTGAATACCAGTTCCTATAGTATGTATGATTTTAACCTGCTTGGAACGCAGCTATTTAGTGCGATGCCTAAGAATATTATGGCACGTGTATTCATAATTAATTTTGTTCAGTTTTCGTTATCTAATAGATTTCCATAGTCTAATAAATAATTAGATTATTTAATTAGATTTTGCTAAATAAACCAATACAAAATTCAAGGTGGTGATAACTTGGCCGTTTTGCTTTGACTTGCATTTCTCAAAATATTAGGAAATCTAGTACTAGTAACGTAAAGACAAACAAACATTTATACTTTAATAAGTATAATTTTTTATTTCTCTTGACATCCTCTTGATAAGTTTGAAGAGTACTGCATGATATCTTTAATGAAATTTCCATAATTTTTTTTCGATACAGCCATAGGACATACAAATAAATACAATATTTTTTTCTAAGTCACATGGCCGCGGACCATGTAGCAAACAAGTAACTTTTAAACTTTAAAAAAATATGCAATTAGGAATGCATTGATTGATTGATTAATGAGCTTTTGACAATATAAAATAGGACTGAATATTATTCAAGAAACATAACATGCCAAGTCGGAATATATTCTTCATCCTTTTATTGGTCCAAGGTCCATAGGTCCTTAGCCAAGTGTCAAGTTATTATTATTATTAACTTTTTAATTTATAAAATGAAAAATTTCTGCCGTAAGATGGTCTACATTATATTATAAATATTAAAAAGCAATACTAATAATTTTAATAATGTCAAACAATATACATTTTAACAGAGTTGTTAATACCTCGAAAAACATATCAATGAAAATGCCTAATGAAAGTACCAATTTATCATTACGCTGTGCAGAATAAGTCGTTTTGAAATAGTTCAAATCATTTTCGTTAGCTGGCGCTGGGTATATTGCCACATAGCTGCTGGGCTTAAAATTTTTAAAGACGAACTCTTGACTTATAATATATGAAACTTTATTGATGTCTCTTTAATATTGATCTTACGTTTCTCTATTTCCTAATGAAGTAGGCAAACGCAAACCAACTATTTAGATTACGAGAAAAGTTACCTCTTCCTGGAATCGTGGCAGTGGCGTTGACAACTTTGTGCTAATGTGCAATGTGTCAGTGGAGGGGCCGCACTTAGGATTCCATGATAAGATATTTATAAAAAACATTGGGTATGTTTCGCAAATATTTGTTAAATTATTTTCAAGGCAAGAGTCTTGAGAAGAATCAGGACAAAAAATAAGTATAGTAACACTTTCGTTACATTCTAAATTATTCTTTTAAATCAACAAAAAAAGTTAATAACTCATGAAAATAGAAGCCATGTTAAGTATATTAGTTTAATTTCCATATAAGTTACCCACTTTCGTAATTATAATTTGTATATTTACCATATAAACAATATACTCATATAAATAATATGAGACCTATAAAACTTATCTACATACATATATAAATACCCAAACAAAAATAAAAATCAAAACCTATAAATACTACAAGGTGCTCAAGTTTTGGAGTTTAGAATTGGTACAGCAGTTATCTAAATGTTTGTCACAATCGTTCTTCAACAGAGGGCCTTGATATATGTTAAAAATAGAATGGGGTTTAATAAACTCCGTCCGTTGAATTCCGTAGTAAATTACTACGATAACATAGTAGATATCTGCTTAAAACACAAACCTGGTTATTACTAAATATAAAACACAACAAACACTCTATATAAATACCAAACAAGTAGTAACAACAACTTGTCGAGTGGGCTATTTAATGCAGCCTGGAGATAGAGCGTCTTATGTCCGAGACCCAAGGCCAGTCGCGTCGGTGCATACACTCCATTTACGTCGCTCTATCAATTATTTATGAATTAAAAACAATACATTGGAATATATCATAACCAACTGTAATTCCTTATTACTATTCATTGATTAATACGCTATCCACCTCCTAGCTTCATCATCAGACCATCGCTACCAAGCCCAATATGTTGGACTCGCCAAAAGAAATCTTTCTAGCCCAAACTCGAGGATTTTACTAGTAGCCAGTGAAGAGTTCGACTATTCACCTACTGACAGATATACACCATCATCACATCAGCTCCAAAATGCCAAATTATAAATTGTCATCCAAATTACATTTACATACGAAGTTTCATTGTTATGCGACAATTAAAAGTAGATTAGAATTGACTTCCATTGTTTGTTTTCATAGTTTTAAGTGAAATTAATAAAAATCAAAAATAATTGGTTGACAAGCGCAGAAGAAAATGGTTTTTTAACTGTTTTATTAAATAAATAATAAAACTGACTACTGATAAATTACCTCTAGGTAGATAGACAAACAAATAAGTACTTCTTTGACTCCATCCTGTCTATGTATTGCGTGTATCAATAAGTAAAGGGCTGTCAATTACTGGCAATTACGCCACAAGAATATTAAATTAACCAGATGAGATACCCTGCTTTGCTCGGGTGAAATGTGACTTGATCACAATGTTTTACAAAATGTAGGTTGATATACGTGTGAATCGGCCTTAACGAACTCAAGATGGCATCCGAGTGGCCAATATAGCGACTGCCATATGCACCATTAGAATTTAACAAAATACTCGACAATCCGAATTTTGCGGGTATGTTGTCGACTCGAAATCATAATTTTTTTTGTTTTATTAAGCAGGTAAGGTTTCAATCAAGTCTACCGTACCCCTTGACCGAATTATTAATATAGAAGATGACAAACAATATTAAAGTCTGCACTGCTAACATAATACAAAATGTTTGTAAGTATATTTATACGTGTACTAAAACCCATTATAATAATAGCTACTACTTCTTTTAGTTTTCTTTTAGGTAAGAAGATTACCTAAAAGAAATCTAAAAAAGAGCTGTAATACTAAATAACTTGATAAAATACATCTTACTAATATTATAAACGCGAATGTTTGTGTAGATGTATGGCTGGATTGATGTTTGTTGTAAAACATCAATCCAGCCAAAAAACGAATGTTGAATATTTGGCAAAGTCACAATTTTCACATATTTTTTTGTATACTCCTTGTAGATTTTTCATTACATCAATTATAAATTATTAATAAAGTATTAAAATATTTTTGGATTTTTTAAGATTTGAACTTAAAATTTTAATAAATAGTGACAATTTTAAGACAATGATAAAAAAATACTTTTTAAAATTAAGTTTTTTCAGCTTTTCGTTTTTTCTGGCCAAATTTCAATAGGAATGTATTTTTACACAATCTAAAAGTAGAGGTTTTAGCAAAAAAATAGACCACTGGTTTAAACAAAAAAATTTAGAACATGGGCATTTCTTGATGAAAATGGGGCCTCTTTTTTGGTTTAATATCGAAATAAACTGTAAAACATAAAATTTTGCGCTTACGTGAAAAAATTTCTGAATGAAAAGTTATAATCTTTTTATTATCTACAACATTTAGATTTTACTTTTTCAAAAGAAGGTCTAGTTTCGCTGGAAATCGTGAAAAACTATATTTCACTCTTAAAAGTTCACCCCATTGCACCCTCGCAATTCGGATCGACTTTAATTTATTTTTTCCAACAGTTTCTAATAGAAACTTCTTAAATTATTAGAACACTTGCCGAGGGCACAAACGCTGATTTTATTCAGCTAGTGCACGTGCACATGTTTTTGTTAATGAATGTATTAGTGCGCGTTGTACTCCTTTTCATAAGCACTTCATAAGAGCTAGACTTAGGCAAAGGTGAGGTAACTATTTAAATCGTTGATGAAAAGGTATTCTTTATGATGCGGTAATTTTTCCTCTGGAGTACGGCATCCCAAAATTAAAGGTGCGACAGCATTAATGTGGAGGATAACTGATGGTTCGTTTTCCCCCATTGTGCAAACCAAGCCTTGGCTATTGGGTAACTTAATCGAACAATACCTATGGTGAAAGATAGCATGTAGAATATAAGATATGAAATGGCGAGTGACAGCACGTACCAAAGTAATCAATATTTGAATTTGAAAAATGAAAATCTAATGTATCATATGCAGCATTTTTCATCACTGGCAACATAGGTTTAACCTAGGCCGGTGAAATTCATCACTACAACTTGTTAAATCTATTATAGGATTTTTATCTATGAGACTGTATATAACATACGAATAAATTAATAAATATGATAAGAATAATGTGTACTGCATTTAATTGACTATAATAAGATACTCTAATTATGCACAAAGCTACCTACAACAGAAATGCCTTCAAATATTTTTTTTACAAATTTGTTCTAAAATTAGCCTTTCTCATAAACGAGCGTTCATTAAAGGATAAGGTCAATGTTATTGCAGTTACAGGTTTTAACGTGCGTGAGTATAAAAATGGGCTCCGTACTTCGTAGGGCATCATTCACCCCTGTGAACGAGGCACACCCAGCAACATGTTCAAACTGGTAAGACTTACTTCGTTAAATTTGAGGAATTCCTTTAAAAATTTTGAAAATCAGAAATTTTGAAAAAGTTTAAAACTATTTGTGGCTGTTAAATTTATGGAAACCCTCGCATCGGACAACTCTATAATTTTAAAATGTAATATGATTTATATAGGGTTTGTCACAACAAAGCAAACATATTTGGATTTGATTTTGTAGGCATATCTGGATTATAAACAGAGTCTAAGTGGTTTTGAAATATTTTAAGAGTAATTTCAGTACACTTTTCCGCGAAGATGTACAATTTAGTTTAATGTTATTTTTAAAATAGTCAAAGTTTAAAATTATATGCTCTAGATTAATCTTCATTGTGTAATTCCTAAAAAAATCTAGTACGAGATTCACCATTCCAATGCAAATATTTGGGAACATTCTGTAGGATCTTAAAATTTTGCCAGTAAACCTACTTGCATAATCAGAAAGTATTGCTTTTGCTTTGCCAGGCCTCATTTATTGCACAAAATAGTTACAAATACAATTAAAAGAAACTGATAAAATAGAAAAATAAGTTAAAGTACTGAACTTGCGATCACGAGATTGAGAACGCGCGCCCCACCGACCTCGTGTTTGTGAGTGTTGGATATATTTAGCAATAAATTTAATTCAAAAAGACCATTAATATGACCAATAATTATTTTTTTTATAGACTACTATTAACGTAGGTCACTCATGAGTAGCATGTTTTGGATTCATATCTGCATCCTTTAATAAAAAACATAATAGATTGCAATCAAAAAAATAAACAATAAAATTAACCTTTACTCATATATAATTTGATAATAACAATTCTTAAAAATTTATGAAATTAAGATAATACGAATGATCGTTTGTCGTAAAGTAAGTAAATAAAATATTAATTAATAAAAAAGAAATCAGAATTTTCAACAAAATTTGTAAACCAAATTATACTACTTCCCCCTTTAACCAACTTTAACGGGAGAAGGGTTCCTGAAAAATATATTTTATTAAAATACGACGAATCAAAATGAACTATCATTTTGATTAACTTCCATTATATCAATAATTTAATAACGAAATGGAGGTTGAATGAATAATAGAAATCTTTATTTACAGTTCTCTTTTCTACTGATCTTGGCGGCTGCTTTCGCTGCACCAGCTCCCGAACCTGGTGTCCTAGCACCCTCGTTGGCATACAGCAACGGCATTGCATACAACGCATATGCTCCAGCTTTAGGCTACGCCGCTCTACCAGCACCTATAACATACAATGGACCCATCATCGCCTCCTACCCTGGACCTCATCTAACATACGCTAAATTGGGGTACTGAAAGCTGAACAAAAGAGGCTCTAGAACGTTTCAAAGGCATGACTAGTGAACCATTTCACATGTATGTAATGTAACAGTACAATAAATGTCCGTTCCGCCTAAATCAGTGTTGTATTGTATTTTGTTCATGCCATTTCCTCATAACAACTAAACTGCAATCAGTTATTATAACTATAAGTATTATAGACAATGTCGTTCTGCAAATTGGTTAGCTACATACCATAAATGGCACAACATATTTCTGGACGATTGAAGAAGTACATTCCAGTTTCCAGAATACAACGGTTAATGAACACTGCTGCCGTACCTTTAAATTTCTGAAGGTGAGTTCTACACGCAAGCCACGGTAATTTTGACGGCAAGCAATATCGGTGCCTGGAAACACTTGTCATAGCAGATGTATCTATCTTTTCATACCAACTCTATTTCCTTCTCCATGAAAATGATTTTTGGATTTTTGAAAAAGCATCGGCTTCGCACAGGTAGCGGAGATCTCTTCAACAATCATCATCATATTTCAACCAATTTACACAAAACCATAACAAATTATATACCTAAACATTCCTCATGAGGTTACTTAACTGTTCCTTAAACATCTACTTACTTTACCAATGAGGAGGATATGCTGCATTCTACTGATGTTCTTTCAAGGTGCGAGTGGCTTGCACTTCTTTAAGTTGATGAGGGTAACTGAAAATAGTATCTGAAACCTGCCAGGCTCTGGTAAATTAATCAGTGCGTTGCATGTGTATGGCTCTCGGAAATAAGTAGTGTGTTAGAAGCGGCACAGTTTTTGCCGGTGGCGTCGTGTTCATACCAATGCAGACAAAAATGAACTATAATTACTTGTATCTGCGACAGTCAGGGCTAACGGTTTTAACTGCTCTCCGATGCACATCTAGACAGAAGCTTTATTAGTGAGTTTCGCCCCTGACATATTATTAGAACTCAAGAATAGTGAGCGGTTACCGTCCGTACAAGATAGAAATATCCTGAAATCTGGCAACACAATCTCTGAAGGATGGACCCGACCGGTCGCCTCTATGTTACCACCATATAAAATTGTTAGAGTACTTACAAATAATACTATTTTATTAATAATGCCAGGTTCAGGTTTAATATAAAAGTTTATTCGAATAAAATCAAAGAGGCTAAAACAATGTAACAACTAATATAAACTAGATTTTAATTTTATCAACTTAATTTGAATACTAGTATAACTCTTCGAGTGGGTATGCAGTTTCGAGACCCAAGGTCAGGCTCATGATTGGTGCCATGGACACACACACACACACACACACACACACATTTCAGATACACTCACACATATTCAAGTATTAATTATTCTAGAATTAAAACTATACTACAGCATAAAACGGCATATTTCATAAAGCAATTGTAATTGCGTTGCGATTATGTCTAATTGAAACAGGTTAAAATACAACACAAAATTTAATACTTTTTACTTTGGAATTTGACTCGTTAATGCAACTTTGAAAATTTTTTTATACATTTAACGTGGCAATTAAGCATATTGAGTACTGAGCGCTAGTTATGAAAACAATGATATTGTGGCGTATAATTAGGGCCGCCATCCACTCGGGGTGCCATAGATTTGTCCTAGTTTAGAGGGCGTCCGGGGAGCGTCCGGACGGGGTTTTCAAAAAGTGTCCGGGTGAAACCCGGACACTCTGTGCCAGGGAAAAATTATAATTGGTAGATGAATCGTTAACAAGCTGTTTAAATTTTTTTGTTTAAAAAAAATTAAACGGAATCGGCGCTTTTTAAGGTGTCCGGGAAAATGTGTGAAGTTTGCACGCTCTGTACCACCGCCAACGATGTGAAAATAATCCTCTTTAAGGCTTACTGCTAAGTCTTCTACACGTGTAGATCGTTTGGGCAGACTCAACGGGTGATTAAGTTTTTCGCGGGAACGCACACACTGACAAGTTCGCGGCTATCAAGCATAAGGATGCTGCATCCCTATTTTACGTAATTGCTAACTGTATTGTCCTATATTTATAATGTCTCGTAAAGTTGTTATTTCCTTTTGTGTTGTGTTTGTGCAAACACTAACATAACTTTCTTATTGTTTGTAACACAAAAATATAATGCAAATTCTGAAGTAGAAGCATTATTATTGTTTATAGATATTTTTCACTATTTTGTATTGCTTTAATTACCAGTAGTGAAGTGTGTAATGTTCACGGCTTAGTTTAAGGCTTGAGATTCTCATTCCCTCACTTTAATCCAATTATAAGCCGACTTTATTGAAACTCAAACCGGAGTGGCGCATTTAGTGAGGTGACTCTTAGTAAATTTAAGTAGTCCGGCGGATTAAATTCTTTGTTGAATTAACGAAGACGGTAAGTACGTGTTGAACCTCGCACAATAGATAAGTTCGTAGTCATTACTCATTAGTATGGGTCATGAACAGTGGGAGTCCTACTCATATTGTTTCGGTATTTTTAAACGAAAAGGCCGCAAATATTATTTCTTTTATCAGAAAGTACAGTGAAATACAAAGTTAATAAAATGCCTGTAACCAAAAACGTGTATTTTTTACTTATTTTTATCAGTGGTTTGTAATTTTTTTTTTCAGAATTTTAATTCCAGTGATTTTTTGAAGTAAAACTTCTTTACGCACGCTTGACTTGAGAGTAAGCTGGTGAATGCGTTACGAAAAGTGTGATCGGGCTAGGCGAACGGAAGTTGAAAGGGAGATATAAGTTAGTGAAGATAGAAAGAAAGAGAGTTACGTTTCGTATATTACTGTAGAGGCAAGACAGAGAGGTACGAGCACACACTTTCTTTCTCTCTTTGTCTCATAGCCAGTTACGTTTCGTATGAAGTTTTACTTCAGTCGTGTGGTCTAAAGCACACTCGTTTTATAAGTGGCTGTTTAGGAGCGCACATCATTGTGTTTACTAGTTAGGAGTAGTCAGTTGTTATTTTAAACGCCATTTATAGTAACGAAAATATAGACATTAAGATGTTTCTTAGGTTATTGTGGTATGTGTCTTATTAAATAAGTCACATATGACAATCAGAACACTATGTTCCTGATATATTATTTTTTAATGTTTACATATTTGGGTGTTTTGCCTAAATTGGCATTGGCGACACAATAAATACTTATGTTTTTTTTATGCTTAAAAATATATGTATAGAATATGTATATGTATAGTGCTTCTGTTAATATAATCTCAAATACGTAAGTAGATTACATATAAGGTATTGAATTAAAATAAAATAAAAAATATTGCTTAAAACTTATATTAAAACATTTGGCGAATCGTTTCCAGTTGAACAGAGATTATAGTTGGGTGTTCGTATGTTATCAGCGGAGGTAGTACGCAGAGTAACCGTATGGGTAAGGAGCGTAGCCAGCGGAGTATGCAAGAGGAGCAACACCAGCATATCCAGCGTAACCGACAGGGTAGCCTGCAGCAGGGTAGGCCAATACCTGAGGGTCAGGTTTGGGGTTGGCGAAGGCAACAGCCAAAACGGCGAACAGGAAGAACTGTAAACGAAATACATTGTAAATAATAAGTGTTATTGTGCTATTGCTTGCTACAAACGGTACAAGGGTTGGCTTGTAGGAGCCCTACTTTATTAGTATATTTACTTACCTATACCAAAGCAGTATATTTCGCAAAAAAAATATAGGAGGAACTACCTATTAACATAAATCTGGACGTGTAAATGAATACTGGCCTGTTGGTCTAGTGGTTAGTGACCCTGACTGCTGAGCCAGAGGTAGTGGGTTCGATTCCCACCTAAGTCTGGGTGTTCTTTGTGTCCGTTGCTTATATGTTTGTAAAGTCCCCCGCGACACAGGAGTTATTCCTAATGCGGGAGTTGTCTTATTAAAGAAAAAAAAATATATATATAAGTTACTCGAGCGCTTTTAATAAACTACTACTTGATTTACTAAACTAAAAATCTTAAAACCAGTGTACTATAGAATTTGCTGAATAGCACACGCTATTGTGACGGAGTAATTTCTACATACCGTCATACATGGTTTTGTCTAGTGCTCGCTAATTAATACGAGTTTGTGGACATCATGGTCTTACTCGTCATTATCTAGCGACACACGGGTACTTTGGCTAATTAAGTCCGTTTCTTTTTACAGTCCTTATTACCCGTTATTAATTTGAGTTGTTGTCAATAATGAATCCATGTATGGTATATCGCCAACATTAGTGTGAATAATCGATTTAAGATTTCACCTCAGCATTTAGTCACGTTGATAGTGACGTGATTCTCTTACGAAACAGGTGTAGCGAGAAAATTAAAACGCAGTTTTGTACTGTTTTACTAATAACCATAGTAAACTAGGTTCTATGCATTCATAAAAAAAAAAACACAGTGAGAAGCAAAAATAAAGACTACATTTGTGGACATCTGCACAATTTGCGTATTGTGCAGATGTCCATTCTGATGAGCGTCTTATACATTGTTTTTAAAGATAATTAGTTAATTACGTTATTCGTATTTTATCGCTATCTTTGTTAAAAAAGATGTCGAGGCGGCTAAGTGTCCAATAAATAATAATTGACTTTGGTAGCACGTTGTACCGAGAATTCATTTTTTAGTTGTAGAATTAGCGTATGTGCTGTAAAGACTACGTAAACGACAGATGGCAACTATTCCAGAAGTAAAACTCATCATTAGTTAATAACAATTAAACACTAAATTGTACTAATTTTGTCGCTGACTGTACTATAATAATGAGAGTTAATATCTCTATGATAAAGGTCTGCATTGATACTCATGGCCAACGTCTGCAAAGGAGACTAATTATAAATAAGTAATACCTATATAAGCATACTAATGTTCCCAATTTCCTTTCCTATAGTAACAAATTGTATTTCAACATACTAATATATATAAATAGCATATCATATACAAACTGAATATGACCCAGCCATTGTCCCTAAGTGCCGGAGGAGATAATACTCAAAGGCTTTATAAAATAGCCTGCCCATAAAAGACCGTCCGCCTTGTTAAGAAACAGTCTCAGTGTGATCGTGCTAACAAGATAAACGAAAATAACCCCTGAAATGCTGCCGTATTGTAATAAAAAAACATTTCACAGGAAAACCCCGTTCAATGCCGTTCTTATAACAAAGCAAGGTTTTATTAGCTATAAGTATAAGTTAAGCCAATAAAAAAATGTAAACAATTATTAACAAACCACAAATACAAAGCTTAACGTGCACAAGAAGTAACTACCAAATTGAGATCCTCTTGTATGAAATACGCGTGAAGTGTCTTTAGGTCACTCACTTGGCACTAAGTTCCTTTCGCTATATATAAATATATTTAAAGGATTGAATAAACTGTATCCAAATATAACAAATATCGCAATAGCTCGAAATTAAAATTGCGGCATCTGTGAAATTTGCCCGAAAAACATTTGTGGATAATTAACAACATCAAAGTACAATAGTATCGTGCAGAATCCACAGATGGCGTAAATAAAAAAATCATCTCGCGGTCAGCATTTTCCGTTGCGCTAACACTTTTTTCCGTCTAGCCACCATCCGCCGAGCGTCTGAGTGTAACAAGAGATATGTAACAGTTCCAAAAATAATATTATGGGATAATATTACTTACACATTGTTTTCTAGACCCAAATTAAACAGATTTTACTGTTTGTTCTGGAAGACTTTTATACATACTTAATTTTTTTTCGTAATTGCTCACCTATCCCACTAATATTATAAACATGAAAGTTTCTGAGGATGTATGGATGTTTGTTACTCTTTCACGCAAAAACTACTGAACCGATTACGATGAAACTTGATGATGCTGTTTACGGCTTTGTTCACGTTGCAACTAACCTATAGCAATAGTTTATCGGGAGATAAATGGCCTGTGTCACTTCCTAGCTCATAAACTTTAACATGCAAGGAATCAAGTCAGTTCGTTGTTCTGTTATACAACAAAACCAATAATATTAAATTGTATGACAACAATGGAAAATCAAAGAAAATTAAGTTTTTCATCTTAATATTTTACCGTACTGTACTGTAAATTAGTCCATTTTTTCTTAAATGTTGATGATGAAATTACTATGCAGTATATATAAAAAAAAAAAAATTTATTGCACAATGGTTGCAGCTTGGTACAACTTGAGAGATAGGATAGTTTGTTTTTTATTATACTATTTTTATTGCAAATGAGGTACCTTGCCACAGCAACGCGTGGCCGGGTATCCCGTATATTTATAGAATATAAAAAATATTTATCCCATAAAATAATTCGATAAGATGACTGTATTCGTGTAAATAAAGTTAATAAAAATGCCATAATTTGTTACCTTACCTACCTTTGTCAAGGTAAGTTTTAACCATTATGTAAGCATAATGGTTAGAAAAGGCTGAAAACAATGGAAAAAAATTGTCGGAAATGTGGCTCTACTTTTAAAAAAATCTGTAATAATTTAAGTGTGCTTTTAATTTTGCATTGGTTTTGAAGACGTTATACTGAAGGATTGTACATAATAATAATAAATTCAGTTAATTCATAGATACCGCTTGACCTTTCTAAAACATATGGGTTCATAGAAAACAAAATTCTTTAAATTTAAATATACTGTAATTTTTAATTAACGTTACTGAGCTTAAATAAAAAATATGCAGTTTTCGTTAACAACCCTATTAGTTACGAGTAGAAGTAATCAACATCTAAGTGATACATATACTAAAAGTAATACATTAAATAACCTTTATAAAATATTATAAGATGTTAATACTTACCAGTCTGAAGAACATGGTTGTTGTAGTACTTGGGATTTGTCTCAAGTGATAATCTCTGTCAGCTCGTCCTGGCTTATATACAACTTTGTACGACCACGCCCTAACAAGTTGTCATGCCGTACTTAGATAAAAAGTGTCCTTGATGTCCAGAGCAATGAATAAGTTCATGTATCTACCTAGTACATCTTGTACGACATCCGTGTTAGGCGGCAACCATCACCATGCGTCCACTACCAATTATTCATTACATAATTATAGACTGCCCTATTTATAAACATATAATGCTTTGTTTAATATAATCTTGTTAACAGTCTGCGCTTTGATTTCCTTGGAAACCATAGAAGTTTCCAGTAAGTCATCAAAATACTCTGAGCGTTTTATACATTTCAAAGATGTTTTGATGTTAAATTTTATCGACAATTTTGAACAATAGAATTGTGATTAGATATAAACCTTTGATATCGATTTTAAGTCTAGAATCACAAAAATAATCGTTTTTAGGACAATAGCTGTATTTTCACTTGGTAACAACCATTATATTAAGAGGCCTGTATATAATAACCATTTAAATTTTTTTTCGGCTTCTGACTGTAGTCAGTTTATTTAGTTACAATATTCCAGTGATCGTAAATAGAATGAGACGGCACTAATATATATTACATATTTCATTGGAGCATTGTCACTACATATGATAAAACAAAGTAAACTGAAAAACTACTGAACGGATTTTCATGGGGTTTTCACTAATAGACAGAGTGATTCGTGAGAAAGGTCTAGGTGTATAATTTGTACCCGTATCAGAATCAATTACTTTAACACACAATGACGTTGGCTAACATCGCAAAGAATTTAAACTGTAGTTAAAATAATATAGACATACGAGTAAATGTGCCAATTAAAGTTTATGTTAAAAGCAGACTCGATGTATGACTGGCGAATGGAATATGTGGCAAAGGTTGGCAGAGCTTTTATATAGGGTATTGGAATCACCACGCCACAACGTCTCATTCTCCGGGACAGAGTGAAAAAGCTTTATAGGAGATGACCCGTTTATAGTCGCGTCTGCGTCAATATTGTTAGTCGCAATGGAGAGCGTTGCGGGGAGTTTACAGTAAATTTAAATGTTTTCTTTTAGATGTAGAAACCTCCGTTTAAGCTCAGAGCTTGAAAGAGTTGATTGACGTGAAGCATCGACTTAACCATAAACCTCTGTCGGATTTCTGCTATTTCTTTTTTTTCTTCCTTGCAGTCAAAAAGAGTAATGCTCCCGTCCGTTGCATGACAGGCTTACGGCTTGCTGGGTGGAAGTATGTAGCAGACAATGTCTTCTGTGTCTAATAGCGAATCCGCTCCTCTGGCTTGGTTATTTTTGTAGTTTAGAACCAGTTCTAGGATAAGTGAGAGTGTCAAAGGTTGTTTAAAAAAAATTACCCAGTACAGCACTTGCGCAGATTGATTTATGCTCAATAGCTAAAGAGCATAAAGTAATATTTGTAGACTTATCTAATACTTCTATTATTCAAGAAAACTCATTTGGTTCAAATTTAAACACTACTTTTTTCTGGATTAAGATGATGATTGATCAGAGTAAACATTATAAACATATATTATACATTATTCTTAACAGTGGAAATCTATTTATTTTGTAATAATAACATTTATTAATCGCGTTGTTAACAAAATTATAAACGTAACTGTAATTTACACAAAGTAACTAAATAAACGCCGGTCACCTTAGGAAGCGGCCTGCGGGGGACGAACTTTCGGGGAAGTCGTCGTCCGAGAGGGCAGTGCACGCAGTGTTCCGCGCAGGCTTCTCAAAGAAGGTGCTGGCGGGTGACGGTCTCACCTGGTGACGGGACCCGATTTAGATCAAACAGGTCAATACCTGCCTGTGTAACCATAGGCAAGCAAGGGAACACCGGCCTCGTTTTTAGACGGTAAGAGTCTGACAGATTCCTTCGACGCCAAAGAAAAATTAGGAAAAGGATATAATAAAACACTGTTTTAAATATATATAAATATACAGATATATAGCGTGATAACAACTTAAGTTTAAATTATGTAGCACAAAAGTTCTGGGTATTTAATCATCGTAATCAATAGTATCCGTATCCATAACTGTATGGGGAGGCGCCATAAGTTCCATAAGATCCGTAGCCAGGGTTGGAATAGCCAGAATAGGGAGATGCATAAGAACCGTATCCACCATATCCACCGTATCCAGTGTATCCACTGGAACCAGAGTAATACTGCGGCCTTGCCAAAGCCAGCGCCAAAACAGCAAATAAGATCATCTGAAAATTGAATTGTAATGAAATTCATAGATGATATAATATTAAAATATCTAGTTACATATATCGTCGTCATCTTTGTCCTACGGTGGCCACTGAAACGTATAGCGTATAAGCGTGAGTTTTTTTTTTATATTACAGGGGGCAAACGAGCAGACGGGTCACCTGGTGGTAAGTGTCTACCGTCGCCCATGGACATCTGCAACTCAAGAGTTCCACTGAATACAACGACGATCTTGATCACTGATACGGTAACTTTCGCATAACTACATATTATAAAACAAAGTCCCTTGCCGCGTCTGTCTGACTGTCTATCTGTTCGCGATAAACTGAAAAACTACTGATGGATTTTCATGCGGTTTTCACTAGTAGACAGAGTGATTCATGAGGAAGTTTAGGTGTAAAATTTGTTAAGATTTGGTGTAAATTTATTGAAATATTTTGATGATTTTTGAAGATGGCTCTGCTACCCGCGGGTTGCTGGTATACAATAATATAAAACTTCTGAATGAACTTAACTGAGTCAATTTTTAGATGGGTCTAATTGGAATTTTTAGATCCATTGATTACGTCTCAAAGCCTTTTCTGATAACTCAATATTGTATTTTAAATTAAATGTATTTAAGATTATATCATAGCTGATAACCATTTTTTTTTGCTATTTTGCAAATGCCGCTATTTCAATCGAGACATCTAATATACAGGGTGTTATAGAAAGGTGTGGTCTTATTTTTAGAGCGTTATGTGTATCGTTCTGTAACACTAAATGGGAGGGCCTGGAGATTTGTCACACAGGTTTCAAACCTACTACAAACTCCAGCTCTCACTAAGTGTAATTTATGTTGTACTGTTTAGTCATGAACCAATGTACCTTATTGAGAGAAATAAACAATATTATTATTACTCATATACAATTATTAAAAGATCTAAAAACGTAAAAAAATGAAAATTTCCGACGAACAAACTGAATTTTCTTTAACCATAATGATATAAGTCTATGTGAGTTTTAAATAGGAACACATATTTAAATTTAACATTTTCGTCTATTTTATTTAATTTCTAAACTGTAATAATATATGTTGCTCTGCCTGGCGTTATAACCCTAAAATCATTATACATATTGTATATATTGTTAATTATTCTGCTCCTATACCCTGTGAGAGGTTCTCTAAACACAAACATACTTCTAAGTTTTACACATTTCTATAGACAGAACAGATTTTACTATCGAAAATGAGACTATCCTTGAAATTTAATTCTGGCAAACCTACTCGAGTTGCCAGAATTCAATATTGTCCAGCACACACGCAATCATATTAAAGTAGTCAAATTTAACGGCGGTTTTCCATAGAATAGATACTAACGATATGAACAAACAACAAAACAAATAGATATGAACAATTATGCCGTCATGTTTTTTCTACAATTTCCTTACTAAAAATTACCCTGATTTCACAATTATAAAACTAACCGAATAACTAATTGACTTGACCATAAAGAAGTTCGGTTTAAGGGGCATTAAGGTGATATAAAGACCTCAATTTTGTAAAGATACATCAATGTCAAAGCTACTAAGAAATCATATTCATAGTAATTTTTTATTTATTTCAAGATACACTCCCTGTGTTCTAGGTATTTAAGATACCCTTGCCAGTCAAATTATATTGATACAACTAAAATACTATATTGAATAATAATATTAAAAAAAGAAGTAATTTAGCATCGCACTTACCAACTTAGCAATCATGTTTAAAATAAGTATTGATTTTTTGAGGTCTTAATACTTCTTCTGTGGTATACTTGCTTTAGCAATTGTACTGCCCTCATTCTTATTATTCCCTCAACATTTATAGTTGGCTCAGGTTCAGTGTTGCCACTTTCAGTAGCTTGACTACTAAAATGGTAGGAAAAATATTTTGCATGTTTTAGCTTACTATCAAAAGTATGAGTTCTGCATCTGAAAATGTATTGATCATATCACTCTCAATTTTATCAAAAGCCTGTGCTTCCAAATTAAATATTACCATATAAGCATTATTTTAAAAAAGAAACGTTCCATATTCTAAAATTAATTAAGAGTTTCAGCTGTGCCTGCCGTATGTGCAAATGATATTTTGCGGGGAACCCTAATTTTTTTTCTTAAATAAAAATAGCTGTATAAAAGTTACTCTTTATAACATGTGTGCTATCAACCAGTGAAAGTCCCGTATAAATCTGTCCACCCGTTGCGTAGATACTTAATTGTTTTTTGTATAGATAAAGTATATTATTAGTATTGCAATATTTTATAATACCCTTTTTTAGTCATGGTAATAATTCAGGTATATTGAAAGGGCAACATCGTCCCCGTCCTTGAATAGATAAACAATAACGGAAATTCACTACAAATGAATCTCAGTGGGGAATCAATGTAAATTATAAGCACAGACAAACGTACGGGACGCGCTCTACATGACCAATTAGGCTGCCTTTGTTTATACTCTAAAACCCACAGCACACAAACTTCATATGAATAAAACATACAGCATCTAACTTTATTGCGTTTCGGTATATTTGGGATACGTAATTTAAATGTCCTAAAACATCTGTACATAAGCACGCAAAATAAAAGTATTACTTATGAGACTAATTAACAAATAGAAGTTCCTAACTTGGAGACTCAGGAAGTAGATCTATTGAAAAGGAACATCGAACTCAGCATGCGCCTTTGATATGACAAACTGTCATCTTAACAAACAGATCTTTACAATAAAGATCAAGGCTAATATTTTGTTATATAAGCTTAACACACCAAAGCTAAGCACGATTCAGCATACTGTATCACTCAATCAACATGTTCTCTAAAATCGTAAGTATTCTATATACCCACTTCTTTTTCGTACTTGAATAAGACACATTGTCTTTAACTAATTTTCTAAAACTCTTCCTTTACAATGAAGTTTTAAGGTCACGTAATTGATACCAACCGGGAGCGCCCACACTGATCCTGTTTTCGAAATAATGTTTCAAATATTCGTTGTGTTCATTAATGGGTACGAAATTGGAGCAGATACCTCTAAGAATATTCGGGATCTTTGACTGCAAAAATAAGAAGTTTAAATACCTTTTATAACGATTTCGAATTCGAACGATTCGCAGATATTGTTGTTGTTGTTGTTTTTCACTAGTAAAATGTATCGTTATTTAGGTTACAAAATAATATTCTATTTATTTCCAAGTTGATGGAAATGTAGATCTATGAGCTATAATCTAATTTTTTATTTTGATGTCGTCGGCTACATTGCTGTTTCAAAATTGTGTAGGTATTTCAAAACAGTCTCATTCCAGTTCATAATGTTATTTTCTTTTACAGTTTGCGCTCTTTGCTCTGTTGGCGGTGGCCCTCGCAGCGCCCAATCCCAAGCCCCAAGTGCTGACTTACGCCTCTGGGGTTGACTACGTGTACCAACCATCTGGTTACGTTCCTTCTGTGTACTCGCCATACAATGCAGCTTTCACGTACTCTGCTGTACCTGGCTTTGCTGCTCCCTATTACGTCAAATAAAAAGTAAACTCAAAAACCGCATGGTCCTACTATGACTCCCGATGACAGTTATTGCAACTTTTGTGAAAAATTAAACATGTGTAAATTTTTTGCATTTTAAATAAATACATTTTAATCATACCAAGTATTTTTATTAACCCTTGGCTTAAAATATTTATTGAATAAGTAGTATGTAGTTCACCTGACTGAATATGGTTAACTCTCAAACTTACCCTTTTAATTTCATTCCTTTTTTATGTGGATATGGGTACCACAACGGCTACTGCACGAGGAAGTTAGTCGACTAAAACTATTACACAAAGCTTATAGTATCGAGACCTTTTTGTTGTGAGAGCTGGTTTTGGACCTACCAATCCATAGCATGTACTGGCTAACATTTTTGGCACTATACCCTGCTCTCCTCTTTGCAAAAACATTTGAATGAAAAGCACCGCACTACGCAGTCTGGCTACCTTTTCAGACACCACCACCGAAGATCCACTTTTCCCCTTTGTTACCGCTTTAGCGTACAGTCTGGCTCTATGGAGGTCTATGCCAAACTCGCCAAACCTACCAGATTTCAGGAATCGACTGCGACTTAAATGCAATAACGACATGTAAGATGACTAAAGGAAATTATAAGATTCAAAATAAATTAATTGTTTGCCACTCTTAGCTACTCATCGATAACGTTTACCTTCCTCAAACCTTTATCAAAGAAAGAAAGAGTCTAGATTTTGATTTAGGTTGAGAAGTCTAATATTAATATGGTCGCTACAAAATGTTGTTACTTAACAAACTAAATAACAATAAGATCTCACAACATTTTGCGGTAGAAAAACTGCGTTTCGAGACCTGAATTTTTTACATATAATTTTTTTGATAAGATAATCCTTTTACACGAAACAGGTACTCAAATCACCATTATGCTAATGTAATTGTCTAGCGGGTCAAAATAAAAATAATTGCCTTTTTCGTAACCATTGCATGTCCTTCTATTTATTTTAATTATATGATGGCAATGTTATCAAAATAAGTTTCGGTGTTAGTGATTTGTTTTAAATTTTACGAGAACTTAAAAAGAGTAGTTCTGAGGTGTCCGTACAAAAACCGTGTATCTAAGTTCCGACGCTGATATTTGACCTAAACTTAAAAAAAACTTAGAAAGTGTTATTATGTTTATTACATTTATTTAGTTTCACCTGTCCCGGTGTTTGTCTGTAATCAAAACTTCTTAAATTGACCGACTTTCCAGTTTCCGAAATTCTGTATGGATATATAAATCGGATGACAATGCCATACTATTATGTCATGGAGCTGATCTAAAGATGGAGCCGTAAGGTGGCCACGGGAACTCTGTAATGAAACAATGGCTCTCAATGGTTTGATTTGTCTTGACAAGGATTCTGGTCTTAGTTGATATCTAGGGCCTGATGATGGAGCTAGAAGGTGGCCATAGGATATTTTCATCTACTCAATGTAAATGCTACGTTCAAAATAAAACGCAGAAAATAAAATAAAGATTTATTCTTTTGAAAGACAAGCTTTTTTAATTACATTTATTAATATGAATAAAATAAATCGTAACTTATTTAAGACTTCAATACTTATTCAAGTAAATATTTTAGAAGAAATCTACCAAATCTACTTTTAAAACATTACTTAGGGTATCTTTCATGTAAAGTTATTTAATTCCTAGAACTACTACTACTAATATTTAAAAAGTAGAAAATGGATGGCTTTATCTCAGACAATCTTTTGATCGGTAAGAACAAAAACGAGCTGTGAACAATTCATAATCCTTTAAAGGAACGAAGTCTGGAACTGAGTGGCCTTCAATATAAGAATAGACCTCCGTTATTTAAACATAAAATAAACATAAGTATGGAATTTGTTGCTAACCTAGACGTTTTTAGCAAGTGAAAATATCTTGGTTGGAAATTTTCCGACCAATAGACCACGTCATAGAACTTACTATTAGATGCTAGTTGTGGTAAATGTTGGAATTGATGGTAGTACAAAGCTCGGTTTCCCGAACACTAGGAAACGGCTAGAATCGCACAGCGAAGGAAAAGTAATAATGGCATTTTGTTAACTCTTTCAAGAAGGCTATCAATTCACTAATATTACGGTAGTCCTCACACTGCGTACTGTTATAACAGTACAAACTACATATACTAACAAACAATCAGTTACAATATTATACCTGTACCTACATTCACATACCAGTAATGTGTGTTTTCGTTTTTTCTGTAATTTTTTTTTTTAATTGTAGGGTGCGCACGAGCAGACCGAGCAGACAGAGCAGGTGACCCACCTGATGGAAAGTGACCACTATCGCCCATGGACACCTGCAACTCAAGAGTCACAAGTGCGTTGCCGGCCTTTGAGAAAGGAGTACGCTCTTTTCTTGAAGGTTTGAAGGTCGTATCGGTCCGGAAATACCGCAAATTCTGTTTGTGATATCTGTAGTTTATCTATGATGTGAAACCCTTTTAAATAGTGTTTGATATAAATAATAATGACAACGGCCATCACACTATATTTAAAAGGGTTTGCACATTATAGTAATAGTTTTCTTTTTATCTCTGCCACTGCTTTTTCTTGACCAATGATGCAGGCATACAATCTCATGTTAAAAAGAAAGTTTACACTTTTTTTAAACATCTGTTATTCAATTAGTTTCTGTCCGTATTTTAAGCCTTTTTACACTGAACCCTCGGAGCAAAACATTAGTCGAGAGCAGCTATGCTTTCAATAAAGGTAAGTACGATTTTATATTTCTACTGAGTCTCCGTCCTGTACAGCAAAGAAAATAATTGAAATCGGTTTACGTGGTCTAAAATACTCGTTGACGTACATAAAAAGAGGCAGACGAATTGAGAACAATATATTTCTTTTAGATATCGATACAAAAAAGTGATCATAACTTAATTGCCAGTCTTTGATCAAATTAATTGCATTGGACAAGTCAGGTGGTAGTAATAAAATTATATGTAAATTCTGACATTTACAAAGGTGACCTAAGTAACAAAAACCTATTTGAAATTTAGACAACAATTTTATTACTGTCTAATATACCTACTTTTGACACTGTAGCTGCTTTTGAAGGTTCTAGTATTAGCTACCTGGTCACGCATTGCTGTTGCTAGGTAACTTGAAATAAAAAATATTGCGTCTATAAATTGAGAAATAAAGTATCCTATCTTTGAAGTTAGACCAAACTGCACACAGTGCGCAAATTTCATTAAAATCGGTTTATTAGTTAAGGAGTTCATCGCGAACAAACAATGTGACACAATTTTTTTATATTTAAAGATTGTATAATAATGGGTATTTCAACAAGGACGGGTTGATGTTAAAATTGAATGATAAAATTGAAATTTATTTTTTACTTGAAAGGCCCATTAATGCCATTATGGATGGAATATGACATCTTTCAAATGTCCGCCGCGGCTTCGTATGGTGGCACAAATCCGAGAAGTCCAATTTTTAATGACTCTGCTGCATAGATCCGGCTGAATCTGAGCGATGGCCTGCGTTATGTTGGCTTTCAGGACAACGGTCGATTGTGGCTTATTGGCATAGACTTCAGAAAACCCCACAAGAAAAAGTCTAGCGGAGTCAAATCACACGATCTTGGTGGCCAATTCACGTCACCTCTGCGAGAGATAACCCTACCCTCAAACCGTTCATGCAGAATGTCCATTGTGTCGTTCGCTGTGTGGCAAGTAGCGCCATCTTGCTGGAACCACATGTCGTTCAGGTCCATATTGTTCAATTCAAGCCAAAAGAAATTGTTTATCATTGATCTGTAGCGCTCGCCGTTGACGGTGATGGCCTGGCTAACGTCGTTTTCGAAGAAGTTCGGACCAATGACGCCTCCAGACCAAAATCCGCACCAAGCAGTAACTTTTTGTGGATGCGTTGTTACCTGGTGAACCTCATGTGGGTTGTGGTCATCCCATATATGGCAATTTTGCTTATTAACAAAACCATTCATCCAAAAATGTGCCTCGTCGCTAAAGATTATTTTTCGGCCAAAATCGGGGTCCTCTTCCAAGCGTTCCGTAGCCCATTCAGCGAACACACGGCGTTGTCTATGGTCATTAACTTTGAGCTCTTGGGTCAGTTGGATCTTGTAGGGATGCAGGCCCAAGTCACTCTCTCTAAAGGTGTTGGTTGGTTGTTTACCGAACCGGTCATCTCAAATTTGGTCACCAATCGTTGGAGAGTAGACTTTGAAGGGCCACCGCGTCTGCTGTAAAATGGGCGCAACGTTTGCACTAACGAACACTCATTTTGATAATAAAGTTTTATCATTTGCACATGCTGCTCAACCGTGTAACTTGCCATGGTGATTTGGCATCAGTGACTGAATAAGAAAAAACAGATTTGACAGATGCCGCCAAAACAAAATGGCCGCCACCGATTACTAACATCGACCCGCTCTATTTGAAAGACCCTTTATAATATAAATAATCAAACCAAACAAAACACAACAAAACAAACAAAAACAAAATATTTTATTTATATTATTCTTAGTGATTTCACTGGGAAGAGAGCAATTCCTTAATGCTTTTAAAAAGCGGGAGCACGAGAGACTTAGTGGTCGGCTGCTTTTTACACGAAATCTAGGTGATCTCTTACAGAGGTTTTTTTTTCTCACAGTCTTGATCAAAACTCTACTGATCAACCTGACTCCCATATTGGATGGTTCAAAATGAAGCTTACTAGCTTTCCTTATATTGTGAATGTTTTATTGTTTAAATGTTTGTTACTCTATCATGCAAAAACAGCTAAACGGATTCAGTTTAAATTTTGCCCACAGACAGTTTATAACCTGGATACATACAACACATAGAATACTCTTTATCACGGCAAAATGTTTGATTCCTGTGGAATTATCAAAAACGTTCTGACATTCAAGCGAATGAAGTCGTGGGCACAGCTCGTCTTGAATAAAGGTAACTGGAAAGTTAGCTAAGGACTTTTACTTTTATTTAAATTATGTGTAGTTCGAGTTTACATCAAAAGTTATCTTGCCTGATTATAATAGGTATCTACTGCTATAATTATTATTTACATTCTGGATGGCTTTGAACTCTAGCATAATGATACTTGAGCAATTTGAATTATAATTTACATTAAAGATAAATGCCTTTGTTATTACTGTTGTATCAATGTGGATTTTAATAAGCAATCGAATCTGTCATCTGTAAATACTTGAATAGTTTAACGAGTAAATTGAAAATATTAGATCTAAAAGTGGTGATATATATTTACTATCCTCAACATTCCGATACAAAATATTGCAAATCTCACATGGGATGGTCCTTGCTCAAGGTTTTTATCTTGCATTTTATAAAAAAAATACTGCTACACATCATCCTCAGCGCCTTTTCCCAACGAAGTTGGGGTCGTTTTTCAGTCTAAATACGATACAGCCGAACTTCGATATTTTACGTGAAGCGACTGCCATCAGACCTCCACAACCCAAACCCGTTCCTAAAGCAAGAATCTTGTTGTACTGAACACCGATGAGAGCCATATGTCTCTGTTCTGCTTCTTTATAAGGTAAGCAACGTCAAAACAAAAAACGTCAATACAGTCTTGTTTCCTGTCGCCTAACGTGAGTACTCAATGACTGTCCTATAAAGCTATACTAGCTTTTGGCCTAGGAGGGGGACTTGACTTACTTAATGTCCTATGTCCCCTGGAGGGGGGAGGAGCAAAATTGTTTTTTGTCGGTCCAGGGGGAGATGGGCAATCATATTTTTTTTCTATTTGCGATCGACAAAGTCATTATCAGATGTTTTGGCTTTCGCATTGTTCTCAAGAGGATCATTTCTGTAAATGGTTTTTTTATTTCACATAGATCAAATAAAAACTTTGACTCAAATGAATTTAATAAACTTAATACTACGTAAGCGTACAAAAGCTGCCTTCCGCTGCACTCTGTAGCTGTAACCTAACCTTTAGAGAAATCTGCTTATTCCTATCATCTGGCATAGCTTGAATAACTTCGAAAAACGAGGAGGTTCACAATACAACTGCATTTTTTCCTGTCTTTGTTACGCGATATCTTTGCAATTGTTAACAATTGTCCCATTGTGGTAAATAGTTCTTAATATTCATCACTACGGTAAAATTTCAAGGTATTTAGAAAGGTAGATTGCGTTCCACTACCTTCGATCTTCTACTACCTGATGTTGAACAAAGAAGTAGTTAATCAATCTGTATTCATTCCGGGTCCCCACGATATACTAATCGAGAAAGTGGACCCATGGCACGGGGCCACTTTTTATTACTACGCATACTCTGTATACATAGACAAGATGGGACAAAACCGATGTTATCGATACGAGATCACACATGTGTCTCAAGTTTAGCCTAGTTTCGATTCCGGCGTCACAAAGTATAGTTATTAGTTTTTGCGTCGACAATAAGATGATATGACTTCCATCGTTTTCAACTGGAACTGAAGTTAACCTTAATATTAAATTGTTCAGGAATTTAGGGGTGCGCTAATTTACTGCTTATACTTCAGGAGTAGACTATGTGTATCCTGGTGCTGCTGTCTTTCCTTCTGTAATCCACTGTACCTACTTTTGCTGCTCTCTACTACATTAGACACAAAAGTTACTCAACAAACACATTATTATTCCACAGCCACAATAATTTCCATTTCAAATTGTTTATAAAACAATGAAAAACTACTTTTAGAAAGGTTTATATGCTTTCCGTTATAAGTCAATATATTTTAATAACACCAACTAATCATATTATAATTAAATTTCTTCATCGCACGAGTAATTTGCTGCTATGTGATGGTAGTAAAAATAAACGGGTCTCTTTGCGCATAGAACCTAGTCTTCACTTGTTCAGTGTCGCTTCTGAACGCAGATATGTAGTTAAATTTATAAAAAAACGAAATTTTACTGTTACCGTTTTTTAACTGGAAAACACTGTCTAATTTCCTTCATAAAATGTGCACCACGAATCTATTATTTGTTACTTCCCCGAACGTTAACTTGTTGAATTTCCGTGGAGAGAGTTTCGTAAGATGAAGAACAATTTTAACATTATAGCTGAAAAGCATGTTCTCGCAAATGTAAGTTTGTATGCGCAATATCGAGAGATTTACTATATTATTTTAAGACCATAGATTGCTTATAGGTTTTCCTGTAATCTACAAGTAAAGAAATACTTTCAAAACAGACACATGCATTGTAATTTAACATCACATTAAATATAGGATAACAGAACACAGAGCATAGTATAAAACTAGCGATCTTGAGAACTATAACCAGTTTTACACCGACACTGTATCCAGGTAGTTATAATAATGCAGGTATCAATTTATTGCACAAGAATTTATTTGATATTTCTAGTCATGTGACTACCTGGCCTAATTATGCAAGTTTGCTCTAGTTTTTTCTACATTTATATGATAAACAGCAATATCATATTATTAGAATGTAGGTACTTTTAATAACAACACACTAATAAATGTCTAAGTTTAATGAACAATCCTTCTCATTAGTTCTTAATTAATCTGTGTCGTTAAATTCCTGCAAAATTTTTATTATTTTTGGTTATTTATCTTAAAATATTATGTTAGTTATATCAAGTACCTACGTGACGTTATTTAACAAGGAGGATATTTCCAGTTCATTTCAAAAAAATAACAACGTTCAAGACTTTTTGAGAAAAGAACACAGAATCTCCATGGTATCTCTCAAATCAGACCTATGGTCGAAACAGAGGGTTGTAAGGAATCATCTGCAGTCCTATTGTCGTCTGGTCAAATTCCGTAGCTAATCCAGCGTATATGTTAAACTGCTGTATCGATTAATTAACCGGTATTTGGGTCTCCTGGGTTAATTTTTGGAGTTTACTTCTTAAGAATCGACTTGCATATAAGGCGCCCGGTATGAAAAAAATATGAAGAGTAAAATTTAGTGATCGGAGAGCAGCGTAACGCTTTATTGTGCTTTTTATGCTTTATTGGAGTTTACTCCTTTTGCTCGACGCATGTAAGTAGATATGTGTATACCTTTATGTTATATATATATGTGTAAATATATACAGAATATATAGGGGGAGGGAGGGAGGGAGAGAAAGAGAGAGAGAGAGAGAGAGAGAGAGAGAGAGAGAGAGAGGGAGAGAGTGAGAGCGAGAGAGAGAGAGAGAGAGAGACTCCAGTAAATTGTAAACTCCAGTCGTGCGTCGGAGCTGACACACACATTTTTTTTTGAAACTACGTTGTAGTCTCTGTGTTTCCTCCCTTTCAGTCATAAAATCAAATCGTGCTTTAGGTTTTAAGTTTTTTATGCTTAATCGTATAGTGAAAGACTAAGCTTCACTGTGGCTAACACTTTCAAGTCAGTTTTTAACGGTAAGGAAAGTGACGATGTTAAATAATTCAAAACAGAGAATATCTTCAATATTATTATATTGGGTGATATTTAAATTGTGATGCACATTAACATAAATTAACAAACAATCAACATACGAAGTCTCGGATGTTCATACCGAGCTGCGAACTTCACCTTCCTATTTATTTTTTTCTTCGATCTTTCATTTTACATTTCAAAATCTGACATATATCTACATTCCAATGAGCTACCCACTCGCATACCAGCAGGAAGCGCAAACCGACCGCAACACACCAACGACGTTGATATGCTTCAGTAAATTTAACATTCTACAACATTCTAAGGTTTGTCAAGTTTTTTTGGTATAGCAAACTAAGAACTACCATGTGCAACCACGCCATGTTTGTCTCCTTTGAAATAATTACACCACAAATAACTTGCATCCCATACACGTCACTGCGTTCATTAATTTGACTCTTGAGTTGCAGGTTGCAGGTTCCATGGGCGACGGTAGTCACTTACCATCAGGTGACCGTTTGCTCGTTCGCCCGGTGTACTATAAAAAAATTATTGAAATTAAATGAGAGGAAAAGTTTTCTAAAATCAAAGTTGTCTCATAGTTCATCTTACTTCACAAAAGTTGGTAGAAGTGATAAATGCAAATGTAAAGAATTCATTGTACTGTAACTTAAAAGGAATCCTGGGGTAGATATACGTATTCACGTCAACGTTCAACGTTTTTTTATCATTAAACAATTGCACAAATTATAACGGTGGTGAAACTTTGAAGCCTCATTCCTTTCTTACTAGTCTTGACACACTCTTCATCAACTCGGATTGAGCGGCAAAATTTGCGGACTCTGTAAATGTGAATTAAATATTAACTTTTATTTCATAAAAATAGCTGAAAATCGTATGTTTAATCCAGCGGACTACGGTGTGACTACGCGTGATTACGCGAGCATGTAAGAATACTCTCCTTCTTTTTCTACTAATAGCGCAATAGCTGCCAAATTCCAATACAACATTCTTTAAAAAAAAACTTTGCAAAAAAAAATTTAAACGACCAAAGACAAAAATAATTGAAAAGCAAACAGGTCATGCCTACATAAAAATAAATAAAAACAAGCTAAAATTTCGAGCTGCAAAGATTAAAAAAAAGATGATTGATAAATAATATTATAATAAATACAAACTTGGAAAAATAATAATATATAAGTATGGCATATTTTATTTGCTATTACGATCTAATGACCACAGACAAAGCAAAATATTACACATAATAGTCTATTGTTTTACATGTTTATATTATTATGTAAGGCAACTGGTGATTGATAAACAAATATTATGTACATATCTATAACATGACATTGTTTGTTTGTAAGCAAAATCTAAATATCGGTAATCTACTTTTAACACAGGTTACGTATCGCGTACGTAGTTCGTAGAAAACCTCACAATAATAACGATGACGCAGCTAAAATGATAGACTTATGACCACGAGATTATAGTTTCGAATGTCATTAAGTACTCTCTAGAACACACACCTACGTGATCCCAAACGTTACACAATCAAGTTGTACTTAATTGACGAAAGTAGGATTAGGACTTAGTTACAGTAAATTTACTGTGACTTAGTGACGCAACGATGCTATTTTGGCAAACTAGCTTCAGATTATTTAGCTTAAAATATCCATCTCGGTTTATTTAGTTATTTGGATAACATTTAAGAGCTTTGTTACTAGTACCGACAGCCGTGATCGTTTGACTAGGCAGTATCGGAAAGTTCCACTCTTAAATGCGCAATCAATTGCAATAAAGCATTTTACCATGCAGACAGTGTTGCCAAGACTTGAAATTGTTGTCACCATATTAAAAAATCTCCAAAATCTCTCTTCTGCAATCTTAAAGCATAAGCAAAATTTGAAACAGCAATGATACCTTTGTTAGCAAAAATCCTTAAATATTTTATCCATAAGAATCCAGGCATAACTTAAGAGGGTAGACCACTAAGTTGGTAATTTTCTGGGTGCCACTTGAGCTCGCCAGTCAAGAGTCGAGCTCAAGTTACTAACGTGAGTCAATAAGTCACTGGTACCCTGCGAACACTATATCGTCTTAAGAATTTTCTGCCCCCTAAAACTAAAACTACGCCGATACAGTCCATAATTAAGCCTATAATAGACTATATATATCGTCTATTAAAGACAAGATATAATTTTTGAGCATTTGCGTATTAAAATTGGTTAGTTAATTAATTCATGTTAATTATTTAACACATCTGTGTTAATTTGACCAATAACTTTTATACAAATTATTTAAAATTATATTTATTAACATTATTAAATTATTATTTGTGTTGATTTTATTTTTTATTTCTCATTCTCTCGTAAGATACTTTCCTGAAGTTTCACTTCTGCCGTGTGTGATTCGCACACATACACTTTTTTTTACTACATCCTTTCCCACATTTATGTATTTTATTTCCGTAAGTTTTGAAAATTTGAAATAAGACTTAACGTTAATTCATAGTTCAATTCTTAAGTAATTGATGATTACAAACTCGTCATCGTCATTCATAAATATGATTTGACACTCTCAAGACTCCACACTCAATACTTGAAGGATCACATTACCACCACACAAAATATAGGTACACATTACTAGCTACTACATCTAGCTTTATGAAATAAATCGACGTGTAAAAGTATTTAAAACGACCTATTTACAAAATAAATTCATTTATCATATTCATAACACAAAAATAAATCAACACGTTTCTGCAAAGACGCTTGATCTTTAGCAGTTGACTTTGATAAATAGTCAAGTCACCCTGTTACAGCAATCACTAGTTTCTTGCAGGCAGCATACAACAATACATGAAGGCTTTTTTGTTCTTCTCACGCACTTCTCAAAGTAGTATTGGGTAAGAACGCAAAACTGTGTTGTTTCGCGGATATTTTTCTGAGGTGGAGGTATTTTTCAAACCTGAAGAAGCTGTTGCATTAAACTATTACCAAAATACCACCACAAACTTGTATAAACAATATTGTAACAAAAGTACATATCCAAAATTATCGATAAGTTTTTGCTGAACAAAGCTTATGTCATCAGCTGACAATGAGCTCCCAAAGCCTGTTATGTTGTTCATAATGTCATCTCGGAAGTGGACAAAACCATTGTTCATTAAAGGACAAGGTCATCCTAGTTATCAATAAGTACCTATTGTTACCTACCTAAATAAACAATGAGGTTGGATGTTGTGTTTCTAAATTTGGATCACAGTACAGGTACACTAAAGTGACCGAGGTTACGAAAGCCTGGTGATACGTAATTATCCGTGGCCCAATTACATAGATTTTCTCTATAGCCTAATATTATTTTATACACCATACACTTAAAGTGCAAAAACTATCTACACTTATTAATAACTAGCAGTTCCCGCGCGGCTTCACTTGCCTGTTCATATTTATATATTTTTAATTATTTTTCCAAAATAAAAGTAGCCTAAGTTACTTACTCCTTATAACACCAGCTATATACGAGTGAAAGTCCCGTGAAAATCAGTCCACCCTTCCGGAGCTTAGCTGGAACAAACAGACAGACAGACTAAAATTAAAAAAATATATTTTTAAGCATTACATGCAAAATCATTTTTTTTTATTCATGTAAATAACTGTAGGTACAAGCTTATAAAAACTATTATTTTGACATTACTAACAGACACTTCAATTTTGTTTATTTGTATTGATAACTAGCTTTTTTTATGGTATAGGGGGCAAACGAGCAGACGGAACACCTGATCCCACCAAACCAAAACCAAAACTATGCTTATGCAGTCCTTAGTCGTTCCAATAATTGACTATGGTGACGTGTGTTATTTCGACCTGAATGCAGATCTCCTCAATAAGCTAGACCGCCTTCTCAATAACTGCATTCGATTCATTTTCAATCTCCGCAAGTATGACCATGTGTCTACTTTACGTTCCCAATTAAATTGGCTTCCTATTCGCCAGCGCCGCAATCTGCGAGCTCTGACCTCTCTTTTCCTTTCCTCCATTCTCCATCTCCACCCTCTTACCTAGCTCCCTACTTCCAGCTCTTGTGCTCAAATCACAACCGAAATCTTCGAACAGTCGAAATCAGGATGTCCACAAACCGTTTTATATTTAAGAAGGAAGTCCGCGATCTCCTCCACAACGAGTTGGCAGAATAAGCTGAACGCACCCCGTACTGCGGTACCTACTCACATTTTATGTATCTTTATATATATTATGTATGGATGTATGTATGTGTACATATACATATTATGTATTTGTGTATATATTATGTATTAATGACGTATATTATGTTTCTATATACATATGTAAGTAATAGTGTATATCCCGTATATGATATATGTATATCAATTTGTATTGATTATTTTAACTTCTTTAGATAAATACCTTCAAATGGATCATTGGACACATCTTTGCACCTATCGTATAACATTTCTACATCACCCTAAGGTTGACTGGTAGAGAATGCCTTGGGCATTAAGTCCGCCTTTGTACAAATGTGCATGAAGTTTTAAATAAATAAGTGACTAGCACCGCCCATGCACCTGTAACTCAAGAGTCACAAATCTGTTCGCGGCCTTTAGAATGGGTGTAGGGGAGGTGGGGGAAAAGGGGGAGTGGGGAAGAAGAGGGGAAGAGGGGGAGATTGAAGGGTTAGGGCCTCCGGTAACCTCACTCACTCGGTGAAATACAACGAAACATTGCTTTACTGCCGGTTTTCTGTGAGGCCATGGTATCACTCCGGTCGAGCTGGCCCATACGTGCCTAAGCATGGCTCTGCCACTGTTAAAAAACCACTGTTTTTCTCGAGCCTTCGATCGTGTTTGTTAGATATTTTGCTATCCTTACAAAACAGTAGTTTTTAAAATGAAGAGTCCCTTTCTTTCTTTACCTATCTCCTATTCGGTGTGTTATTCCTATTGTATGTATGTATTATTGTTTGTATGTATTCCTATTGTATGTCCTATTGTATTAACTCATGAGTTGTTAAGGTTAACTTACTTCACATTGATAATATATAAGTTACGATGCGATAGAATACAAAAATAAGCAAAAGAGTAAAACGCCGTCAGCACATGCCCGTATACCATGTGCCAAGTACATCTACAAAATTTTAATGTCATGGGACTCACCTTCGCCATTTTTGTAACTACGACCTTATTGCCTGAAATATTTTCCTGTTTCATACTTTTTAGATCAATAATAAATCTACACCTGCGCCGTATGTAATTTAAACATATTTATTTATTTAGACAATATGGTATTTATACATGTTTGTAATGTGCTCGTCAAGACCTTACGTTTGGTTCCAAACATGTCATGTTTATCTTAATAAAAATTTTGTCGAGGTCAGATGTTTACGTGTAAAGTCCACCATATTCAATGTAATTCGAATTTATATAGCCTATGTCACTCAGAACATTATTACGAATTTATCGATACCTCATTACCTCGATATCACCTCGATACCAGTATAGGCGTTATGGTAGGTATGTAAATAATTGCTAACTCAATGCTTTTTTAAAATAATGTTATGTTTTATAAGGGAGTCCTTAAATCTTGTCTATATAATATAATAATAGTCTATATAATAGTCTATATAAAACCGCTGCATAAAACATAAAATGGTGCTTATTAAGCAATATCCATCAATATGTAAGTCGTGCTGTGAACAGTGGTCAGTTCACGTTGTTGTGGGCCAATGGTTGAACAATGCATGTTTACTAAAATAGCTCAATCCCTCAGCTCCGATGCTCATGTTCTGAATAATGATGAAGAACCGTCACTACGATGTACTAACAATATTTTAATACTTGGGAAATAAATGATGGAATGCGAAACTTATGTAAATGCTATGTACCATAGACGACCAAACACACAAATAAAAATCTTTTTAATAAAAAATTAAACCGACGAAAAGAACTAAAAAGCAAAAAATTAATAAACTTTAAGTCTTAAGTATTGACCGTATTTACATAAACTATCAAATTTTATATAAACTAATTTTGAGTCGGCGCCAAACAACAAACTGATTAATTATCAAAATTTTATATGTACCTACGTAGGCTCTACGTCGGTAATTAATCATTTTATTATTGATTTATTATTGACGTGGCGCGCATCACGCCACCGTTTCGAGCCTATTTTCTTCTGTTTCTGCGCCGGGTTACCTTTCCCAGTGATATCAATAGCACTCAAAACCAGTGTGAGTTAAAAGAATATCAATCGGGTTTCATATTACCCGTGAGAAGGTTACACAGATAGTTAATATTTTTATTTGTGCATCCTCAATTCATGCACATGTTTTCTTTCTGGTAACTCTGTTTTTTGTAGTGTCACTGCGCAATAATTAACGAATTTGCTTCAATATTATAAACCGGTTCAAATACACGAATAAACGATACGTTTTGCTTACGGACGGTAAAATTTCTTAATATCTTTGGAATAAATTATCGCCTGCGGTGTTTCCGGACCAATACGACCTTCAAACTTTCAAGAAAAGAGCGTACTCCCATCTCAAAGGCAGGCAACGCACTTGTAACTCATGAGTTGCAGGTGTCCATGGGCGCACTACTCACTTACCATCACGTGACCCGTCTGCTTGTTTGCCCCTATAATATAAAAAACAATACATATACGTCTTACTAACTAATAAGCGAAAGTGAGCATGTTTGTTTGTTTGTTACGCTTTCACGCCTTCACTACTCAACCGATTATGACGAAATTACTAAAAAGTATTGCTCCCGAAGTACACCAATTTATTGACAAAATCTACATTCAGTGAAGCTGCTTGAACTAGACTAATCACTACATAACATTAAGCGGCGGTAGCGTAATGGCTAAGGCGTCGGACTTGCGATCAAGTGGTTGCGGGTTCGAACCCCACCCAATGCACTACCGGCATGAACTCACTCCTAACACAAGCATTTAGCTTAGCTGGAGGGGTTAACAAGAATACTAGTAATGTGTGACCCACGTTGCTAGTATTCTTTAAAATTATAAAACAAGGTCCCCCGCCGCGTCTGTCTGAAAATCTACTGAACGGATTTTCATGCGGTTTTCACTAATAGACAGAGTGGTTTATGAGGAAGGTTTAGGTGTATAATTTGTACCCGTGCGAAGCGGGGGCGGGTTGCTAGTCAAGTATAAAAATCAATGTTCGTTCGTATTTTATGCTCCGAAGTACAGTTCATGCGATCATCGTGAAATTTTTTACACACGTTACAAGGGATATAGAAAATGAAATGGGGTATCTTTCATTCAGAAAAAATACTGTTCCCGGGGAATGGAAAAATTACTTCTACGCGAGCGAATCCGCGGGCAAAAGTTACAAACGTTATAAATTAAACTGTCTGCTTAGGTAATAAATTAGTTATTGAATATGAAATTAAATCTACTATTACATTATGAACTCTAACCACAATATTTAACGCGTTATCTAGATCACAGATTAAAATTAATATATTACACATGAATAATGTGATGTTCGTCATTGTTTTGTACCGTTTTGTATTAATTCCTGCGTTCGTAACATCATTAAAATTTACCAATAGATCCTCTCTGGCTATTTCGAATGTGAAAGCTTTATGACGCGGGCAAAATCGCATCCGCGTCATCATTCAAAGCGCATGACATTAATCCACAAACTTATGGTTTTCTACCTCCGTCATTTGTCCTCTGTCCTTATATAGCTACTTCACAAACTTCCTCAACGGTCATTACGTACCATTATTTAACACAAGCTTCTCGATTTCAAGTGTAATAATAATAGTTATCTGAGACATTTACACAAACTTGTAGATAAGTTAAAGTTAACCTAAAATAAAATGGCTTGTAATATGGGTACTAAAACACGGATACATTCACATTCATTGGATATTTTTTTGTATCTACAATCATGTTATACATAGAAACATTCAGACCAACGAATTTAAAAATATACATATTCATGCGTACATATATTTGAACTTAGCGGAAATCAAAAATCTAACGCTGCAGTCAATTAATCTACCACCACATAAGTCGTCAACTTAATTCTGGACGAGGTTATTGCTATGACAAAAGTCAATAATTTGACACTAACACTGATCTTTCTGATCAGACACCAACATAAAATAAAGTTATGAGAAAGAGTTAGGTTCTGAACCGTGGCAACACGCAAATAGCTAAACGACCTTATTCTAGTTGAACTAATAGAATATTACCCCCCATGTTGTTCTATACATAAATAACTTACCTAACAAATCCTTAGGTAATCTACGCGATGATGACACAACTCTAATAATAGAAATTGGGAACTAATTTCGACAACAATATTAATTGGACTCTAAATGATATAACTAGACACACAGAAATGGGTACACATAGTTGCAAGAAAATATTAGTATTGTGTAATGGGAGTATTTATTGTACACGAAAGCATTTTTTTAACCCTGAAGGCCCTCATTAGCTTAACTCATGAACTTAAAATATTTAATTAAATGATTGTTTTTATTTGCAAGTATTTAATATATTGCCTCTGCATAGCTTGCTTGCTTGCTTGTTAGATTTAAAAATAAAGAAACAAAATATGCGTAAACACTTATGTAAGACACACAAAATAGTAATAACACTGTAAATATACATATATATATGCAATTGTGCATTACATCTTGGAAGCTTGTTACAGTAAGAATGCCAGCTAAAACATACAGATCGGCTTAAATATAAAATTTAAGTATCTATTAGAACTAAAGTTCTGTTTTTATTTCGTTATAACAACAACGAATACTAAAAACCCACAGTTTTATTAAGTCTAAAGATATGGTTTACAAGTAGACAATAGGTACAATTTATAAAATTTGTAGCAATGCATGATGACTACCATGTCTGTGGGTTGAGTACTGTACGCCTAGAGGGGTACAGTGCCGGGCCCCTGTTGGTATGTCGTTGGATTTAATTGATACGTGTGATACATGCGTGTACGTTTGTATGTGTGTGTTATTTCTGTTCTGTCTGTGTAAGTTATGTACTTATTTATAAGAGTCTCAAATAATATTAGGTACTTATTTATTGATGTATTTTAAACAATTTATTATAACCGTAGAATCCCTTTATAATCAGTATAGTGATAAAACGACATTTAAAAAAATAAATCTAAATTCCATTGAAATTTTAGACATTCACCATGATTTTAATAGAATTTCAGTTAACTTAGCCAATAATTACAGCCTAATATGTATTTGTATTTATATTATTACTTGAGGAGAATTATTAATTGTACCTCTTTTTAAGCAAATTTTAGCCAAGGAAGAATGTGAACTTTGGAATACTCAAAATGGAGAATTAATTTTTTTTTAAACAAACGTACATTCATATACTCACGCCTATGTGACCAAAAGGGTCGGCAGAGGTGTATTTTTTAGATATAATTTAGTCCCACTCTTGTACCTAATAAGGGACAGCTCGTTGCCGTCAACTGGGCACTTTGGGAGTTAAAGATGGGAACATTGGCAGTATATTAAAAGGTAAAGGTAGTTAAGAAGAAAAGGCAATGGAAGGCATTATGGGATATTGCTTATATGGATGGATTGGGTAGTGTAAGCAATAGCTGGTCAATGTCGCACCTGCAATTCGAACTGGCTGTCAGATAGAAAATTATGTGAAAAAACTTCATCAAGCTACGGTTATCTATCATGGTACGGAAAGTGTTTTCATGACAGTTCAACTTATACTGAAGATGAATAGTTTGATTTTTGTTACAGACAGGTCAAAGCAAAAAAAACTAAACATTCAAAATGTAATGAATTACGGTGGAACTTCAACCACCAACCAGGTCAAATTTATTTCAATATGTAGTTTATACATGGCATAATATACAGATTTGTCATATATACCTAAATGTTATAGAGAGAAAAGCCAGTACAACAATAAAATGGGTCTTAGTCCTTTTCCTAAACTAACCCTGTCTGTATCTTAGGAAAGATAATCCATTTATAAAGTCTTATTGCGGTTACAAAAGATTGTTACGTGCAATGGGCGAACAAAGTACCCACTTATGTTACATTAAAGGAAAAAAAATAAACATGTGTGTTTGTGCGTCTGTGCATGTATGTGTTTTGTGTTGGTTTGTTTTTTAAACCTATTGGGTGGGTGTAAACATATCTCACTTTACTGTACGGTGGTTAGAAGCTCCTCGATATCACTATATTATGTTAACGACTGTAGCCGTATTGTTATTGAATAATCTATCAAAGATCATTGGCATTAATAGTAAATAAAATTCATTAAAACAGATTCAAGCCCTTATTCAATTTGACAAAGTAATATCTTCCAGTTGTATTCAAGTGAAATTAAACGAAGCGCCTGTATAATTGATACTAAGACTCATAATATCAAATTGCTCTGATAAATTCATAGTGAGTGAACAACATAAAACAAGCCCGTGTCACGTGCCGCGGTAACTAAAGAACACTTTTATTGTATCCTTTACAAATAGGAAACTTTCTGTGCTAATTTTGATACTTGCACAGCCACGTGTGATATTGTTTTTTAACATATTTTTAAAGAAAACTATATAACATACGAATAGATACATTATTATAACCAATAGGGAATATGCATGTATTTTTTTTTTATCTTTTATTGACTTGTTCCATCATTCTACTCTAATAAAAAATATAAATAACCTCGGCAATGTTCTAATTAATTTTTAAAATAACATTGAAAACATCGATAAAATTTGATCTGTTTAAACGCCGCCATATTTCGCGGGCCTTGGATGACGTCAGATATCACGCTCAGGGTTTGTTTCATAAACTTAGTATACTTACTTGAAGTGTTACAGTAATTTTATACCGATTTTCAGTTGTAATTACTATGTATTGTAATTAATAGACGATGGATAAAGTTTAAAAAACATTTTATAAGTATCGCCTTGTCCCTAAGTGTAAAAACACTATAAGAAGTACACCCAATACAGTATTTTTGTCCTGTACAAAATAATAATGTGAAATACGAAAACAATGGTGTAAATTAATGAGAAGAGAAGTATCTTCAATATCGTGTTTATATTGTTGTGAAGATCACTTTAATGTAAGCATATTACAATTTAATTGCTAGAATAGTGTGAATTAGTCAGCAGTAGGTCATTTATGTTGGTTTTAAATATCAAGCAGAAGGCAACTTGCTTGTCTACTTAAACTAAGTAACAAAAGTCCAATAAAAGTTCATGAATATAACTAACTATACATATCTTACCTATCCTTTAGATTATAATATAACAAGTATTATAATAATTACCTTGCGGATTTCACTCCTTTGACCTCAGCAGACGTAAAATCTGGATTTGATGCAAAATATGTAGTCATCATGAATGCATCTATTTTCGGTAGATTGTCCGATTGTTCTTTGACAAAACTACATTTAGTCATCGTCCTAGATAATTTCTAATATCACGAGAATGCTTAAATTGCACTAGCTAAGGGCAAAAACCACTAAAACACCTATCTTTCTCCGTAACACTACGAATATAGGCGCCGATAAATGACAGGACGGGGAATTTGACGTCATGTTTTGTTTCGACCAATAGTGAAGCGTTTTGCAAAGTTGAATTTCGCTCCCTTGTTTTGCATATTTTAATAAATATTTTTTGCAATGAAAGACAAACTAAATAACAAAATAATTGTTTAGGCATAATATGTGGACAATCAAGATTCAAGGGAAAATTAATCAAGTAAATTTAAAGAACATGCATATTCCCTATTAGCACACAGTAAAATACAAATTTACGGGCATCATTTCAGTAGCGGCTCCACGTGGGATTGTGATTCTGTGTACGTGTCCCAGTGCATGATAAGCCGAGTGTACCACAGCGCATGTGCTGAAAACTCTATATAAACACCGGTCGACCTCCATTCTCTCACAGTTCCCGACACAAACTTAATCGAAACG
Organism: Callimorpha dominula; assembly: GCA_949752705.1. Classification (NCBI taxonomy): domain Eukaryota; kingdom Metazoa; phylum Arthropoda; class Insecta; order Lepidoptera; family Erebidae; genus Callimorpha; species Callimorpha dominula. The sequence continues at coordinate 11,408,111 of OX457003.1, forward strand.
ACCTCACGCTCCTAACTTAACAATCTCGATCGAAAAACATAAAAGTTTTTTGCAACATCTCATTAAATTTCATCAATATTTTAAAGAAATCGAATACATTATTTTTGTGAATTCTAATTACCTAAACAAGATTGTAATCAACTCTCTGACAAGTGAAAAATTTGTCGGCAACCTGCGGTAAACATGGTAGAACAACAGCGAACACCGAAAAACAACGCGCATCGCAACTCTGTGACGCCGAAGATAGTGGTGTGTCCACCAGTGGAAGAGATGACAGAACCAATAAACGCTCCCCGTGGAGGACGGCTACTTAAAGCTCTTAGCAATCGCCTTTCTCGAAAAAACAATGATTCTGATTCAGTGGGCAGTTCGAGCAGCAGTGACAGTGGTGAAAATGGACGCAATGACGATCGCTCTTCTGGTTCCATTAGTGAATCTGGAAGTGACGGATCAGAACATCACCGTAGACATCGCTCCGTAGTGGGACTTCGTCGTGTTTTCCAAAGTCTAAGTTTAACATCACGCTCGCATTCCTGTTCGCCGGTGGAAAGATCGCGCCAGCCTAAGAAGCAAACACAGCCAAAGAGAATCCTTCGTCCACCTGTAACTTACACATACGTTCGTGGACTCTCCGGTTTGCCCACGCAAAGGGTACCACGGCACGCAGTTTACTGCAACTCACTCGGTCTTAACCGATAAAGTAGATAAAACAGATTCTGGCCAGAAATGGGCAGAGATAAAGACTGGGTTAGGTTTTATGAATAGAGAAAAGTTCTTATCATAGAATATAAGTGCTGGAACTGGGGCAAGTAGCTACTGAGACGATGGATGTCTTTTTAGAGGACCAAGAGAGGGGCGACGCCGGTAGCGATCTCCGTAAGGTGCGCTCCGACGCCCTCACTGCACGTTGAGCTGTGACACGTTTAGTTCTAGGGACAATATATAAGACTGTGTACCGATTGAAGGTAGTGGTCGGTTTATTAAGTAATAATAGTAGACACATCTAATGTCACCAAAATCCTGGATTTTGTCATTATTTGCATCAAACTGCACTTTAAGCCACATATCTTTATTATGTTACACATTACAAGTTTTGCATAATTTTGTGTGTATTAACCAGTGTTTCACTTAATACGTTTATGAATCATGGTGTATCTATTGTAAAGTATTCACTCGAATCGTTTTTGTTAATCAAGTATAGTGCCTTTCTAAGATTGGAATTTAAGTAGATATATCGTATACTGTAACTTTAAGAACTGTGTACCTAAACACCATCCGTGTGTACTGTTTGGAATTTAAATACTTTACAATATAATGCACCGCATTTCGTAGCATGTAATCTTAACTTTCACTTGGAAATGTTTCGAATTTGATACCTATACATATGTGTAGATTTACTGTTTAATCTATATTGATCGAAAAAAAAATGGTTGATAAATTGGCTGTATACTAAAGTAATTAGTAAAATATTAAATCAATTAGTTTTAAGTTATTGGTATGGAATACTATGGATTTCATTTTAAATAAAACTATGAAAATTATGCCCGATTGTTATTTCACTCAAACCCACGATATCTCATTAGCTCTGAATGGTTATTCTTTTCTACAATAATTAAGGTACAATATAGGTATTCCTTCCAGAGTGCTTCTATTCCTAATGACATACTATCATAATAAATAATGAGGTTTTATCACACTCTAGTGAAAACTACACCTTGGTTGCCGCAAAACGTCACTGTCTTCGTTACTTTTTTATACTACTACTGAAACAAACAAACAAACAAAAATAAGGTAAAGTGGAAACCAATCGATGCTAGCAACTTACAAGTTCTTTTCGACTGTGCTCCACATATTGCATAATGTAAGCTTTTGCGTAACGGATCTGCGATTACTCTCGCTGATCTAGAGAAAGGTACTTTTGGTCTGTATGTCACTTATGATGGGACCATGTCACACCACACAACGATAAATCTTCGTATAATGCACAGATGCGATGACGTATTAAGAAATCACCTTACTAACTGCCAAATCCAATGCCAATTATAAAATGTGCAACATTTGGCGATGGATTGTGACAGGAATAAAGTTGAACGTGAGATTTTACTGAAAGAACTTCAATTAAATTAGTTAATGTAGGTTTAATACAAAGTGTGATGAGCTGCCAAAGGTCCGAAGCAGCCAAGAATTTATGTCATCTAATCACAGTAATTCAACAATTATGTAATTATGATATAAATATGTTAAAGTTATGTTCTCTTTCGGTTAAGGTACGATGAGATTTTTATCAAATCATCATCATATCATATCATCATATTATCCTACTTATTATATATTATTATCTTTTATGAAAATAAAAGGAAAAATACCAGCCCAAAAATGCCTAATCAGTAAATTTATTGCAACAGCGTTCAAAGCCTACGGTTTCAACTCATACAGTCTATCAATCGCACATTGCCAACTGCCAATAATGAAATAAATTAAGTACTGCGTCTAGTATGCAATACAGTTAAGGTAGTATAAATTTTATTCTGGTATGCTACTATTGTTGCTGTACTAGGTCTGAACTTGTTTTTGGAACAAGCCTCTGATGAAATCATGAAGTAAGTATGAAAATTTCTATCACAAATATGTTAGTCTCTTGACATCTTATCATCAGCCTAAGTAATTGTCTCTATAAAGACTTCGGTCAAGATAAACGATCAAGTGAAACCAAATTCCAAAAACAAAAGAAAATCATCAAGACCAAGTGCGGCTATTATTTTCTTTAAATAACTTAGGTGGCAATGACACGGCCTACCTAACACGCTAAAAACGCTTCGCTCAGTCATGGAAGTCGTATTCCACGGGCGTTCTAAGCTCTAATCAATATCAAAGTCAAAGTTTTTTAATCAAGACGTCGAGTACATAAAATACGTACACACATTAATGCTATTTCGAGACCCAGATTTTATATTTTGTGAATTTATGTTTATTTTTGTAATATTACTGCCAATAACATGTTACTTAATAGAATATAAAACAATGCAAAATTGAGTAATATTTAAGGGCCGACAAGTTTTTTTCCTAGGGTTAGGGCCTCCGGTAACCTTACTCAATCGGCGAAACACAAGGCATGAGGCCGTGGTATCACTGCGGTCGAGCCGGTCCATACGTGCCAAAGCATGGCTCTCCCACTTATAAACAAGTACATGTAAATGAACGTCAGATAATGTAGGTGAAATGACGGCGGAGGCTGTGGATCAATAGTGCATCGGGTCGTCAACCTTTCCTTACTTCAGCGATATAAATAGACCTTTTTGACATCAGCAAGCTTGCTGCCCTATAAATACATAATGGCTGCGCTTCGCTGCATTGCAGTTATATTAAATATAGGATGTATGATCATTTTTTATAAAGCACAATTTGTGTTTTGAAGAAACTAACATTATGTGCAAGTCTTTGTTCATATTTTGCTTACTCGCGTTTTTGACTTGTCAGTACATAATAAATCTAGGATGTACGTACAATATTAAATTATAAATATTTGAATAGTTTTGTAGAGAATGGAAGTATAAACGCCTTTAGAAAATGTAAGCGGTATCTTGTGTATTTTTATTTATATTTAAATTACATTAATACATTTTATTTTAATACATTCTTAATATGTTTTAAAAAGCGCATTGTTATGGGCTTGTCTCAAATTTGTTACTACATACCTAATACAACGAACCCATTTACTGCCGTGTGTTCTGCATGCCTAAATCTTGTACATAGAAAGACCTAATAAGAGCCTTCCCTATGAATGGCCACATCAATTAAAGGGGAAGTTAAAGCTTAAAGGTTGCTAAGAATAGACCAAGTAGTACAAGGAAGCTGTTTATAGGCCCTAGTACGTTATTCGCGTGTAGTTTCAGTCACCATGGCACTAATTTCGGACCTAATTATACAGACAAACTCTTGTTTTATATACATAAAATCGTTATATGCATCTTCATATAATGATTTTATGTAACGATAAAAGCATATTAATAGAATTATATTGGAAATAAAGCGTTATTGGTAAATGGTGAGTGATATTTAGAACGTAAAATGTCGTTGGTCGCATGTCGCTTTAGTGGCATTGCAGGAATGTTAAAGTACCGTAAAAGGCTTTTAGAGGATAGTTTTATAAATTTAAATGTTGGTCTGGAAATGGAGCAGGGATTATTTACAAAACATAACTTCGTCGAATTAGAGGTTTTTGAAGCAAAACTCTGTGCTGTTACAATCATTTTAATAAAAAAAATGTCATTACAATATACCCGACACGGGAGTAGAACCATGGATCTCACCACACGCACGCAAAAATAACAAACTTATTACGCGACAGGACTAACGAGGCAGTCATTGGATTTATAGGCCTTCACTGTATCGTAATATTGGCATTGAAAGTCATGCTTCGCTTTAACGTGCTTTAATCGTTGCGCCCATCGGTGTTTAAGATAAACAAAAAGGAAACCGGTTGAGCGAGCGTTACTAGAGTTTTTTCATTGGCCAGTATAACTTAAGCTGTCATTGTATAGACTTACTTACCATGACAGGTAATCACATTTATTATACCGGACGCGTGTAATTTTTTAAATTGTAAGACATATTTTTTTTTAAATTTTAGCTTTCTGCACTTCTTCTATATGTAAACTGTAAATTATTATTCCATAATAAAAAAAAAAAAATTCACGTTACTACGTTCTCGATTTTTTCTTCAAAAGGGGAACAAAGAATTCCCTTCACGTATTAATATAATGATACTGTTCTAGCGTGTTGTTGGTTTTGTCTATCAAGTTAATTATGTAAGCAATCGCTATCTTTGTTTACTATTTTTACACTTTTATGATGTGTGAAATATTTAGGCCAACAGTTAACCAAATCAGCTAAAACTCAATGTGTGCATAATAATTGACGTATGACTTTCACATTGAAATTAAATTTATGTTTGGTTGAACTAATGTTAAAATAACATGTGCTGTGTTATGAACTAAATGAATCGGCACATTGCTAATTGAAAAGCACTGTAGTTCATTTGTAAAATATTTATAAACACGTGACTGTTGCTTAAACATGTTTCTAAAGGTCAGGGGAGGTAATTAAAACTTCTGTTCTCGTAGTAAAAAGTCGTTTGTAATTGCAGAAGGCAAAACATAGCAGACTTCGGTCCTAATTGGAGACGTCTGACTGGAGAAGTACCTTGTAGGACAGTAAGTATACTGTCAAAAGATACGGCTGAGCAACATAAACATGAAAATCGTATGCTGCTGTCCACTGGACGACTAGATTATATACTAAAACCTTCTTGGAAATATGTAGAATATGTCAGTGTAACAATAATGAAAATTGGTCTATAAGTTTTTAAGAAAATTGCGGACATGCAAACATACATACATACGGATCGCACACAGAACCTCCTTTTCTAAAGTCGGTTGAAAACAATGAACCTCGATTCAGGATTTTTTTTTAGAGTGGAGACCGTGAAGCAGTAAAGGGGTGGTGGGACGCCCAAAGCCAGAGAGAAAAACTTTGATTGAGGACGATGAAGGCGGAAGATCAGGATGCAATGGCGCACTTTGGAAGAGGCCTAAGCCCATCAGTAAACTGCAAAAACTTGAGTGATTTATCGATTGAAAGAGTGTTTGATATTTATATTAAAAAAATACATAACCTAACTTAATAAGAATGCTTCATTTGTAATATGGGTAGAATATACAGCATGGGATTTTTATTATGCAAAACGACTGATAAGGTATTGTCATCGTTTGTTAGAATTTTTTAGTTAATTTTATTCACCGGGGAAAAGCGTCTATTTGTACTTATCATGTAAAGTGTTTTATAGGAATTTTGATTAAATAGTAGTTTCATTGGTTATAATTTTCAAGAATTTCATAATTTTTTTATCGAACAGGTGCTAATAGCTGGACGATATTAAATACTTTTAAAATAAATACGGTTATATAGTTTTTATACGATTAAATTGACAAGCAAGCCCAAAGTCCGCCTGATAGTAAGCAAAGTAATATTTATATACACAGGTAACCCCGTGTATATAAATATTTACAACATCAGCAGTAAAATTTGTTATTTACCAATAGAGTTCTGGTAACTATACTTCTTTGTAGAAAAACCAGCACCACGCCGGTTCCTATTCGGAAGTGGTTCAGAGCAAACAACAAAAACGGTGGCTCCTCGGGACTGCGAAAAATAAAAACTATAATTATCTTTTTAAAAAAGTATCACCGACTTCAATGCGCCTCAAAATACCCAAATCGCTTCAAGTGTGCCTATAAAATTTGAAGAGTTCTCTCGATTTCCCCAGGATCAGATCCTGACCTAATGACCATGGGAACACCTGGGAAGTATACAATTTCAAACAAAAGAAGAATTTTCCAAATTGGTCTAGGCGTCTTTGAGTAATCGGTGAACATACATTAAAAAAACAGTCATGGGACTGCCGACAGAAGTGAAAACTTAAACGAAACGACGAACTTAAAACGTCACATTAGCAGGTTGGTGACATTAATTAATAAGGAGCTGACAGAACTCAATGTTTAGATTAGCGCCCTCTAGTTGATCTATATATGTATTATTAGCGGGACGGTCAAGACTTCAGTGCTTTTTCCCAATAGCAAAAGTGCCCAAACATAGAACCACCTCCTTTTTTAAGTCGTTTAATAAAATTATATAAACGGTCTAGTTGTAAGGAACAAAAGTACACCGAGTCACAAAAGGCGCTACGCTCATGTCTTGTGCTCTTTTCTTGGAAATAGAGGAAGGCACACTTATTTTTAATGGGTATCCAAAAATGGTGATCAGGATAGGAATGTTGGCTGAAGTGTAAAGGCGCGGCCCTATGACCAATGTATCGGGAGCACTGTACGATTTTAGTAGATTCGACTCCAACACAGTCAGTTTGTCAGCGTTAGACCTTTTCGACACGAAAAAAGCACTTTCCGTTAAAACCATAACGTTGTTCTTTATGACATGTTTAGAAAGGGTTCAGTGTGGTTTATTACGTCTGATTCATTACACTGTTTTGCATCATACAGTTTTAATACGCAAGAATTGTTGTTGAAATTAATTTACACGTGATAATCGCAGAACGGGACTGACGTGAGCTCAATTAATAACCGATAGGTTTAACTTTTCAGTGCTGGTAAAATGTATGTTAGCGCAATTAATTTGTTAGGCTTTAGGACATCACAATTACAAAAATTAAACTTACACATTTACACATATTAAACACCCAAGGGTACCTGTACCGAATGAAAGCATTTGGCTTAGAGGGGAGTAAAATAAAGCGCTTGAACTCGAGCCTCCCCTTAGACAATAGGTAGGGTTCGCGTCGCACAGGTACAAGTGTTTATAGACTAAACTAAGTTGAATAAGTGCAAATAGTTCCCTCCTAATATTATCGTTATCATATTCCTTTATGTACTGTCAATATTTACTTTTTTTACACTTTAATTTTTACATTTAATATTCCGAATCTTTTACGTTTTAGTTAGAAAGCCTCGTATCCTGTTAAAGCTGCCTGTGAAGATGGTTCTATCAGTAAAAGGCTCTCGTTGAACAAATAAACAATGCCAATAAGTTTAATTTTTATAGATTTATTAAATAGGAAATTCCCATTAAACTTAATAATAAAAAGTGCTTAATTAAATGTAACGTAATTAAAAGTAAATTAAATGTATACTACTTAGGTCCTTCATAATACTGTTAAGTAATTCATTTATTTTTCATAGTGTCATTAGTCATGTATATACATATAAATGTATATGTATCAATATCCACACCTCACACAGTGACAGTATTACGTTACTCAGTTCTTAAAGCTACAGTATGCAATATATGTACTTAAATTCCAATCTTAGAAAGGCACTATAATTGAATAACAAAAATGACATATGTGATATCTTTACAACAGATGCACCGTTATTAATAAACCATTACAGTATTACGTAAGATAGGTTTGAATTAGTAGACTAGCGTATCTTTTAGGTTTATTTATGATAAATGTATCTAGCAACAATATAAATCAATATTTTGATAACAAAATAGATTTTTAAACCAGACTGCAGTTGGAAACAATTAATAACAATATAGAAGATGTAGACAGATCAGTGAAAATGTTAACTATTGATATTCCATAAATCGACAATAAGCTTCAGTTGTTACACAGTCTTATATCGTCTCTCCAACTAATCGGTCCCAGCTCATCGTACTGCCACGGGACCGGAGCGCACTCGAGCGAGATTGCTTCCCATGTAACATCTGTCTTGGTCCTCTGTCAAGACGTCTATTTTCTCATTTTCTACTTGCCCAGTGTCCATCAAATATATTTTGATATGATAAGAACTTTTGTTTCTAGTCCTTTTCACCTCTTGTAACCTTAATGAATCTTGCTCTTCGCCCTCATTGGGCTAGAATTCGTTTCACGTTGTTTATCGGTTGAGACCCATAGAATTGCAACCAACTGTATGTAGTGGTACCCTTTGTGTAGGTAAGCCAGAGAGACCTCGCACGTACGTGTAAGTTACAGGTGGGCGAAGGATTCTCTTTGGCTGCGATTGCTTCTTAGGCTGGCGCGATCGTTCTGTGGATGAACTGGACTGCGAACGAGACGTCAAGTTTAGTTTTCTGAAAACACGACGTAGTGACACTATGGAGCTATTTCGATGGTGACGTTCCGACTTGTCGCTTCCAGATTCACTAATAGAACCAGAAGAGCGATGATCAGCGCGTCCCTTTTCACTGCTATCGCTGCTACTCGAACTGTCCCCTGAATCCGAGTCATTGTTTCTTCGCGAGAGCAGACTGGTTAGAGCTTTGAGTAGCCGTCCCATACGTGCAGCGTTTATCTCCTCCACTGGAAACACCACTATCTCCGAAGGCACAGACTCCCGAGGCGCGTTGTTTTTCGAAGTCATCTGCTTTTCCCCCATGTTCACCGGCAAGTTACCAACAAACTGCTTGCTTGAAAGATAAATGATTCCAGTCTTGCTTTTCATAAGGTCGTTAATACCTTATAGATTTAAAACTCGTGAATATGTATGCAATTTTTTCAAAATATCGTACTGTATCTATAGGTAGCTGTTTCAGAAAACTTTTTCGTTTTTCAATAGAGTTTGCTGAATTAAAGTCGTAAAGCCGTTTCAGTTGTGTTTGTCGCGAAATGTGAGGGGTTTGCCGGCCGGCAAGGTTTATATAGTATTTCTTACACATGCGCAGCATTCATCTCGGTTAGTTATGCACTCTGAGATTTTTGCAAGTAAAAGATTGCACTTATTATATTTATTATTAGGAATTAGATACAATATTTATCATGTTAAATGGTCATTTTAATCGGATCTCTCACTACTGTATTAGTTTCTGAACGAATAAGCATCAAAGCCATTATTCTGCTGTCTTTATGTGTTAATTCTATTTAAGGATAAGTTGTTTTAGTATTAGCCGATTTTGAACAAATGTTTAACGAAACCCCCAGGTCACCGTAATCTAATGGTTTATCAGTATAATATTCAGTACACCTAATTCACCATATAAATGTATATTCATAGCAAATATCTACAACACGTGATACAAACTGTTGCTACTTTTTAATGAAAAGCCTTTTGATTTGTCCTACTTCAGATTTGTCGTTCGATAAACAACATGTTTTGTTTAATACATTTTCAATTAATGGCACGCGTTCTATTAATGAAATTTACAATATTGTTTTCTTAACGTTGAATAAGTGCATTGTAAGTGGTTCATGCCATGCCTCATTAAAGAAGTTGAACATTGCGTTTTTAATCTTAACTTAATTATTGAAAAATGGGCATGATAATGGGAAATCAATAATAGACAAAATATTCAATTATAAAATTAATTTCAATTTGCGAATTATAGTACAGAATACATAATTAATAGTGATGATTGCATCACACTGAAAGTTCTGCGCTCCTGGCCGCTCATAAGTGTTTGCATTTCGAATGCTGTAATGCGACATACGATAGATTTACGAAAAATTTTGGGGCGATAGAATAAAAGTTTCACTTTAAAAATTGGTTACCAATGGGTTCACCTTCGTAGTATACTAGGGCTGAAACCTGCAAGCTCATGTCTTATGTATGTGTGTATGTTTCTGATATACAGGTGTATATAAGATGTGTAACTTTTACGTAAAAAGTATTATAATAAAGTAAATATAAGCGACAACGATCTGGAATGAATTTAAGAGATGATTTGTTAAGTTCATCGGCCCGAACTAGACTCCTGATTGCTAAGTCAATTGTTTAACGTTAGGTGATCTGCCAAACAATATTAAACGCTGACACACTTTTTACTGAATAAAGTGATTAAAGACCATAATATGTTTGGGTTAGTATTTCTTGATTCTTTTAATTTTTCAATTTAAATTATTTATTATTATTATTTGTTGATATATATACTCAGTACTAGGAAACATGGGTGGTATGTACATATTTGCTTAACCCCTTTTTCATCAACTGGAATTCCACCAACACGTGAGGTACACCTTTTCTAAATTTTTCTACAGCTAGTGACGTACGCCGCGTTGGACGCGCGCTGTTAGAACTTAGACTTCGTAATAGGAAGCCTTCCTGTGTTTTATAAACAATATTGAGTGAGGGGCTCGTGGCTAAGTGGTAACCGAGTAGGTTAGCACATTACAAAGTTAAGTAACACTAACCAGGTCAGTCTAGGATGGGTGACCATTCTTAACACATTGAGACCCCTTCGTGCCTCGGAGAGCACTTTAAACCGTCGGTCCCGGGTATCATACGAACACCTGTGGCATAACAGTATAAAAAATAATAAGGAGCAAATTCAGTTCGTGAATTAAATAGTGCTCAATGTAGTTATTAATTAGACGTACAGGACCACCATCTTCGTCTGATTGATCCCTGGGTGGATTGTCTTTACGACGTTTCTTCGAATCGTTCTTTCGTTACGTAAACGCCGTGAACGTTACGAGCCACGTGAGCGGTTCACTCGCTCAGATTAAGTGAAAAATTTAAGTAATTGTGAATAGCGTTGTTATGGTTTGAAATCTATGTCATAATACGTCATATATTATAATTATATAAAACTATGTATGGACATTCCTTTTAACTGCCTGACGTTTCGACCAGGTTACACAGACCGTGGCGATAGGCTGTACATACCTACTCAATATTTATTACTTTTCAACAATCTAATTACAGACGGTAGACTTAAAATTATGTATTAATTATGTACCCTTCCGGGCACAGCATAGGTACTGTTTGTATTTTAGTTCTTAGTGAGTATCCGCAAATGGTGGCCGGGAGCTGTAAGAAGTTGGTGGCTCAAGTGCCAAGATGCGGCTCTACGGCCAATATATCGGGAGCACGGTGTGCTCTTAGTGGATTCGACTCGACACAGTCAGTTCGTCTACGACGGACCCTAGTCGAAATTTTACTTTTAGTAGAAACTATTACGTTGTTCCTTACGGCATGTTCAGAATAAGGTTAAATATCATTTATTACGTCTCATTCATTATATTGTTTGGTATCATAATTAGTTTTAATATGCAAGATTTGTAAAAAGAGAAAAACATATATTTAATTTACATTAAACATGAAAATTGCAGTACCGCCACTGAAGTGAGCTCAATGAATAAACAGGTTTAACTTAATAGTGCAGTTAAAATATTATAATTATTAATTGACACCCCGTGTGGTAAACGAAACCAACTCTTTAGCTGTTAACGCTACAAGTGAGATTTTCAAATAGACGTTGTTGGAATAATTAGTTAGTGCAGCAAACGTAGATGTCCAGGTTTAATCAGCCAAAATTAATTTGTTAGGCCTTAGGGCATTACATTTACAATCGATAGGATGTAAATGAAACACGACACATTGATCTTACACATTTACACTTATTAAACACCGACAGGACCTGTGCATAACGAAAGCATTTAGCCTGGAGGGGTAATTGAGGAAAATAAAGGACTTCAACCCTAGAACAAACTGCGGTTAGACAGCACGAGCAGCGTAGTGAGTGGGTTATGCTCCATACCTGAGTTCCCGTCGTACTGTAAACTTTTACTATGTATACGTTTGACGTTTAATCTCTGTCCCAATTATCTAGTTATCTCTAAACAGCATCAACGCTAACGATTTAAAACCTAAAAATAGGTAATTCCAATCACATTATCTTCAAAGAATTTGTTTTCGTGTTTAAGAAAGGCTTCTGTATCATTATTCAATATATAATTTAAGTTATTTCTTAAGGACTTTACGGTAATAGTATGTTCATGTTTTTCCTCTAAGGATTTTACACGAGATAATAATTGTTGAAAATAATTAGTTACGCCTAAAATATCGACTTCCGATTTCGATTTCGGTTCGATTCCCGATTCGCAAATATCGGATGTATTCTTTTATGTTTTCATGTTTGATAAAAGGCTTGTTTCCTGGTAAAGCTGCCTGTAAAGATATTCTATCAGTAAAGGGTCTCGATGAACAAATTAAAAATGTAAATAAATTTAATTTTCATTTATTTATTAAATAGGAAATTCCCATTCCACTTAATAATAAAAAGTGCATCCTTAAATCTAACTTAATTGATTAAATTGTATACTACTTTCTTCATAATACTGTTAACTGATTAATTTATTTTTCATAGTGTCATAAGTCATGTAAATATGTATATATATCAATATCCACACCTCACACACTGACAATGCTCAGCTACTCAGTTCTTAAAGCTACAGTATACAATACATGTACTTAAATTCCAATCTTAGAAAGCCACTATACTTGAATAACAAAAATGACACAAGTGATACCTTAACAACAGATGCACCGTTATTAATAAACCATTACAGTTTCACGTAAGGCATGTTTAAATCAGTGGGCTAACGTATCTTTTATGTGATTTATAATATATAATATAAATGTATCTAGCAAAAATATAAATCAATATTTTGATAACAAAATAGTAATGATTTTAAACCAGACTGCAGTTGGACACAATTAATAACAATATAGAAGATGCAGACACCAGTGAAAATGTTAACAATTGATATTCCATAAATCGACAACAAACTTCAGTTGTTACAGAGTCTTATATCGTCTCTCGAACTAATCGAGTCACAGCTCAGCGTACAGCGAGGGCACCGGAGCGCACTCGAGCGAGGTTACTCCCGGTGCAACTTCTGTCTTGGACCTCTATCAAGACGACCGTCGTCTCATTGGCTACTTGCCTAGTTTGCAGCAAATATATTTGATATGGTAAAAACTTTTGTTACCAGTCCTTTTTGCCTGTCGCAACCTTAATGAATCTTGCTCTTCGCCCTCATTGGGCTAGAATTAGCTTCACGTTGTTTATCGGTTGAGACCCATAGAATTGCAACCAACTGTATGTAGTGGTACCCTTTGTGTAGGTAAGCCAGAGAGACCTCGCACGTACGTGTAAGTTACAGGTGGGCGAAGGATTCTCTTTGGCTGTGATTGCTTCTTAGGCTGGCTCGATCGTTCTGTTGGAGAACTGGACTGCGAACGAGATGTTAAGTTTAGCTTTCTAAAAATACGACGTAGTGACACTATTGAGCTATGTCGTCGACGATGTTCCGACTTGTCGCTGCCAGATTCACTAACGGAACCAGAAGAGCGATTATTAGTACGTCCATTTTCACCACTGTCGCTGCTACTCGAACTGTCCCCTGAATCCGAGTCATTGTTTTTTCGCGAGAGCCGTCTGGTTAGCGCTTTAAGTAGCCGTCCCATACGTGCAGCGTTTATCTCCTCCACTGGTGGACAAACCACTGTCTCATGAGACACAGACTCCCAAGGCGCGTTGTTTTTTGAAGTCATCTGCTTTTCCCCCATGTTCACCGGTAAGTTACCAACAAACTTCTCGCTTGAAAGATAAGTGATTCCAGTCTTGCTTTTCATAAGGTCGTTAATACCTTATAGATTTAAAACTCGTGAATATGTATGCAATATTTTCGAAATATGGTACCGTATCTATAGGTTGCTGTTTCCGAAAACTTTTCCGTTTTTCGATAAAGTTTGCTGAGTTAAAGGCGTAAGGTCGCTTCAGCCGTGTTTGTCGCGAACTGTGAGGAGGTTGCCAGCCGTCAAGATTTATATAGTATCTCTTACACATGCGCAGTGTACCTACATCTCGGTTAGTTAGGCACTGGCACATGCACTCTGAGATTTTTGCAGGTAAAGGATAGTACTTATTACATTTATTATTAGAAATTAGGTACTATAACTTACTAATAATGTTAAATTATTATTCTAACCAGACCTCTCACTACTGTATTAGTTTCTTAATGAACTAACATTAAATCGAAATCGAAGCCATTATTCTACTCGCTTTACATCTTAATTCTTTTTAAAGTTTATTCAAAATCCGCTATACCTTAAACAATCAGTGACAAGTGTCAAATATTTAAAGTACCGTAATCCAATGGTTTGTCAGTATAAAATTCAGTACACCAGACTCACCGTATAAATCTATATTCATAGCAAATATCTAGAACACGTGACGGCTGCTAGTGCTATTTAATGAAACGCCTCTTGATTTGTCCTACTTTTGGTTTGTATTCCGATAAGTAGAATATTTTGTTGAATACATTTGAGCAAGCAATTGAAAAGTTCTACTCAAGATTATTCGAGTTTAAATAATGTAAGTCGTATATTGACTTGGCTTCTTAAAGACCTTAGACAACTACTAAAGGTAATTGTTTTTAAGTGTGGAACGATGACAAGATTAGATTAGATAGGAGACTACACCTACATTTTTTGCATGCCATTAAGGAGTGCTTAAAACAAGTACAACAGAAAATACGGGTCTCAGTAACATTTTTTCTGTTTATTTGCTGATATAACACGATTTTACGTATGTACACCAACAACTATTACGTTAAAGGTATTTATAATAATGTATATAAAAGAGCGTTCGATCTGAAATAAATTTAAGAGATGATTTGTTAAGTTCATCGGCCCGAACTAGACTCCTGATTGCTAAGTCCAGTGTTCAACGTCAGGCGATCTATTGAACAATATTAAAAATTTCTGCTGAATAAGGTGATAAGTGATTAGATGTAACAATAAATTGAAGTGTCACTTATGTTTGGGTTAGTATTTCTTAAAAAAATATATTTAACAAGTTAATTAATTTATCATTATTATTTATAAATCTACAAACTCAGTGCTAGGAAATATAGGTGTAATATAGATAAATATGATTACACCCATTTTTCACCAGTATTCCACCGACACGTGAAGTACAAGGTGTACTTCACGTGTTGGTGATTCTAGATTTTCTACAGCTTCTTGTGACGTAGGCCACGTCGGACGCGCGCTGTTGGAACTTTCGTAATATGGCTATCCGACTTCGTCATACCAAGCCTTCCTGTGCTTTTGGAAACAATATTAAATGTTCATGTAAATTAAATTTACTAAGAATGGTATTTACAATAATGAGGAGTAAATTCAGTTCGTGAATTAAGTAGTGCTTAACGTAGTTATAAGTTAGTCGTATAGATCGTAACAATAAAAATATGAGTAAAGGACCACCATCTTCGTCTACTTTGATCGCGGTATATAAGTGGTAGACTTAAAACTATGTATCAATCTTAACCCCTTTCGGGCACAGCATACTGTTTGTATTTTCATTCTTAGTTTGTATCCACAAATAGAGACCAGGAGGTGCCAGACGTTTGTGGCTTAAGTTCAACTTCAGTCGTCAGTAAAGTCAGTTCGTCAGTGTCGGACCCTCGTCGAAATTTCCACACAAAAAAAGTACTTTCTTTGTTGAGACATGTTTAGAAAAAAGTTTAATTCGGTTATTACATTTTAGTATTGTTTTGTATCGTACAGTTTTAATATGCAAAGATTGTATAAAGGTAAAGAAACGTATTAAATTGATATTATATTGAAAATTAAAAAAAAAAAACGTAAAATTTGTCAAAATCACCACGAAGTGCAATTACCCAAACAGTCTTGGTTGACAATCAATATTTTTAGATAGCAATTTTACACTCATTAGATTTTCACGTGCAAGAGAGCTGCGTAGGCGTGAAGCTCGTGACAATCGCTGCACGGGACCGACGTGAGCTCAGAGAATAACCGACAGGTTTAACTTAATAGTGCAGGTAAAATATTATAATTGACACCCGTGTGTGGTAAACGACACCGACTCTTTTGCTGTCAACCGTTATCAGAACTCTTTAGTCAAAGTCAAAGTAATAATTTCAAAGACACACTGTTGAAACAATTAGGTAGTTCAGTGAACGTAGATATCCAGGTTTAATGAGCGAAATTAATTTGTTAGGGTCTATGGCATTCCATTTACAATCGATAGGATGTAAATGATACACGACACATTAAACTTATACATTAATACATATTACACACCGAAGGGAACCTGTGCATAACGAAAGCATTTAGCCTGGAGTCCGCCGGTCCCAGTGAGTCGGGGCCGCGTGCGGTGCTGCGGTGCTGCGTGCGGTGTTGCGGTGAAGTCCCCAGTGAGTCGGGGCGGTTGCTGCCTCCTGCGTAGACGGGAGAGAGATGCTCTTCTTACGTGGACCGTAGGTGCAGTGTGCTGTGCCTAGACGCTGATGAGGCCGTAGGGGTAACCAGGCTGGAGCGGACGCTGCAGGCGTGTGGGATCCCTGTTGAGACCGAGGATGCTGGCTGGCTGAGACTTGATTACCGCTCATTGCTGTAGGAGTGTATATAATGGTGGCGATGATGATGCTGCTGATCTGCTCCATGAAGGCTGCTTCCAATCACGTCGGGGTCACCACTGTGGAGGAACGGGTGTCATGTTCCTCCAACACAAAGGGAGGATCCTCCGACCAGGTGAGGTGATCATGCCTGGCGGGCCGCGGCCCAATGGTTGATGTTGGGAAGTTGTATATATAATAATCGGCGCGAGAACTCTCATAGCGCGATGCAGGATTAGTAGGTTGTAGATGTTTCCTGTTGCTCTATGTGGAAGTCGCCACAGTGAAACTATTTTTTTCTATTATATCTGTGAATGTACCCATGTTCTCCTAAATAAAGACTTTATTCATTTATGTACTGTAAACTTTTTTGTTTAATATTCCGAAGCTCTTATGTCCCAATTATCTGGTTATCTCTAAGCGCCATCATTGCTAATGATTTAAAACCTAAAAATAAGTAATTCAAATCATAAAGTCTTCTTCTTCTTTTAATTCAATGGCTCCATCATTAATCGATGATTCTGCCAACGTCAAGGTGGAAGGTAGATTTTTAGTTAATAGGTTGAAGTTACTATGAGGGAATACGAGTAGCAGTGATTTTAGCGGTTTGTGTTTGTGTTTCTGTGGGAGAGAAAGGAAAGTTTTATGATATTGTAGTGACGGGTCCTCTCGCACAGCTTACATACTCCTTCGATTGGAAGAATAACTCTTTACTACGCGAGAGGCACAGACTGGTGGCACCAAACTCGAATTTAGAACACGTTCGAAATATTTTATGAAGAATAAATGTTGAAGACAAGGGAGTCTATAATTGTTATATGAATAATCTGATCCTGATTATATCGCATAGTGCGTTTGCCTGCTATTTTAATTTTCCTCCTCTAGCTAATACCTATCGTAACCGGATACCCTAAAGCCCCAAGCTTTATACGTGGTGGAGTACGCCGAAGTTGATTTAGAAGAAGTTCTCCACGCGTTACATGTGGTAAAAGCTTTACAATATTATCTTCATAGAATTAGTTAAACATGACATTGATAAAACAGTAATTTCAATGAACGTATACATACCAATTTGATAAGCACAATTAATTTGTCGGAGTTCAAGACATTACATTTAATATCGATTGAATGTAAATGAAATATGACATGGTACTTAACTGAACCTATGCTTAATGCAAAAAATTCGCTTGGCTGAAGGGCTAATGGAGAACCACAAAGCGTTTGAACTCGAGCCGTAAGGTCCACCTCTAGAGAAAACTGCAGGTAGAAGTAGGGTCACTGGAGCTTCATTGCAGAATTCCCGATGAAAGAGTGCTAGTGTTTCTAAACAGCGGTAAATAGGACGAGAAATTCAATGATGAGTGACGAATGTCATTTACTAATTGCGTTCTTGTGTTCGTTTATGTACTCTAAACTTTTACTTAGTATGAATTCAGCGTTCAGTATGCTAAAGCCTTTTGTCCCTTTAATCTGGTATTTCTTATCAATACTAACATTTCAATATCTAGAAACAGATCAGGAATGTGTAATTTGAACCATACCTTCTTCAAAGGATTCGTTTTCGCGTTTGCGAGAGGCTTATTTCGTGTTACACATATGAAAAAATGTCTTTATATGCCTATAAAGATATTTTATCAGCTGGGTCTTTTATTTTATCGTTGAATAAATAAACAATTTTAATAAATTTAAATTTCATATTTATTAAATAGGAAATTCCCATTCCACATAATAATATAAAGTGCTTACTTAAATCTAATGTAATTGATTTAAATTTAATCTACTTAATCCATGATACTGTTAACCAATTGATTTATATTTATATATCTATATGTTAATATAAATGTACATGTATCAAATTCGTAACGTTTCAAGTGAGTGAGTAAAATGTGGTGCATTATATATTGTAGAGTATTTAATATCCACATAGCACACAGTGACAGTATTAAGCTACTTAGTTCTTAAAGCTACAGTATACAATATATGTTCTTAAATTCCAATCTTAGAAAGGCACTATACTTGAATAACAAAAATGACACAATTTACAACAGATGCACAATCACCAACAAACCATTACAGTACAGACTGACGTATTTTTTATATGATTTATAATAAATGTATCTAGCGACAATACAAATTAATATTTAATAACATAATAATAATAAATTGTAAACTACAGTTGGATACAATTCATAACAGCATCCAGGATGTAGACATTGGTGACAATGTTAATATTTCATAAACCAACAACAAGCTGCAATTGTTACACAGTCTTGACATACATATATAGTCTCTAGAACTAATCGAGTCACAGCTCAGCGTACAGCAAGGGCACCGGAGCGCACTCCAGCGAGGTAGCTACCAGTCTAACCTCTGTCTTGGTCCTCCTCGTCCATCGTCTCATTGGCTACTTGCCCAGCTTCCAGCAAATATGTTTTGATATGATAAGAACTTTTGTTTCTAGTCCTTTTTTCACTCGTAACCTTAATGAATCTTGCTCTTCGCCTTTATTCGGCTTGAATTAGTTTCACGTAGTTTATCGGTTGAGTCCCGTAGAATTGCAGCAAACTGCATGTAATGGTACCCTTTGTGTAGGTAAACCAGAAAGACCACGCACGTACGTGTAAGTTACAGGTGGGCGAAGGATCCTCTTTGGCTGTGATTGCTTCTTAGGTTGGCGCGTTCGTTGTATTGGAGAACTGGACTGCGAACGAGATATCAAGTTTAATTTTCGGAAAACACGACGTAGTGACACTATTGAGCTATGACGACGATGATGTTCTGACTTGTCGCTTCCAGATTCACTAATAGAAGAAGAACGTTCATCAGGACGTTCGGTTTCACCACTATCGCTACTACTCGAACTGTCCCCTGACTCCGAGTCATTGTTTTTACGCGATAGTCGACTGCTTAGAGCTTTAAGTAGGCGTCCTCTACGTGCAACGTTTATCGGTTCAGTTATCTCCTCGACTGGTGGGCACACCACAATCTTAGGGGGCACAGACCCACGACGTGCGTGATTTTGCGGACTTATCTGCTTTTCCACCATGTTCACAGGCAAATCTCCGACTAACTGCTCACTTTTAATAAAGTTGTTTTGCATGAGGTCGTCAATACCTTACATAGAATTAAAACTCAGTGGAAGAGTATCCAAGTTTTTTAAACAGGTGTAACTAACAGGAGAAAACTTTTTCGTATTTCGATAGAGTTTATTGAGTTAGAGGCGTAAGGTCGCTTCAGTTGTGTTTGTCACGTACTGTGAGGGGGTGGCCGGCTGACGAGGTTTATATCGTATTTCTTACACATGCGCAGTAGGTACTCATCTTGGTTAGTTATTCACTGGCACATGTACATTGTACACTGAGGCCCGTGCAGGTAAAAGATAGGACTTATTATATTTTATTCGGGATTAATTTATGATGTTAATTTTAACCAGGGCTCTCAATTCGTAGTTTCCGAATGAATGAACATCAAAACCTTTATTCTGACCCTTTTATGTATACATTTCGATAATTTATCATAATAATATAAGGTTAGGGTATTTTAGTTTTAGCTGATTATTAATAAGTGTCAAATGGTTATAGAATATTCAGGTCACCGTAATCCAATAGTTTGTCAGAATAATATTCAGTACACCACAGTTTTACCATATAATACCTATATTCATAGGAAATATCAACACGTGATTCATACTGTTAGTGCTGTTTAATGAAACGCCTGATACTTAATGACAGACCTTCTATTTAATTAACAAAAACAAAATTGTTCAACGTTTAGAAAATATTGAATTGAATAAGTACACTGACTTATGTCATAATATTATCTACGTATGAACGGGAATTAACGCGATCACGAAAAGGTATTACATACCTCTGAATTGCCTGACGTTTCGACCAGGTTGCACTGGCCGTGGTCACAGGCTGACTGGCTCAGCGGTGCACGCCCTCCGTCGCCGACATCGTGAGGTAAAAGGTTCTTCATCCACCTCCAACGACCAATGACTTATGTCATTCATAACTCATTTACCATAGCGTTAATGAACTTGAACAATAAGTCGAGAATTATCAGTATTTCGTGCGTTACCTTTAAAGCGAGTTAAAATAATGTGAGTCGTATATTGACTTGGCTTCTTGAAGACCTTAGGCAACCAGCTTACCAAGGGCGTGACAAAGTGGTTATATAGGAGTCCAACGGGGTAAAACCATACGGTATCTCTGACGTCTGACGTTTGAAAAAAAGACTGGCTCTCAACCCCTGCCATGTCATTATGACCGAGCAAAT
This sequence comes from Callimorpha dominula, assembly GCA_949752705.1. NCBI lineage: Eukaryota > Metazoa > Arthropoda > Insecta > Lepidoptera > Erebidae > Callimorpha > Callimorpha dominula. The sequence goes on from OX457003.1 coordinate 11,429,106, forward strand.
TTTTTTATTCGGAGACTATTTTCCTATAAAGCAAATTCAAGTAAATAATAGTAGGTATTAGAGCTAGAAGAGCTACTAGAGCTGAAACCAGCAAGTTCATCTCTCAACTATTTGTTAATAGTCAACTAGTCTGTCTTCACAATTATGGATATGCTAACTAACCAACAGCTTTTAGTCTTTAAAAAGATAGGTCATCCTTAGGGATTACTGAGACAAGCAATTTTGGAACAGGAGTCGATTGTAAGGTGTCAAATGATGACACGATTATATTCTATCTAAACTCTTTCTCATAATTCAACCTTAAAGTAGGTACAGTCTTCTATCAGTATTATATTTTGGTATAGTTGGTAACAATAGCGAAGTACTTATGTACGTAGGCTGTGATTTTTTAAATAAATCATGTCATAGAGGAGTGTTAAAACAAGTAAATAGAAAATACGTAGGTCGGCAACATTATTTTTTATATTTTTAATGATATAACCCCATTTTAATATATGATATAGACATATGGTGGACAAACGACCTGGTAAAGATCGCAGGACGTTGGTGGATGCAGGCCGCTTCCAACCGGTCTTCTTCGAAGTCATTAAGGGAGGCCTATGTCCAACAGTGGACGTCCTATGGCTGAAATGATGATGATGATGATGATAGACATGTTTGTTACCTATATATACGTGTGTTAAAGGTATTATAATAATGTAAACAAAAGCGACAACGACCTGAAATGACTTTATAAGAAAATGATAAAAAGATGATTAGGTTCATCGGCCCGAACTAGACTCCTAATTGCTAAGTCCATTGTTGAACGTCAGGCGCTCTGTTGAACAGTATTAAAATCTGACACCTTTGCTACAGAATAAGGTAATTATAGAATATTAAATGTAATATTAAATGGAAATGTCACTTGAGTCTGGGTTGTATTTCTTGAATATTTTTATGTTTTAAATTATTTCATTTATTATTATTATTATTATATGTAAATGCGTATAATACAGGTGTATCTGATTACCTTGCGCAACTGTATTACACCCTTTTTCACCAACTGATATTCGACCAACACGTGAGGTACACCTGTTCTAGATTTTTTACAGCTAGTGACGTAGGCCGCTTCGGACGTGCGTTGTTGAAACTTTTATAATATTCAGGGTCGGACTGGTTACATACATTCAAGGTGGCATTTGCCAGCCGGGCCCTAGCCTACGCAGGCCCCCGAGTCCCGTAATTCATCAAACGTAATTTTCATCCACTTCAAAACATTCTTCAGAGAAGATAAGTTCTTGATTAAAAGGGTTAATGTTTTATTTATATATTTTAATTTCTCAACTTTATGTAGAAAGTTAAAAACAAACAAATAATTTTATTTTTTATTAAGGCTTATTAAAAAATGTATTTTCATATTTTATGACCCCAAATTAGTAAAAAAATTCAGCATTTATTTAAAAGGCACACAAAAAGTTGAATTTGATCCATTGATTTTTCTAATACTTTTTTTTTATTATACATATCATTGAAGATTCATAATATCTATATTTCATTATTATCCGATAACAGCCCAGGCTTGTGGAGAGCCACCCATGCCCTTCCGGCCCAGTCCAACCCTGGTAATATTTACGACTATTCGACTTCTTAGACTTCTTACTTCATAGTTAGCTTATTGATACAATACTAACCGTCCCCGCAGTTTTACATGCGTTTATGGTCGCTGCTCCGCACCCATTGGTCGCAGCGTAATGTTATATAGCCTATAGACTTCCTCGATAAATGGGCTATCCAACACTAAAAATAATTTTCATTTCGAACCAGTAGTTCCTGAGATTAGCGCGTTCAACCAAACAAAAAAACTCTTCAGCTTAATAATATTAGTATAGATTCATGTAAATTAAATTCATTAAGAACAGTATGTGCAGTAGTGAGGAGTAAATTCAGTTCATGAATTAAATAGTGTTTAATGTAATGATTAGTTAGACGTATAGATCGTAACGATGGAAACGATTAAAGAACCCGGGTTAAATCTTACTACGACGCTATTGTAATAAATTATCATAATGTACACGTGTCAGATCATACGTTAAGGCTTTTCGCACAATCACGCGTAATTATTATGTGAACCTGGGGTGATTATAACATAATCAGGTAGATAAAAATAAAATGATTATACTAATTACTGATTACACGATACAAGATACGTTGTACATAGGTACTCAATATTAATCGCTATTCCACAATGTTACAGTTTAAAACTACGTATTAATCGATGACCCTTCCGGACTCAGCATACTGGGTATATTAGAAGAGACGAAGAAGGTATTGGTATGTTTTGTAAGCAAATCGTGCTCCTTCAAGGCTTATTCTTTTGTATGTAATACTTACACCATCGCGTTAATTCGCGTAAATGTAATCGTATATCATATAAAAGTTATTAGCAATAAAAATAAATTATTGGAAGTTTTATTTTTAGTTCTGCTCAGTCAATTCAAACCCTCGGCCATTCATGATCAGAAAACACGGTTACTATGTAACTGTAAAAATATACTGTGTAGATGAAGAAATATTTGTTTGTCGAGCTTCCTTGATTAGAACTATATTAGACTTTATTTACTTGCCCAGAAGAAGCTACGAGACGAGGGCACGAATACATATAAAATTAAAAACCACGTGAAATCAACCAATTTTGTATTATCTCTTTAATAGTGTACATAACATAATTTTTATAGGGGCTAAAACACAGAAGATTTAAGCCCAAATTGGATCCGTCTGATTTTAGAAGTACCTACATCTATCAGCATTATTAGCGTAGTGTTGTATTTTCGCTAGTATATAAGCTAGTTTGTAGAGTTCCTTGCTTGGGAGGAAGACAATACAAGCGCACGCAACATTAGGTTAATCTACAATAGAGAATAGTTTGGAAACGGCACTGAAAAGCTATTTTGACATAAAATTTTTAATATTTAGTCATTATTATTTTTTAGTAAGAATATTGCACGACACAACACTTATAAAATTTTATTTCCCTCCGTTGATTTGTTTTGTTTGTTTTTTTTGTTTTGTTCATCTTTCTATTGTTGCACTGTGCAACGCTAGCAATTGATTAAATATACATATGGACGCTTGTCATTAGCAAATGCTTAGTAAAATATATGATGATAACTAAATCTTAAATCAAATCTTATGTGGGAGAGCCAAGTATGGGCCGGCTCGACCGAAGCCATAACACGGCCTCATAGAAAACCGAAAGTTAAGCAATGTTTACATTGTGTTTCTCTCTCCCCCTCAACGCACTCTCCCTCTTCCCCCCTTCCCCTACTGCCACTTTAAAGGCCGGCAACGCACTTGTGACTATTGAGTTGCAAGGGCCCATGGGCGGTAGTAGTCAATTACAATCAGGTGACCCGTCTGCTCGTTTGCCCCCTATCCAATTAAAAAAAAATATATATGTTATTAGTCTGTAAGTTTCGTGTAAAAATATATAAATAAAGATATGTTTGGTAGCGACCTAACAGCCAAATGATCGATTGTCACGTTTTAATCACAGCTAACTGCTTACCATCAAGCCCGTCGTTACATTTTTTATCACTTTAATTGAAAAATAAAATGCAAGTGGATGATGATGTGTTGCTGTGCGTTAGTTGGCACACCTGACAGACACTGACTGAGAGAACAGAGAGAGCGTAAATGTAAGTTGTGTTGTGGGTTTACACGAGCAGCTTTACCGGCAGCTTTTTTCTGTTGTTAAGTATTGTCGTCAAAACTCTTTGATATGATTGCTATCCTATGATTATATCCATATATCCATATGATTTATTGACCCTCGGTCAGTAAATCCAAAGACTAAATTAAATTACATTGCAAACGTCCTGAAAGTTATGCCTCCTGTATCCGTGTTTTCTAATCGCCTGCTAAAGCTGATGAAACAAAATTTCTCCCAGTCACACTTACCACCACTCCTAAAACCGAAATTTATATTGATTTAGAGACAAGCTATATACTCTTAATTTTTTTTGTTTAAAATCAACTGAACAAAGAGGTAGAGTTGTGTACGTCCAAGTGTAAGAACATAAAATAAGTAATCTATATATATTACTAATCCTGACAAAAGTCCGTCACACTAGATCTGACTGTATCAGTAACTCACTTCTGGCTCAGTGACTCCCTGCGCGCCACTTTGCGTGGGAGCGAGACTGAACAAAAAGTAGCGATGTAGGTGCATTGTACGATTGACCGACAAAAATGACAATTGAGTTATTTGGAATTGATTGTTTCGGCTAATTTGCCATAAATCAATCCGAGCTACTATTCAGAGACAGTGAAACGAGTAAGTAACTAGTACCTAATTATATGATAAAACGTATACATTATTTAAAAATCAATGTATATAAAAATGTATTGGTTAGATATACTATCCATGGTGACTAATAAATCTGATATTTCAGATCTTTTACATCCTACTCTATGATTTTATAGGAGTGTTCAACTATTCTAAAACTAATCTAAATCAATGAAATCTTTCGCAAAAATGTGCGTTCATCGCCTGGAAAAAATACAATTTAATATAGCATAAGAATATGCCGCACACCTTCTCCAAAAGTACTGGGATCCAGGTCACATGACCTGCAATGTCGTAATCACTTCATAAATTAGGTATACTAAAAAGAGCGAAGTTGTACTTCTCTGCGGAGCAAAAGATGCTTCAATCTACTACTAAGTTGCAAGGCCTTACATAAAGCACCGTTGTTATCTCAAGGCGTTTAAATACCAAGTGTCTGTACGAAATGAAAAGTTCGTTTTTTAAGCTGTACGTATGGTTTTACTCCAGCAGTACGCCTCCGTAGGCTTTTACTCCAGCAGTACGCCTCCGTATGCTTTTACTCCAGCAGTATGCTTGTTGGCTGCCTTAGCAGTACACAACATTTTTGTTAGTTGAAAATATGCAGCAAGTAAAATGTCTAGTACAGTAGATTTATTGCTAAAGCACATTAAAAGTGGGCAGATACTTTACAACTAATCAAATCTGAGTAGTTAGACAAGTAAAAGTTGGGTCTAGAATAATAATATTAATTGACTTTAACAGTTTTTAGATTATGAATAATTGTATAATCAAAGTTTGACCTTTTTTTTTTTTTGTGCGTGTGGAAACCCCCTCGGGCCGTCACCCCACCGGGGTTTTCGGTATCAAAGTTTGACCTAACCTAACTTGGTATAGAAATCACGGATCAATAATTGACACAAAAAAGTCAAACGCATGAGCCTTGTTATAAGGACTATATCATGTCCTATTTTAGCCATAAATAATACTACTGCTGTATTGAGGTACTCCGTCTGTCGAGATTACTAGGTAAGCAGCTTCTGTCGTGGATACCTTGTACTAGCACACAAACAAGCTTCACGCACACTACCCTTTGAATGTAACGTAAATACAAATGTTAACGTACAACCTTCCATTGAAAACTCAACTCCAGTCCCTCCAAAAAGTTTTGCCGCCTACTCCATACAATACTTGCGGTAACAGGGTTGAGCACGATGGAAAGGTTGTACTGCCTACGTCACTGGAATGCCTTTTGGGTCACTAGGTCACATGAAAGGACTGCAGCTGGGTAGCGCGAAGAGGGGAGGGTGTAATTTTTAAACCCAAAAAGTGACGTCATCGTACGATCCTTGGAACCCTCGCCCCTCACCTCGGTGAATGATGAATGAATAGGTCGATTGCTGCTAAGTACGATAACTAGGTCACACGGCACTTGGTTTAAATGTGAGGGACGTATGAGATTTGCATACCATATCGTTAATGCTAACAAATCGGACACCTGAAACAAACAGTATTCGGTCAGGAATAGGCTTTATTTATTAAATCAATAGTCTATATTGATGAAAATGTATCCATAAAATAAAAATTACATTTTGGGCCTTATGTATTTGTCAAATGTCGTTTTTTTTACACAAAACCAGGATAGCTCTGCAATTAGATACAAACACTAAACATACTTAGATAAAAAAGTTGGTCGTCAATGTCGGTCGTATGATCAATGGAATTGTCAATTTGAAATTAGAGTAGAAAGAGAAGAAGAAGGAAGAAATGAAATGGTTTTAAGGTGTCGTTATAAAAACATTTGAGTAAATTCCTACCTGTTCCTTCTCATGTTTTGCTACGTATGTATAACCAAAAATAATATTTATTAAAAATCAATCACGTTGTTTTAAAAGTCAGTTATTGTGTTTTGTGGTGATATGTGTTCTGCTGTGTTATGTTCTGACATACACTATTTTAACCGTCTATTCTTTAGATCATCAAACAACTCGCACTTTACGCACTCTACAAAATAGTAGATTCCTCATTCAAAGAACTAACTCTTGGCTCAGAAACCTATGCAACAGACCGCACGGCCCATACAAATTAAACATGCTCAGATATCAACTCTTTTTAAAAATGTATTCGTTAATTTACATTTCCTGCAAATAGATAAAACAGTTTTAACAAAATGGGTATAAAATAAAACATCACTTACGGATATACATATTAACTTCCAAAATGCCACAACCAAAAAGATTCAGTATCATCTGTGGATATCCTGTTACTGAGACAATGATGACACTGATAAAATTAAAGAAAAAGTACTTGTCTTCATCTCCTTAAGAAGATGAAGACAAGTTTGACAAGTTGAAATTGTTCCCGGGATGGAATTATGTTTGAGTTTTAAATAGCGCACGAGGACGTATTTTACTCCTTAAAGGTCACTAGCGTTTACTGACGTCTCAATAGACTTAACTGCAGTTCAATTCGGAGATATGAAAAGAAAATTGCTACAAACATATGACGGGCAGTCGATGGCCCCCGTAGAATTATTTATGTAATAGATACATGAATCTCCGATCTCGGATGTCAACATATGTGTTAGTTTAGGTAATAGGTATGTACATCCCAAATTTCATCAAAATCCGCGTTCTATCGTTTCAGTGTAAAGTAGTAAGAAATACACAAATGCAATATTATTCACAAGCATAACTAATAATGTTAGTTATTTGAATATGAAGAAGTGTTTATTAATAAACAAAAAATACCGAAAAGGAAAAAACTAAGAACACAAATATGAAAGTGTTTTCAATACCCTCTGAATTAATACATGAACTGTATTATGGTCTTTTCTATAGGACATTATAACTTTTTAAGGCTAAACTTGTTATTATTTTATTAGTTATATTTTTAGACTCATTTGTTGAATTACCTCAGCGGCATATCGGGAGAAAAATACTCTGGTTCTCATTTAATTAATGGTTTCCTTACACTTATCTATATATATTGAAATGTACGTATTCTAATTTTGTATGTATGTATTCAAAGTTCCCTTAGAGTATTGGCTGTAGATCGCGGATTGCGTCAGTGGAATGCGCTAATCTCGGCGCCTGCCGTGACCTGGTTTCACCGCGCATTATTCAAGGCTTGATAATGTCCTTCTCACGAACAACCGTAGTGGGGCAACTGCATAGTTGCAACCCACAGTAATACTTTTTTTTTGCTTGCTAGTGACACTTTTGAAAGAATTGTCACTGTGAGTGAATACATATATACCACAAGCATTACCTAAAATAATTAATACGTAGGAAAACAACATACAGGGAAAAAATCGTTTGTGGATTTAGAAGAGGCGACGATCCTCATGGCTCCTCTGTACATCGAAATAAAAGACCTAGTTACGAGTATAACGAAGCAGTCTATGCTCCACAGTGAAGTACTGCTTCAATCTCTTCAACCCTCGGACAAATACGGACTTTTAAAGTAATATATACAGATTCAAACAAAAATGTCTAATGTATAATTTAGTCAAAGGCATAATTTATGATGTGAAGCAATTATTATCATCATCATACATCTAGACTGTAGTGTATGTAGTGTTATTTTGCTTCGACCAATCTAATCCTAGTAGAGCTGGCCAGCCAGAGTATCAATCGAGCCATACTTTTCTTTACACTCTCCAATACTTTTACATTTAAAAGAATATAGGAGTAAAAGTACCTGCCCCGTTGAGCTTCGCTATAGCTTTTGAGTTTCCGTTTAAAATATCGTCATGCCACCGTCACATAAAAAATACACAAAACACTATCGGTGTTTAATACTTTATCTAAGTTATTTAAACCGTTTCTAAGACGCTAATTAAGTAATTGTATTATAAAATAATTGCTAGTTCAAAAATAGGCATTGAGTTATAACGTAATTCTTATCTATCAGTAACAATTCCTATGTCAATGCCCAATGTATTCCGTGCCCTACACAAAAAAAAATAAAGGTTAGCACATGCTCTCAAGGGAAGCTACAATTAATACTGAATTGTGTTACTGCCACTTATACACGGAATGTTATCATCCTAAAATAATGTAAATGATTTACAATAAATTGCGAAGTAATGAACTAATAACTACACCACACAAAGTCATTGACTCTGTGACCTATAGGTACATTGAATATCTATTGATAAATTCAAGGTTTTCTTATAAATTAAATAAAAATAAACGTAAAAATTTTGTTATTAAATATTTTATTACGTATGAAAATGAAAGTAATCGATAACGTAATTATTTGTACTTTTTAAGCAATATTTTCGAGCACGGAGGAATCTGTTAATTGGAATACTTGAAATTTTGATGCAGAAGAAATGCAAAAATCTAAAAAAAATGAATTTTAAAAACTATGGAATAACAATTACAAAAAGCTACAGGGGTTCAGTATATATGTTGACCTGTCACACTACAGAGAGTATATACAAGGAGAGTTCAACTTATACTGAAAATAAATAGCTGGATTACTGTTACAAATAGGTTAAACATTGAACCCTTTAACGGACGGCCAATACAAAATTGGCAATAAACTGGACACTTACTTTAAGGCTTATATATTTGGTGGAACGCTTACTTGTCGAAGTTGGTAGCAGAGCGAAGACGTGCGTTATCAAGGTTTAGAGGTAACCCTACCCCCCAAAATTATATATATATATATAGATACGTCGCGCGCGGGATACAGACTGGCATAATTTTTGTTCGTCGCTAAACGAGTCTATCTCTTCCTCGGAATTGTGGCATAAAATGAGGTGGATGAAGGGTTATAGAAGTACAAAACAAAATATTGATCTTCATAAAGCCGATAAACTCCTTCATTCACTGTCGCCAGATTATACCTTACCAGCTCCACCACATTTCTCATCTCACTCCCCAAATTTAGAAATTGTGATCTCCAAGTAGGAGTTAAACCGATGTATCAAGCACAAGGATACATCTCCTGGATGTGATGATATTACATATAAAATGATTCAGTATCTCCCTGAGAATGGTAAGCGGCTGCTACTATCTCTGTATAATCGGTTTTTCTCATCAGGCTTTGTCCCGGAGCAGTAGCGTGAAATATTAATTGCACCAATACCAAAACCTGGACGCGATGGGACCGACGTCTCATCTTATAGACCTATTTCTATGATGTCTTGTCTTTGCAAGGTACTTCACTGCATAATTAATATGCGATTAGAGTGGCATTTAGAGAAAAGAAATAAATTCTCACAGAACGTCACAGGGTTTAGAAAGGGTACATCGTGCCTAGATAGCTTAACCCACTTAGTCACACGGATACAAATAGGATTCTCAGAAGGTTCATCTACATTAGGATGTTTTTTGGATATTGAGAGCGCTTATAACAATGTCGAAATTGTATCCTTATTACTTATACTAGATAAATTAAATGTTGGATCAAAAATATGCATTTATCTTTGGAACTTTCTTAAAGAAAGATACCTTAAAGTAAAAGTTGGCAATAGTAATCTGACTAGGTCCACAGGAAAGGGAATGGCACAAGGGGACCCACTGTCTCCTCTTTTGTTCAATATAGTAACCATCGATATCTGCAAACATATAGAACAGGAACACGATGTGTTCATCTCGCAGTACGCTGACGATTTTGTCATATATCATACCTACACGAACGTTACAATTGGTTCTAACAAAATGCAAAGGTCTATTAATGTTATAAAGGACCTCCTAGGAAATTTAGGTTTAGAGTTGTCGCCTACCAAAAGTAATCTCTGTGTATTTACTAATAAGCGATTGAGAGAACGTTTCGATATAAATATTAACGGATTGAATCTTCCTATAGTTGATACGGTTAAATATTTGGGCCTTTGGTTAGATAGAAGTCTACGATTTACTAAACATATAGCGGAAATTCAGGATAATCTACACAAATACTTAAGTATATTCAGAGTTCTAGCTGGACCGGGTTGGGGTGTACACCCCCTTCATTTAAGAAGGCTATACATAGCTGTTATACGCAGTCGACTCGATTATGCGAGTCAGATATATGGGAACAGTTCGGCTACAAATTTTTCTAAATTGACTAAAATGCAAAATCAGTGTATGCGATTTATAGGTGGATATATTAAGAGCACTCCTATACACGTCATGGAGTCAGAGCTATTACTCACCCCTCTCTTCGTCCGTCGATACTTTTTAGCTTGTAAATACTATCTAAAACTTCAAGCATCTAAACGTTATGACGCGATCAATGACTTATATAAACTATCTATGTTAACCGAACGAAACATGTACTGGAGGCAAAAACGGAAGCCTTTATTGGTAATAATAAATGATGATCTAAAACGTTTAAAATATGTTGCAACTAACATGAATATGTTTTCACTAGACGTATGGGTTGGTTATGTGGATCTATCAGGTGTCATTCGTAGTAGTATACCTTCAATAACCGAACCTAAGCACAATTACAATATTGGTGTCCTAAGAGCTTCATGTCAGCGACTTATATCAGACGACTATAGGAATTTTTATAAAATATTTACAGACGGGTCCCGGACCAATGACGGAGTTGGAGCGGCGCTACTAGACAGTCAATCAGGAGATAGGATTCAGTTATGCTTAAGCCCTAACTTATCTATTATGCATGCGGAACTTGTGGCCATATCGGAAGGACTATCATATGTACAGAACATAAATTCTAAGAACGTTGTGATTTTTACAGACTCCCGGAGCGCGCTCCAACACATACCCCGATGTGGGTTTTCTAACTTTAGGGGCATTCCAGTGGCGTATGTTATTTTAAAAAGCATTTTAAGAATAACGAGACGGATCGTGAATGTCGTTTTGCAGTGGATGCCTTCTCATATCGGAGTCCCTGGGAATAAACAGGTAGATTGCCTGGCAAAAGGAGCAATCCGTTCAGGCATCCCAACAGACTATCTTCCTTACTTCACAGACTTTCTGCGGGACATTAAACAGAATTGCCGCAATATGTGGTCAGAATACTTTGATGAACGATCATTAAGTAAAGGCATCTGGTACAAAATCATTTAGCCTAGTCTCCCTCGTTCACTTTGGTTCGGGGGGTCTGATATGAGAAGATATAACATAGTTACAGCTTTGAGGCTGCGCTCCGGCCACGTTCCGACGCCAGTATGATGTACCCCTGCCGATACCATCACCAGCCCCACTACCTTTTTCACTGCCAACTCCTTTTCCACTTTCGAGGAAGTATCTATTAATTTCATAACAAATATACATTTGTGTCGGAAACACAACCGCCACACTCGCATCACAATGAAAATTACAATCACATAGCACACATAATATTATCACACGAAATTCATTATTGTAGTTAGACCATTAAAATACATGTTTTAACAAACGTTTTTTAAAGTTAGACCATTAAGATATATCAAAATTTATTACTAATAGATAGAACAATAAAATAATACCAATTCACCATACTAACTTACTAAAATTCATTATAGTTAGTCATTTCATCAAGTATAATTAATTATCAATGAAATAAAATAGAAATAAATATGTCTAGACTAAGTATCGTCATAATATAACATTTTGTCGTAATTTTCTTATTACCAGTATTATTATATTGAAACATGAACATATTTAGACCAACGCCATGAATGTCAATACAAAGTCAATCAAAAATAACTTTCAGTTTGAAATATAACTAATTAGTGACAAATAAATGTAATTAGTTATTACATTTATTTGTCATTAATATACTCTTCTAAAAATTAGTTCCTGTGTAATAAGCCTTCTACAACAAGTATTATTTAATTTTTTTTTTTAAATGCGTTAACGTGATTATTGCTTTTTTCTGCATTAAAAAATTCAACACTATACCTAATTTTCCACTTTAGCGCAAAATACACGATTTTGAGCTTCGTAGTCATTATAACATCCCTCAGATTTTGATGGCATAGCAGGCAGAACTAATTAAATTTGTTAAAGATGATATCTCTTTTTTTTTGTTTATGGTATAAGGGGCAAACGAGCAGACGGGTCACCTGATGGTAAATGACTACCGCCCATGGGCACCTGCAACTCAAGAGTCACAAGTCCGTTGCCGCCCTTTAAGGTGGAAATAGTGGAAGAGGGGGAGAGAGGAGAAGGGCGGGAATAGGAAAGAGGGGGGAGAGTGTCCTCCCCATAGCAAAGGTTAATAATATGCCAATTGCGATGCTTTAGTAATGTTAATAAATAAGTTTAAAATAAAATAAAATTAGATACAAAAAAAGGAAATTAGAAAAAGCATTAATAAAGAAACAATATTTTTTTTCAATTGATGTTCATGCATGAGAGTATATTTATATATGTGAATGTGTGTGTGTGTGTGTGTGTGTGTATGGGTGTGTGCGCGCGTATGTGATTAGGTTCTTGTCTCCGTGTGTGTGGGGTTATAAGTGTGTATAATGTTTATTGCGCGCCAATTCTACATGTAGAGCCAACCTAGCAATATCTTTTTTACTTCACAATTTGTTCGATACCTGCACCGCCCCAGGCACATATGCAGTATCTTATCAGGGATCGACATAGCGCCTTATAGGTTTGTATCAGTGTGGTTTGGTTTGCAGCACGTAGGTTTTTAAACACATAAATCAATTTCCTGATTCATGCTTCTAAGGACGCTATGTGTACGTAAGGTTTTTGTCTATTATTACCCCTAGGTACTTTATGGTGCTGACTCAAGTGCAGTGTGCAATGTGCAGTTGCAGTTGGAGCACTTGCATTACGGTTGCACGGATAATATATATCTTTAGTTCACATGTATTTGAGGACATACCTGCGGCTAACTGGCTGAAACTGACATATTTTGTTTTTCCGGTGTTTAACGAAAATAAGCCATTTTCTAACCACGAAGTTATTTCAACTAACCCATTTTCAGCCCGGTAGTAAGCCTCCTCTCGTGTACTTCTTCGGCACTCGCAGTCTTCTGGAGGGTTCAGTCGTTTCCCAAGTCAATTGACGAACCAGCAGTGGTAATACTATCAATACAATATCCGTAGAAATTACAATGTCTTCAAGCTGTGTATTAACCTAGAATTCATACATATAAAAAATCTAGAAACAATTTTCCCTTGGTTTTACAAATGCCAGTCACGTGTGAGAATAAAGCGCACAGGGAAACACAAAAGTACTTGAAAATAAAAAAATATAATTTGCATCGACTTTTCACATATGACGGTATCATTAAACGTTTTACAGCCATCATCACCATCATCGTCGTCATCACAGCTATGTAACTTTTTATGCCAAGCAGAGTAACTGCTTCTAAAGCTTCCCAAAGGCCTTTCACGGTTATAATATAATTTACAGAAAATAATGTTTATTTTAATAAAAGTTTTGATACACTGCGTCACATTTTAATGTTACTTAAAGAAATGACGTTGTGGTTCCTAAGAATGAACCAGTTTTCCTAATACGTGGGTGTTTTGTAAGTAAAGTTAATCCTTGAAAATCAGGTATTGTGGGACTATTTTTACCTGACAGCCGTCACGAGGCTACCTTTACGAAATCTAATTGTAACATTGTCCTATACTTTAGAAATAATATTATTTAATGTTAATGAAAAGTTATTTTTGAAAACTCATGTTTGCCCCGGGGTCTAAATTCAATCATTATCATTATGGAAAATTTCAGAAAAATGTATATGAATTTGTATGTTCCTAACATTTTTTCCACTCTTACACACTCTTGCGTTGTACATAATATGAAACTATACACTTTTATAACACTATTTACTAAAGAGCGTTTAGTTAAGCGTCACAAACAAAAAGATAAAAGTTAATTAGTAGTAAATTAATAGTATTTTTTATTAATGGGACTATTCTTAATTTTAGAATTTAAGATCACAAAAGCCAAAAGATATTGCACAAACGCACAAAGCAGCAAGAATCCAAAAAGTACTCGCCAAGACACCAAATAGCTATTTAAGTTTGCTTAAAAATCCACGGAAACAGCTGTGTTAAATCTGATCGACAAAGTGGAGAATGCTCTAGAGGATAAGCAAACTGCAGCTTTCCTCGATATTGAAGGTACTTTTGACAATATACCCACAGCAACAATCCTCAGAGGAATTACTGACAAGGCTACTGATGTCACCACCATAAAATGGGTGAAAAGCATGCTCTCAAACAGAATTGCGACAGTTTGTCGTTAAGAATTTGTGGGATGTTTCATGAAATGAAACATCCCACAAATTCTTAACGACCCGAGGGTGCCCACAAGGAGCCGTATTATCGCCACTACTTTGGACCCTCGCTGTTGACCAACTCCTTGCAGAAATGTCCAACCTCGACTATGATATACAGGGTTACGCAGACGACCTGGTGGTCATAGTCAGAGGACCATGCCTCCACACCTACCACACCAACACAACACACTACTACTACAATTAGCACTCAACACCATCAACACCTGGTGTAGAGATAAGGAATTATCAATCAACGCAGAAAAATCGATGTTAGTTTGATTCACAAAGAAAGGGAAGCTAGAAAGATTGTCAAATACAAAACTAAACGGCAAAATTCTTTCTTTCTCTAATGAAGTTAAGTACCTAGGGGTCACACTTGACCACAAGTAACTACCTCGAACAAATTAGACAGTCTACAACGTGCGACTTTTTTAATAGCCACTGGTGCCCTATCTTCGACATCAGAGAACGCTCTAAACGCACAATTTAGCCTGACTCCGCTCAGCATCGATGTGCAAAAAGATGCTACCAAAAGCATATATAGAATATGTGCACAAACGAAACCAAAGTGGCAATCACAAACACTAAACTCACTAAAAGAGTCGGTTTTCGCAATAAGATCTCTAAACATGCAGATGCCAGATGACATGGGAATAGATATCGACTTTGTGAAGATACACAGTAGTACCACAGAGGGATACATGTCTAAAAGGCTTCCAATCCAACAAAAATGGTTGTCACAAGTGGTACACCGATGGGTCAAAAAAAGGCCTTGATGTAACCTGTGAAATTTACGGAGAGAGGTCAAAATTCAGGTGGAGTGCCAATCTGGGAACAGAGGTCTCCGTCTTTCAAGCCGGGCTCTTCGCATTAAATAGTTTTTTTTTTTTATGGTATAGGGGGCAAACGAGTAGACGGGTCACCTGATGTTAAATGACTACAGCCGCCCATGGGCACCTGTAACTCAAAGAGTCACAAGTGCGTTGCCGCCCTTTTAGGTGGAAAGAGGGGAGAAGAAAAGGACGGGAATAGGGGAGAGGGAAGGGTTAGGGCCTCCGGTAACCTCACTCACGCGGCGAAATGCAATGCAAGCGTTGCTTCACCACCGGTTTTTTGTGAGGCCGTGGTATCGAGCGGTGTCGAGCCGGCCCATACGTGCCGAAGCATGGCTCTCCCACGTGGATGCGTGGAGAGCAATCTTGAAAGAAAAGTAAGAAATCAACACATCTACATCAACTCAGACAGCTAAGCGGCGTTATTGGCACTATACAATTTTGCAAGGATAACCTGAACACACTGGGGCAATCAAACAAAATTACATTAAGATGGGGACCAGGTCACTCAGGTATCGATGGCAATGAAAAAAATTACCGATAGCATAGACCCGAACCATTCTGCGGCGTCACCAAACAGCGAGCTTATTCCATCATAAACGCCCAATATGCATCAACGGCAATTAAGAGACCACGGCTGGTCTAAGAGATTCGAAAGCCTTAATAAAGAGCTATGATAACAAAATATCAAAAGAACTTTTTTAAACTATTATTTATTTTTTACTTTCTAGTTTGGTTTTCTGTTACTATTCTTTATTTTTTACTTTTTAGTTCAATGTATCATTAATGCGTAGTGTTTAATTCCACTTCCGAGTCTTCGGATAAAAAAAAATCGATAACCCTAAAGATTCTGTTCAGGATAATGGAACAAACTATTTAAATTATTGCATTGTCATTTGTACTTGATAAGTGTGCAAAGTTTCAAATTAATCCGGCGAAGTTTTGAAGGTGGTGAAAATCACGTTCAAAGATTCCGTTACATACATACATACGTACCAAGCTAATAAAAGCGTGTTAAAATAAAGAAAATCTTTTGTCAAACTGAGGACAGGTACTGCACTGTTTTTCTTTACCCTACCCTATCAACTCAAAATTAAACTATCTGATCCAAATTCTTACATTGATATCACTAAAGCTGGTCAATATCTACAAAACAAAAAAAGTAAAATCGATTGACAAACACTAGTTTACGAATATTTTAATTGAGCTCTTTTCCTCTATTCAAACTCTTAATAAATTTCATCAATCAATCAATCAGACTAGATATTAATTTTACAGAGAAAGTTCCAGTTTACTGTATTTATGTAAAGATAACCGTAAAATTATTGAAGTAGATGTTGAAGGTTTGAATAAATTAAGTCTTTTGATTTTGCCAAACTTGCCTTATAGTTTTGAAACAAATACTCGTGATGATTAACATGGGACCCTCAATTTTAACAGGAATTCAAACTTTAGATATGCAGCCGGTAGAACAAATGTTTCAAGCGACTGATACCGTATGAAAACTGGGAGAGTTGTATCAGTTGAATAATTCATTATTTTTATTATTTTTCTTCAGATAACTGGAACCACTTGCATATTAGATGTGTAAATCCGGACTTAATCAATAATAATAATTACATGGTACAATGGCTTACTTGGTTACGCGATATTTTGAATTTGGGTAAGGTCCACTCGCGAATACGGTCGGTGCAATTTTATTGACACGTCGGGTAATCTTGTAATTATTATCGCGATAAACTTTCGATTTACACGTTTAAAAACCAAGCCTTTTTTTTTTTTTTTTTTAATGTGTGGAAACCCCCACGGGTCATCACCTCACCGGGGCCAGGCGGCGAGGTGGTATGTCGGACTCGAACCGACTAAAACCACACAGTGTTCCGTCATCGGGTCTTATAGCCGGGGCCTCAGGTGTACCCTAGAAAGGAAATCCCTGTGAACCCCAGCAGACTTGGTCGCCTGTTAAACCAGGCGACCTCACTTTGAGGCGCAGATGGTTCTGTCCCCTCTAGTTTAGAGAGGCGCGCGCGGAACACGTCGCGCCACCGTCTCGGGCCTGCTTCTGCTAGGGCGACAGATAGCCCCTTCCGTCACCCCCAGGCAAGCGCTCATGGAGGCCGGAGATCGTCTTGCACTCTCCGGCGCCTGGTGCGTCTTCTGCGGTACGGAAGAGTACTTGTTCTCTCCCGTTCCCTCTCCGCCGCTTCTTTGGCATCCATCACTACCTCACAGAATGAGGCGGCGGAATCCCACGCACTCTCGCTCTGGACCATGAACGTAATCATGGTCTCCAGCGAGAGGCTACCCACACCAATGGCCGCCGTGAGGTCAGCGCGCTGTTGCGCCCACGCAGAGCACTCCACCAAAGTGTGGAGTGCGGTATCCTCGCGGCAGCCCCCGCAGTGGTGGCACACAGACGTTGGCTCCCGGCCTATGCGACACAGGTACTTCCCGAAGCAGCCGTGTCCGGTGAGCACCTGCGTCATCCGGTAGGAGAGAGCGCCATGTCGCCTCTCCAGCCAATCCTCCATGACGGGCCTTACCGCCTCAACTGTGGCGTGCCCCGCGCTCGGTCGCTCAAGTCGTTCTTTCCAGTGGGCCATGAGCACCTGGTGGAGCTGAGACCGTTGCGCCTCGATATCACAGAGGGCAGATCCCAGGTCCTGCTCTTGCACCTCCCTGCGCCACTGGTACAGTGATGCGAGGGATTTCGCTTCCAGGTCCCATGGCGGAGTTCCGGCTAGGAGACTCGCCGCTTCAAAAGAGATCGTGCGGTATCCTCTTATGACCCTGACAGCCATAACCCGTTGTGGACGTCGCAAGATTGCAACATTGCGGGTTGTCAGGGTCTCCGCCCAGATTGGTGCCCCATATAGGGCCATGGACCGCACGATTCCAACGTATAGTCTCCTGCAGGAGGCTTCGGGCCCCCCCAAATTAGGTAGTAGCCGTGAGAGCGCTGCCGCCGCCCTCGTAAGCTTGGGGGCCAGACTTCGGAAGTGGGGTCCGAAGTCCCATCGGCTGTCGAGAACGAGTCCCAGATATCTCATCGAGGACTCGATGCCGATGCGAACACCTCCCACAATAAGGCCGGATCCCCTAGGTGGTCCCTTGCCATGGAAACAGAGGGCCTCGGATTTGTTGAGAGCCACCTGGAGACCCAGCCGCCGAATTCTCGTAACGACTTGAGCGACCCCGGCCGTGGCCTTTATGGTCGCGTCGCGGTGCGTCTTGCCTCGCGCCGTCACGAGGGTGTCGTCGGCGTAGCATGTTACAACAACACCTCCTAAGAGCACACCGCGCAGCACCCAGTCGTAGCCGATGTTCCACAGGAGAGGGCCCAACACTGACCCCTGCGGAACACCGCACGACATGTTTCGCCGACCGTATCCTGCCCGAGTCGGGTAGACTACGGCTCTGTCTGATAGATATGCCCCGACAATGCGGCGGAGGGAGAGAGGCACTCCGTGATACACAAGTGTCTCTCTAATGCAACTCCAGGGCAAGGTGTTGAACGCGTTGGCGATATCAAGAGACACCGCCAACACCACCTCGCCCCGAGACACTGCTTCCTCCGCCAGAGCTTTAACGCGCATGATCGCATCCACAGTGGAGCGCCCCCTATGGAAACCAAACTGGTTATCCGATAGGTCCCTCCCCACTCTAGAGAGATGCTCGATGAGGCGACCCGCGATTATTCGCTCAAAGATCTTACCCACCTCGTCGAGCAATACAATGGGCCGGTAGGCAGCTGGCGAGTCTGCCGGGCGGCCCTCCTTACGGATTAGGACCAGTTTCCCCGTCTTCCACAGTTTCGGAAACTGGCCCCTTTCGATACATGCGCTAAAAAGCCCTCTAAGTCGGGGCTCGAGAGCCTGAAGGGCAAGGACCCATGCTCGGCCTGGAATGCCATCGGGTCCTGGGGCGGTGCTCTTGGATTTAAGCCGTTGCACCGCTGCCCTCAATTCTACCTCAGTGACATCGGGCACGCTGTCGTCATCTCCAGCGTCGGGCGCTTGGGACGGAGCCATCGGTGGAGGGGTGTGCTCCACCGTTTGAGACGGAAACAAGGAGCCCACGACATCTTCAAGCAGCTCTGGGTGGAGACTCTGGGTTAGTGGAGGTGCTGACGGACGCAGTTTGCCCCTCACCAAAAGATAGGGGCGCCCCCACGGATCTTGGTCCAGAGTCTCCAGTAACTCTTGACGAGCCTGCCTTTTGGCCCGCTTTATCTTCGCTTGAAGAGATCTTTTGGTCTCCCTGTAACCTTGAAGAAGCTCCGTCTCACGTGCTGCCGCATCATTCGGGCGGCGACGCCTCCTGCGGAACCTTGAGTACTGGCGGCGCGCGATCACACATTCTTCCCGCATCCGCGCTATCTCCGGCGTCCACCAGTACACTTGGCGCCTCGCAGGTCTGTTTTGAACTCTAGGCATAGCCGCATCGCAAATGTGCGACATGGCCTCCCGGAACCATTCTGCCTCTACATCAACATCAACAGGCCTGTCTGGTGCAAACACCCAGGCCTTTACGATGGAGGCTTCCAGGAGGAGCTCGCGATTCAAATGCTTAAGCGCCCAACGCGGACCAGAGGAAACCACTGCGACCGACGCATCAGAGATCAGGGGAGAGACGTCGAACCGAATATATCTGTGATCGGACAACGTCTCCACCTCCTCCATGACACGCCAGTCCCGGACACGGCGTGCCAGAGCAGGGCTTGCGAAAGAAATGTCCACAATCGAACTGCCCTGCTGACGTACGCACGTGGCCACAGAACCCCGGTTTAGGAGGACTAGGCCACATGATACGGCCCACTCCTCCAGTACCTCGCCCCTCGCATTTGTGGCAGGGGAACCCCAAGCAGTTGACTTAGCGTTGAAGTCCCCCAGGACAAAAACAGGGCGAGGTCGACACCCCTCGATGACGACAGCGAGCTGAGTGAGCCAATCCTCGAACTCTGCTAGAATACGATTCGGCGAAAAATAGACGGCCACGACCGCAAACTCATCGACAGCTACCGCTACGCATCCCCGTCCCCTGGCAGTGACTGCAAAGGGGGAGGTCGAAGCAGCGGTGCCGTGAACAATTGCCGCCAAGCCGTCCAGGTCCCCAGCCCAGATATCACCGGGAGGGGTAAAATACGGCTCGGCGATAACAGCGACATTGATAGACCACTGCGCCATGCTCTGGAGCAGAAGATCCTGGGCATGAGCGCAGTGATTTAGGTTCGCCTGAAGGATGCGGATATGTTGATCTATTATTGAATGTCCATATCCGCACCGCGTTGTGAACGAGCAACTTGCTCTCCAGTGGCATCTATCCTTGTTCCGTTAAGCTGGAGAGCAATTGGTTTGTCCCCTGTCTTTGGCCTTGATGTAGAGCAAGCCTTGGTACCTGCCCGGTGATTGGCCGGTTTGCCTTCAGCTGTACATTTGTAACAACATGGTGGGGCATTGCAGGCTCCAGCTTTATGTCCAGACTGGCTGCAGCGGAAGCATCGATCTCCCACCGTGATTTCCGCTGTGCATTTCACCCCAACGTGCCCCACTGACAAACACCGGTAGCACCTGGTTTGGCGGGGCTGTAACAGCCGCACCTGTGCTTTGAGGAAGCCCCCAATTAATAGGCTGTGACCATCTGTGATTTTCTGGGCCGCTGCAACTGGACAGCTGATCACTGCCGTCCCTAGACCTCCAGAACCGAAACGAATTGCTCCAGCCTTTACTTGATCCGGAGCGCAGCCGCCGACATTTGCCACAGCGGACACCATCTCATCTGCTGTCACCGAATCATCCAGGCCCAAAATGCGCACGTCTGCGCATTTGGTGGGTCTGGACACGCTTACGTCAGCTGCATCTAGAGATTCCCTCAACTTAGTCGCGAGGGCATCAGCTTTAGGGCTGCTGGTGGCACCGGGGATCTCTAGGAGACGAGCTCCAGTGCGGGTCGTTTTGCATCGGACCCCGTCAATTTCTAGGACCTTCAGATCCACAGAGGCCTTAGCCTTTTTAAGAACATCAGCGTATCCTACGCCTCTCCCTGTGGCTTCTGCCGTCAAAGTAAGGACGACAGCTGTAGAACGCGGGGCTCGGAGCTTCTTGGGAGCCTTTGCTGCGCCGGCCTTGGCGCTTTTTTTGGCCACCTTTTTTTGGCTCTTTTTCGCCTTTTTCTTGGCTCCCACCACCTCCCAGGTCTCGTTGTTGGAGGATTGCGTGGAAGCTACACCAACACCCAGAGGAGAAGCGTTTGGTTTCTTTCCTTTCCTCACCTTTGGAACAGAGGTAGTTACTGTAGAGGGTGTTGTTATTGTCTCTGGAACAGCCGCTTTTTCATTTAGACCGGTTTTAGGGCTTGTTTTGGCCGCTGCTGCGTATGACACTGTTCTGGGTGCCGCCAGCGGTGGACGCTCTTTTATCCCTTCCAGCGCAGAGATGCGCTGCATTATGCGCTTTTCCATTTCCGCCATTATCCTGGAAATGGCAGCATCTGATGTCATTTCTACCCGCTGTGGGATTGCTATCATTTCGGCGGTAGCACTTCCTTCACAACGTCCATTGCGAATTTCGTCTCGTAAGGCGCGCATCTCCTCTTGCAGTTCCTTGTTGGCTTTCTCCGATTCGGCCAGGCGCGCTTCAAGGTGGTCAATATGTTGACGAAGCTTGACCGTCTCCTCAGAGGAGGAACACTTTAGAAGCGCCTCCGTCGCCTCCTTGATTGAGGAGGCAGCCTCCATCAGCGTCTTCTGGCAAGTGCGTTTCGGAACCTTGGAAAGATTGGCCATTTCCGTAATGCGTTTTAACGCCTCACCTATTTGTACCCCCCAGTCAGGAGCCAAACCATCCTCTGTCGGGGAGAGGGAAGTCCTGCTAGATGTCTGTCCCCGGAGCCTTCCCTTCTGTACCTCCCCCTTTTTGGAGGAAATGTTGAGGAACAGGTTTTTGAGGCGCTCTTCCTGTTCTGCCGCCTGTGCAGCTTTTTCGGCAGCCCGAAGAGCTGCTGCCTCTTTACGCGCCTTGGCAGCGCCGATGTACGCGCCGGTTGTAGGCGGTCGGCCTCTACCACGTTGTGCTTTTGGCATTTTTGCGACTGGCAACGTGTCGTCAGCTTCGCTAGAGGAGGCAGAGTCTAAGCCCGAGCGGCTTCTGCTCCGGCCCTTTTCGGGATTTGTAGGCCGCGGTCGTTTTCCGCCTCGCCAGAATTTCGATGTAGCCCCTGCTGCGCAGCTCGCCTGACTTTTTTCCGACTGGCTGTCAGACATCACCACATCTAATTGGTCTCCCTCTAATATCGCGACCTTCGCGCTTGTTTCGGTGGTCGATTTACAGCTGACCGACGGGCTGTTTGGGCATTGGTTGCTCCCCCCAGAATACGACTGGGAGCTGCCGGAGCCAACTGGCTCCGGGAGGGATTCCCCAGACAAGCAGCGTCTGGGACCCTCCTGGGTAGATACTTTTGTATTAACCTCTGCCATTGTGTATGAGTTTTATGTCCTCCGACAGGGACGCCTTCGGGACTGAGTTCCCCTCAGCCATTCATCCCATTGCCAGGCGTCAGAGCGTGAGATTGGGGTTATTTTTTATAGAGGTTTTTCTTCCTCGCGGTCCCGGTGAACCACCGGTCCTGTCAATTCAGGATTACGGCTTGGTCGAAAGGCAGCCTGTATCAGACCAGTGCCCATCGTCCTTGAAGAGTTCCAATGACGGCAAACCCTTCCGCCCCACGTTAGTTATTTTTTATAGAGGTTTTCTTCCTCGTAGCTCCAAGGAGCCTCCGTGTCTGTCCTTTAAAGGGCAGGGTTACGGTTGGGCCGATCGGTGGTCTATGTTAGACCTGTGTCCACTATCTCTGAGTAAATTCAGAGTTCGCGAACCCGTCGCTCCTTTTTTTCGTTTCTCCATACAATACCCTCTGCATGAATCAGAGGGCAGACGGAAAAACATAGAGTGGCCTTAGAGGCAGGCCCCTCCTCGCCAGAATATTAGCCGGCGGCGATGATGCCCCCTCCAGAGGGAGGAAACAAAAGAAGCACCATCGCCGACGTTGCCCAGGGTGCACCACGGGGAGGTTTTCATAGCCAGCACCCTTTAAAAACCAAGCCTAGTGTTCCCAGAAATCGTTTTTTAATCTCAATTCCAGCAAAAGTTATAAAATAAAAATCAAATAAAATATTTTTAATTTAAAAATTCGTTTTAAAAATCACAGTGTATTAATCCTCTTACGACTGGCCACGAGAAAAAACAAAGAACAACTACCTAAACGTATTTTTTATGCATGAAACGATATTATTTCTGCTAATGTTAACAAAGCGCCTAGTGAAATACACAAAGCAAAATTGCATATACACATTATAAGTTATTCTGACGATTAAGTTGTAGATAGCTTAACAAAAATATTATTGTTATCACTTAATGTGCAGTTTAACATAGATAACTTGACCTTGGGTATACATAAGGTCTTGGGGCCCCATTTTTTCCCGTCGCGTCAAAGGGTATAGTGGAGAATCTGTCTGGATTATTTTAAAGCCATGGATATGACATCCGTTCGGCTTAACTCATAACCCGCACCGGCAGTGGCAATGGAAGCCGATAATGACCCTGAATATGTGTAACTGCGAAGCAAAACAAAGATAGGCAGTCATGGGACTGCCGACAGAAGTGAAAACTTAAACGAAACAACGAACTTAAAACGTCACATTAGCGGGTTGGTGACATTATTTAATAAGGAAATGATAGAACTCAAAAGAATATATGTATAATTAGCGTGACGGTCACGAGTTCAGTGCTTTTTCCCTATAGCAAAAGTGCATAAACGTGCCTTAAGAAGTTTTCTCTTTAAAAAACTTCTAAAAAATTTACAAAACGTGGGTGGGTTTTGACCGACGACATAAAACAATACCTGTCATGTGTAGAATGTGGGATGTCTAATGGAATCATAAAGTAAGACTATAAACTAAACTTTTTTAATCTGTGTACGGTAGTTTTAAAACCGGTTTATAAATTATTAAATGATCATGGAAATAGACACATCGGCTCATAGGAAAAACGTCTGTAAGTCTACTAGCTGATGAACGTTTTTAACATGAATGAAAGTTATACGAGAAAATGAAATTGTTTTCATTTCGCGTAAAATCATATGTAGGAGGTAGGTTAGAAGGATCAATGATATGACGTTGATTGAAGATACTGGTATTGTGAGAGTTTATAGGCACACTTACCAATGCGTGCATTACGATACTAATGCTAACAGTTCAGTTTCAAGCGTGTGCTCTTGTTTTCTACCTTGGTGGTATTAAAATATTTTTATGGAAAAGTGGACATTATATTAAGTAATTTTCAATTCAAATTTCAAATAGATAATGAATTACCTCCGTATCCAAAACACATCAACAAAATAATGTTTTGTATCTTCTGAAACATAACATTATATAATTATAGGTTCAATTAAAGGATACTAATTCATAGAGATACATGCACATGACATCTCTGGACGAGTGTTTGGATAGCCATAATTAGATTGGGTATTGTTATAATGAAACAGGCAAACATTGCGGTCTAGGCACCACATGTGGTAAGAAACACTTGCACACAATGTAGGTAAGGATTATCTTTTAAAAACATGATCAACAACAAATATTAAGAAATTTAAGTCCAGCTGATAAACAACTATATTTATAAAAGCAGTTACGGTTTAAAATAGCCGTTGACTTATGAAAATGTAAACAAAAATAAATCTCAAATGTTTATTTCATCGCAAATATAGTCTTTGAGAGTAAAGCTGCTGTCAAAAGGGAGTTGATCATAAATAATATAATTAAAGATCTACGCAGCATCGTAGTTCGTAGGCGTATACTACGCCGTAGCAAAACCACCTACAAACATTGATCGTGTCTATTCATTCCTGACAGATAACTAACAAACGATGACCAAATAAAACCCAATACGGTTTTATTTGGGCATGGTTTATCTATGTAAATGTATGTTTTTGAAATACATACGTAAGTTTCACTTCGTATTTTGTTTATTGCCAGCTCAGTAAGATTCGATGGATAATCAGGGCATTAAAACAACAACTATTAATAGATCCGAGTAATTATCAGATTTGATAACGGAAAACAATACCTTTGATTTCTGAGACTGAGAAAGAGTTTAAACACGAAATTAGATACACAGTATCTAACGTGTGTTTGTTTGTTACATATCTTTTACCTAACTTACTACAAATGGTGCCTTCTGACTGACAAAAAAGGTCGAGTATTTTCGTAATATCAAACCGGACCGGTACAAGTAGGGTTCAAGTTTGTGCGGATATTAATTATATTTATTAGAAACTGACTGTGCCGAACCAAACTGAATACCGACTGCACAAATGGCGCAAGTGGTCACCTCGCCGGTACGCCGCGTTCAGTGTTGCGGGTTCAAATCCCACAGGGTACAATCATTTGTGTGATACACAAACAGTTGACCTGAGTCTGGGTGTTCTTTGTGTCCGTTGTTTGAAAGTTTGTGAAGCCTCAGCGACACAAGAATATCGTCGCGTCTCGTTGCTCACCTAGGACAACAGGGAGGACACACATCGCGTCAAGTGCCTGACAGCTCCTATAGAGCACCCCTTAGAATGTAAGAACACTGTAGCCAAACATTTGGCTTCATATAGTGCTCCTTCTGAGCTTATTAACAATGATGTTATTAATATTAATTCAGGCAAAAGCTTGGCCGCACATTGTGACATAAATTCTTAAATTCTATGCATATTGGTCCCATTATATCGCATCGCGTCGGGTCGCTACAGGTCGCATTGCGGCTCATCTAGGGCCTTTGTACACAAGGCTACGCAAATCTTCGATACCCGATTTAGTCTCTAAGTGACTACCGCAATACAAATTCATAGAGGTTCGTATAATTCGTTCACAGGCACACGTCGCCGACATTTTCTTAATTCGTTGCCGACAATGGTCGCGTGCTACCTGCCGGGTCGTCGCTACAAATGTTGCTGCGACTTCCAAGATGGCCATGGACCAATATTATTAAATTTGTTTCTGAGGTGAAGAAATATCCTTGTTTGTATAATTATTATTAGTTAAAAGTATATTCTAAAAAGGATATTACTTATAAAGCTTGGGTAGCAGTTGGAAAGGCCGATAATATAATTGTTACGATGATTTCATTGCATTGAGTAAAGACAGGTAGCTAAAATTATAGTTTCATCACCACTTGTGTTAGACATTCTGTAAATTCTTGAGAGCCGTGTAGCCGCTACGCCTTTAGTGGCCGAATAGACAACTCGCGTATCGTAATTAAATGTGAAATGTACGGACAGTGCGCTACAAGATATTCACGACGTAAGCAAACAACATTAGTATCGAAGATTGACGTAGCCTTGTGTACGAACTCCTATAGCCCAAGTGAACGGGTAACGCCTGGTATGTGAACGTTCGCTAATACCTAAAAAAAAAATCACACATTCGCGGCAAATTGTTCTCATTTTGCTGTCATGGTGACACATACACAAAGTAAACGAATCGAAATATTTTTTATTTATTGTTTATGATATGTTTGAGTAAAGACCTATTTGCAAATCTATTTATAAGTAGAGTACATGGAAGCCGATAAGTCCGACCAACCGATAAGAATAAGAAGTCAATGCTGTAATTTTTCGCATCAAGCCCAAAGAATTTAATGCAGAAGAACTTCGAAATTTCAAAGTGATTTATCATCATCATCCACCCGCACATTTTCAATATTTTTAATATTTTTGTTTCGCCATGTACCGTCACATACTATACTAACAGTGGCCCTATTTTGTAAGCAAACCGATGTGTCCTTATTTTGGTGTTTATCCGACTGCGCATAAAAGCATTCTTTATTCATATTATTAATCTGTAAGCTTTCCTAAATAAATCCAATTGTATTGAAAATAAATTACACGAAAATATGATATATATAATATAAGTATGCGTAATCAACAAATACTTGCACCAAATCTGGGTGCTTATCGTGTCCATTGTTTGAATGTTTGTAAAGTCCCCCGCGACACAGAAATCATTTCTAGTGCGTTGTCTTTTTAAAATAAACATAAATACATTATTTTGTCATGTACTACAAACTAACAATTTTCAAATTTGTTTCTTTACTTGTATCATAACACCGTACTTCTTGCAAAATCTGTCAATCACGCTACTAATGCATAACAACCCTAATGTCATTCAATTGAAATTAATATTCGTATTTATTCATTTATTCATGCTTTATATCTTCCAAATCACTAAAAATCAGTACATCAGAACATAACCGATTCTTTTTTTATTTCTGTAGTCGCCACATCAAAAACTCTTAGTTATTTTATTAAAAATAGGGGCAAACTATAATAGATGATAAAACAGTTCACTATTTAATAAAAATGAGTTAATGGACATTATTATGATTGGTTAATGGACATTATTATGGCCGGTACAACAATACTATTGGTCGGCTGATAAATATTGATGAATAGTGTAATAGAGAAGAATAGTTATATAAACGGGTAGGAATGTATTAAAAGTTGGTAACAATCACTTGAGTACGGAGAGATGTACAAACAACATGGCAGTTACTGTTAGCTAGTGATTTTCATAGTTTATAGCAGTGGTTGTGAGACGGTTTCTAACATTTCTATGGTCTGTAATGTGCTCAAACTACCACGGAGCTAGTTTTAACATCTAAAAATAAAATCATGTTCATAGCAATTTCTACGACAATATTATTATAATTCATGTTCTTTTGGCTACAGCATAATACGCTGTGAATGAAATTGCGTACCAGCATCTGTTGTTTTTGTTTCGTCCACTTTAGGAATTTGCCGGTAGTAGGTCAGATACGCAGATAATACAAGTGGGCGCCACGCAGCAATTTAATCCATTAAAGTCCTCCAAAGAGTGTAAATTGAATGTTGTCAACAATTTACGCCTCAGTTTTGATAAACAAACGACCAAAATTTATTAAAGGAAGGCAGAAGTACATATTTACAGACTGAGTTTAATTTGTTTTGAGGATGTTCAGTCCTAATAATTTCGTCCGTTTACGTTTTTACTAAGTCGAACTGTGATCACAATATGCATAATCGTATATGTAAAGTAAAATGTATATAGTATATGATTATTTATATAACATTTATTAATATTATTTATAAATAAATTATGAATATATAATATAATAATATACTCTTAAATATTTATTGCTATCCAAGTTTGTTTTAATTGTTTTGTCAATTTTCAAGTAATGTAATTGGGGGCCTGCGAGAATACCAGCGTTATAATTTAAATCAAAACCATTTATTTCAATTAAACCCATTATAGGTATTTTTGAATTGTCAGGAGTAGTAGTCAGTCGTGAAGCTAGTTGCCTGTTCCAGCAATTGCTCCTTAAATTTGATGCCACCTTTCTGTAACACCTATGTATCAATGCAAATGTTTTGTGTATCTCAGAAAGGACGCTGCAAATCATGTGCAAATAAAGTGAAACAGAGATGAGAGAGGTCCTACAAAAACCCATAAATATCGTTGATCTGTACGATGGCTGATGCCTGCTGAGGCTACGGGGCTGGTCATCACCGGACTGCTGTAACTTAATATAGTAGTCATTTTCGAGACTGTTTATATTTTAGAATAATGTGTTGCATAGTCCTCAAAGTTCATTTGAACTTATAAGCAATGAAACCAGAAACTTTAAAAAAAATATGTTAAAAAGGGTGTCCTTGGAGTTTCTTGCCTGTTCTTCCATAGGATCTACGTATTGGAACAGGCAACTAGCTTGACGACTGAATTATTCTGACTGACTAGTACTCCTGACAATTAAAAAATATCTATAATTGGTTTAACTGGAATAAATGGTTCTGATTTCGAATTGGATTTTGAACGACTGGCACTAGATACAAAATAATGAAGAACCCCTTTCTTTATCATTTTGTGTCTAATGCCTGTTATATTAGTTATGTATATATAAATCATCATTATAAATAGATATTATTCGTTGCCCCGACCCAAAATATTGAAAAGCCTACCTCTTTTACTTTGTGGCGGGGCAAAGAATAATATCCCTTTTGCAATAGAACATAACGAGCTTATATTTCTTAGTTTACATTTACTATTATAAGTAACTAGCTGCCCCGACAGACTTCGTCCTGTCAATGGTTTTTGGCCTATCCCAGTCCAATAGAAAAAATAAACTAAGTATTTTAGTTCAGAGTGATAACTAATTTATTAATTGGTTTAATGTCTCAATAATAAACAACGATTACTTACAAAAATAAGTTTTCTATTTCGTACAATGCTAGACTTTAGTCATTGCTGCGCCCGCGTCTTATAGGCGGCATGAATCACTCGAAGTTTATTTTGGGCAGGTATAGATTAATATCCATACAGCCTAATCAACTTGAAGGTATGCCTTCAAGTTATACCAAAAATAATCCTCAGGCGCCTTTGTTTTGTTTTAATTGACGTCAAATGTTTGACAGCTTTGGACATGTGTTTCAATTTACTCTTTGTTTTGTATGGCAAAGGAAAAGTGTTGTTTTTACTATTTTCCTCACCATTTTTACGTTTTTTCTCTCCATAAGAACCTTCCTCGTGCCTTAACGAAAAAATAAAAATAAAAATTGCCTAATTGGTCGATTTTTGTGCTTAGCAACACATTTGGCGATTCATTTTTATTTATATAGATAGAAGATAGATTTTGAAATAAAATCAACTATAGAAATTTAATTCCATCCTGTAGAAACGAAGCGTTGATGTAAACAACCAATCAAAAGCGTCTTTAATGTAATAATATTAAAGACGCTTCAAATATGAAGGACTTCAAAAAGATCTTAAAATCAGGAAACTCAGAGAGTAGGCGCGTGTAGGCACTGTTTTGCCATCCATAGAAATTCACACACGTGATCAATATTTTTCTATGGCATGTTTAAACAAAACGTTTGCAGTGTGGTTTGACTGTGTTTGAATGACAGGAAGGCGGAGGCACGGGTGCTATGGCGCACATTGGGAGAGACCTACGTCCAGTAGTAGACTAACAGGCCAATTGATTGAATGCAGCCTTACTTATGACATACTCTTAACGTGCAGCTGAAGAATACATGTACGGCAACGTGACACTCCCAACGTGTTTGACTTCCCAACTCGTAGATAATTTTACAACAGTACTGAACGTGAATTATCAAATTTATTGAATGTTTTTTTTAATGTATCTTATTTTACAAACCAAAATAGTTATATCCAAAGTGTAACTCTGCGATAGAGTCTTATGACATGTGCAGAACAGCTTAAAGTGTTTGATTGTAAGTGGGGCCGCTAAGCTTCCACGGAGAAAATAATGGATAAGATGAGAGAGATGATGCGAATGATTTGAGGTACCATCAAGCTTCCAAATATTTATTTATCACGTCGCGTTAGTTTGATAAATTAAATGTTCTGTGTTCTTGTGTCTAAGTTCAAATATAATAAAATAAAAAAAATATAATAAAAATAAATAAATCAATAAATAAATAATGTATACCATATTAAGACGCAGAACGCACAGTAGTAAACGTCACATATGTAAAACGCCTACATCCATTTTTTGCGAAAACAAGCATTACATAAAACTCCTTTCGTGCGGTTTATTCCGACGCCCAGATAAAATTCTTGTTGTTTCCCTTTCCTGGCGGCCCGTGACTGCCACCGATTCTCAAAGTGATTTTGTAAACCCTTCGCTTTATTCCTGCATTTATTTATTGATTTGTGACTCGAATAATATAATATAATAGACAACGAAGAATTGCATAATAAAGTACATACTTTTATTTCAAAACAAATCAATAAATGAAGTCAGGACTGAATCGAACAAAGAACTTTGCTACACATAGATTATTATTAAGTAGATACACGTTCTATTCCATGAGCGTTCAAAATGAGGGCGCCAAGACGTCATGAATAAATAACGTAATAAATAGCATAAGAATTTTTGTCTTTCTTTGCCGAACGAGTTAATCGCTAAGGTATTCGTTACGTTCGTGCTCATAAAAGATTGAACCACACAGCTCCTGCACGTTTCGTTGACCCATGCCGGAGAAATATATTGATCACGTGTAGTCTCACTTTTCTACACTAACGTTCTTGAGACGATGGTCTTGATAATAACAATGGCCGTGTTTTTATATTGTGACGTACATCTGCAGTGTGCACGGTGATGAACTTTAAAAATCACATGTTTCGTGAGAATCAAGTTGAAAAGGTGGGAGCTGATTATTATGTACTGTAGGAAACATTCCAGCGTATGACGTACATAGAAACATAAGATTACGTAGTACTTTAAGCAGCTTAACCTGTGTTTGATTCCCATATTCGACAATTATAACTCACAGGTATGTGTACTTTGTTTCCGAGAAATGTTGATTTCAAAATGGAAAAATTGGGTACAGTTTGTGTCTGAATTATGGTTATTTTCCACTTCATTATCAAACTTGCTTGGTTGGTACCACCATCCAAGTACCTACGAGGTTTTCACTGAGTTTAAGGTGAGATGGATTTATCTATAGGAGTATATTTCCACAAAATGTCACGGAAAAAGACCACATAGAAAACTGAGGCCGAAAGCTCATCTTCAAACACTTGAAGCTTACAGATTAGAAACGGTGAACCAGCGGCCAAAGCCAATTTGACATTATCAGTTCTTGGTGCAACAGGTATAGGTGGTTATATAGGGGCATTAAGGGCAGATGGTTATACACGGGCAGCAGCCCCCCAAAATACTCCACAGCATCCACCGTAACAAATTTTTGTACTTAATTAAGCGAACTCGACAAAAAAAACCTTCACTAATGTTATGGTAATGCGAAAGTGATTCTGTCTGTCTGTTAAGTTTTCACGTCGAAACCGTTTAACCAAATTTGATGAATTTTGGTATTGATATAGACGGAAGCTTGGAGAACGATATAGGCTACTTTTTGTCGCAAAAATAAATCTTGAAGGGGGTGATATTGGGCATGACATTTGTATGGAAGCTTTAATTATTTATTTATTTAAAACTTAATGCACAATTTGTACAAAGGTGGACTTAATGCAAAGGGTATTCTCTACCAGTCAACCTTGAGGTGATGTAGAAATATTATACGGTAGATGCAAAAATAAAATTTAACATTTGGAGTTATTTATAATACTTATATAATCATAACAAAGTCACGTAAATGTCAAGCAATTCAGAGGTATGTAATATAATACCTATTTTGTGATCGCGTTAATTCCCGTATATATGCATAATTATATGTATTAAGTGTAATGTATATATCATTTAACACGAAAGTTTATAAGTGTGTTGCTTTTCGTTATCTTTCACTACAAATTTATATATTATGTATCTACTTATTATCACAATACAAACAAAATAAAATTAGTTATAACATACATGCTTTTTAGTCACATCAAGTGAATTTTGAATGCTCCCTTAACTTAATGTGTGTAGTAATTATCGCTCTGAGGTGTGACCTACATTATAAGTGGCTCTATAAAATAAACCACTTTCTTAGTTTCATTCCGTCTTGCCTTTATATTTCAATAGTTTATTGCTTGTTCCTGTATTTCCTAAGAACAAGCCTGTTCGTGTCAGTATCAAGTAGACGAGCACGTGGTAGAAAACCTGTGCAATATTATCAATGTATCTATCTCTTCGATTCTATAGCTTTTTAAGACAAGTCTATTTGCTTAACCAGTACTGCATTGCTGTTGATAGATTATTCAAAAAATATCACTACATCACTACATATTATAAAACAAAGTCCCCAGCCGCGTCTGTCTGTCTGTCTGTTCGCGATAAATTAAAAACTACTGAACGGATTTTCATGCGGTTTTCAACAAATAGATAGAGTGATTCATGAGGAAGGTTTATGTGTATAATTTAGTAACTTTTTGTGTAAATTGGTTGAAATATAATGATAATTGTTAAAGATGTCTCTACTACCCGTGCGAAGCCGGGGTGGGTTGCTAGTAGGCAAATAAATTATTGTTCGATCTAAGGTCCAGCGTAGGTAGAAAGCAATTCTCTTCTTGCATTTTATTTGTTTGACCTTCCACGAACCGTTTTAGTTGAAATCGAAACTTTTTGACCAATGCTTTAACAGACATTACTGCTGATCATAAACAGACTTCAGCTACAGCTAAGGAATATAGATGTACACACAGTGAGACCACTTTTTACAGGTTTCTTGCTTCATTTATGCCAAGGTGCAACTAGTTCTCTAGACCCTGGGCCTCTAGGCTGTATTGCTACATATTATAATAGGTACTCATTTAAAAACATAAATGGGTCTAAAGTTTCTGCCAATAACTTAATAAACACTGCGGAGTAATATCAATGATACTAAATATCGCCTGCTAAGTATCATAAGTCGCACCTTCCGCTTATTTAGCTCTTTCACTCCTCCAAAAAACGCTCTCAAGACACAAAGTATGAACTCCTTCTTCAAGACTCCTTTTAAACGAGATTGATTTCCTTACGCCGACAAAAAGACACATATTTAATGAAGTAAGATTACCAGAGTTAAATCAGCAGGAGTAACGGAGTAGTGTAAGGTAAATTAAAATTGAGCATAACATAGGATGAAATTTATGCTCGATTGAAATTGCCTTGATAACTTCGGGTCAGTTGACGCGTGTAATACACAGCTACATATACTGGAGATCCAATAAGAGTCTCGAGTAAACCGCACATGTAGTCCAGAGAAACTACAACTGTTGGAAAAGAAATTCATTCAAATGGCGCTCAAGCGCAACGTGGGTCTTGTCGCCCCAGACGGAACAATGACTTGGTCAAAGAATATAAGATGAGAAGTCACTGGATTGAGGGGGCGTAAGACCGCTCATTTTAGAAATCATTAGGATCCTATGTTCTTAAATGAACGTCCTATGATTAAAGATAAGTTAGCAAACAACAACTCTACCTACCAGATCATGAATCAGTTGCTTTTTAGGGCTCCGTACCCAAAGGGTAAAACCCTATTACTAAGACGCCTCTGTCCGTCTGTCACCAAGCTGTATCTCATGAACCGTGATAGTTAGACAGTTGAAATTTTCACAGATATTTATGTTGCCGCTATAACAACAAATACTAAAACAGAATAAAATAAATATTTAAGTGGGGCTCCCATACAACAGACATAATTTATTTGCCGTTTTCAGAGATAATGGTACGGAACTCTTCGTGCGCGAGTCCGCCTCGTACTTAGCCGGTTTTTTTATACACAAATCTGTTGTCATCTAGTATGTATATCTTTCGACATTTTTCAATGTCAAAAAAATTATTCAACATGAAATAAATGGTATTTAATATTTTGTATAGCCTTCATTATTAAAACATGTTTTCTTTGTTTCGTTAAACACTTCTAAAGAACCTTTGAACTTTAGTATTGAACTCAATATAATTAACAACACCTAAATGTAATTTATTTTAAATCGCCATTATTAGAATTGTTCATCATGCATGAATACAGAAAGGGTGTGAACGAATTTCACAAAGGTTAATGGTCCCATTTTCAATAATAAAGTAATAATAGGTAACAAGTTGATTAAATACGATCAATTACACAATTGTTACGCATGTCAGACATTATGTCGAACAAATGTCACTGACTTCCCTCTGTTGTAATTCACTTAATACTGTTATTGACCCTTATATGTTATTATGTATTGTGGATTCGACTTATAAAATCATTTAACTCTGTTTATATAGAAAATCAGCAATAGCTCATACAGAAAGGAAACCTTTCTCTCCTAAAACTGAAAAGTAATTTGTGAGAGACTCTTCGAACAAATTAGATGTGTAATTCGGGACTTAATCGCTTCTTCTTCTTCGAACATAAGGTTCCATGAATATAAATGAAGTATGTACTTTCATTGATAGGTACATAAATCTATATAAAATTACCACCTCATCCTCCACGGAGACCCATTTTCAGTGGACTAGGAACCTGGAATCTGTAGATTACACTCTTGTGAGTCTATGTCTTCTGTTTGCCAGCATCATCAAAAACTAGGTTTGTACTACACAAGGATGCCCTTCGGCAACGTTGCTTAATAAGGCTGTTTGATAGCTCTCAGCCACCGTCTGTAAAAGATTTTTGAAATTTACCGACCCAATAGTCACACAGAAAATATAGGATTTGCCCATCCCAATTCTGAAAAGGCTGCACGTTTATTTTTAACATCACATCTACTTTGATGCTTTAATGATCTACTTTTAGATTCACATTTTAAAATTTGACGGCGAGTTACGAGACACGTGCGTGTTGTTAGGGCTGTGAATGTGACAACACAAGTAAAAAATTGGGTGGCATGTTGGCCTAGTGGGTTCGATTCCCACCTGAGTCTGGGTGTTCTTTGTGTCCGTTGTTTGTATGTTTGTAAAGTCCCCCGCGACACAGGAGTAATTCCTTACGCGGGAGTTGTCTTTTTCTTTGGAATTAACGCGATCACGATCACAATGTGATCGCGTTAATTCCCGTATAAATACATAATTAAGTATATCATGGAACGCGAAAGTTTAATGTATGTACATTAACTTAATGTTAGTGTAGTTATAAAAATAGACGGATGGCACAAATACGGCCAGGCCGGTGAGAAGTCACTTGAAGTTTACTGGATACTAGAGATCGCCTGGTGGTGGAATTTCGGCCATAATTAATTTTATATACGTGGGGTACACTGAAAGTTTTGTGTAACTCATTAACAAAACAATTTACTTGTAAAGTTATATATTTACCGCTTTTCGAAGTATTTTCCATTACATTTTAAACACTTTTTCATTAGGTCAAACCATTTTTGAAAACATGAGAATCACTGGTCTAAAGACATGTTTTTCACGTTCTGGTTGAAAGCTATTAGGGCCTCTTCCGGCCCCGTAAACGTCATATCTCTCATCAAATCTTTAATTTTTTGGAATAATAAAGAATTCGCATGGTGCCAGGTATGAACTATGTGTGGTATGGGTCACTAGCTCCACCTTTTCTGAAGCCAAAAATTACTTTGTCATGTTCGCGGTGTGCACCGAAGCATTGACATAGTAAAATAGGATGCCACTTTCTTGGCAGTTTTCCAGTAACTTTTTCAAAGACACTGGCACATTTTTTTGCCCACGTTTCTCGCCTGCCTCAATTTTGTTGGTTTGCTGTCACCTTACACACAGCATTTGAACGTCCGTGATCGTACTTTAAGAACTCTAACTTTTAAATATGATGTAATATTTTTATAATTTGGCTCCTACCAATCCCCAAATGTCTTCGAATCTCCTCATAGGTGATACGCCGGTTTTCTTCAAATAGTTGCCTGTCATTAGCCACATTTTCCCCAGTTGAGGGCCAACCTTCACGAATTTCATCATGGAGAGAAACACGGTCACTACCAAATTCTGCCTACTAACGCCTTACGGTGCTCAAATGAGGTGCTTCCCACCCACAAGGATATTGAAGACGAACAGTGCAGTCTTGCGGAGTCAGTGACCTTTTAAAATCATAAAAAAATCATCGCCTTAAAACTTTTTCGCGTTAATTCTATTTTTGACACGCGATTTCCTGCCAATTTTTTTAAATCAATGATTGACTTTCTCATGTTTAAAAAAATATAACATTCGAAATTCAAACATTTATCAGCGGCCAGGAGCGCAGAACTTTCAGTGTGCCCTATGCAGCTATGTAACTATCATTATTATGACAAGTCAACATATATACCGGACGCGTAAAGCTTAATGTAGCCGTTTCATGTAACTTTTAAATTTGTAACACATCTTTACATAGTATAAAACAAAGTCGCTTCCCGCCGTCTGTACGTTTAGATCTTTTAAACTACTCAACGGATTTTAATGCGGTTTTCATGAATACATAGAGCTATTCAAGAGGAAGGTTTATATGTATAGTTTAATATTGTTTTGTGTTAATTTGTTGAAATACGACGATAATTGTACGCCACATTAGTATCAACATTCCACCCGTGCGAAGCCGGGGCGGGTCTATTTAATTTTTAACTACTATTGCTTAAAAATGTTAGAGCTTTCTGCACTTAGACACATACATGAACTTTTCACGTTCCTGCGTTTGCGAAATTTTCTTAAAAATGCATACAAAGAATTTTCTTGACTTTAGTATCTATCTATTTATTAACAATCCTGTATTGAAATCGAATCCATCACACTGACGCGCTGGCTGGTGCCAAGGTGGCCTCTAAAACCACTGCTTCATCCATGTTAAATGTCAAACATACACATGCAAAAGTAGCTCACAAACATTATTAATGGATATGAAACGTAGGGTGTAAAATCTGCGACGTGCTTGCATAAGTGGGACTAGGTCGTGTCGCAACCTTAGTTAGGGAAAAAATGACGTTCCAAGTAACAAGGAGTTCACACATGACCCAGATACGAGAGGCTGCATGAAAGTACAGCTCGCAGGATTAACGAACCATCAAAGAAAATGAGAGAATTTATTTTTCTATCTTTCAAATTAGCCTCAATTAGTCCAGTAAAAATATTGTTCCAAATGTGTAATATTAACTACTACAATATTTCAAATTCAGACGTTCTTCCTTATCTTATACATATAAAAATAAATCCTTATTTCCCTTGGTCACGCCATGACTTGGGAACGACTTAACTGATTTCATTCATCTTTTTTTTTATGTTTTCTAATATTTTGTAGAAGGTTCTTACGAAACGAAAAAATCGGTTTCCGTACGATAAACTTGAATTTCCACACTAACAAGTCGCGGGCAACAGTTAGTGTTCAGTAACAATATGGAGAAGCATGCGGTAATCCGTGTTGACGAGGTAAGTATATGGCAAGGTCACCGTATGATTAACATCCTTATGGATCAATGGGTGGCCAAAGGCTGTCGGGGTTATTAGAAATTTGTTAATCAGGTTACACCCAGGTCCAGGAGACCTCATGACAAAACATCGTGAGGTACTAGATATTTTGGTTTCGTCACCACGTCTCCCGATGGTCCGATGATAACCGTGGAGATGAATATAGATTCATCTCCACGGTTATAATCGTTATTAAACTCTTCAGCTTTATAATATTAAGTATAGACTTAATATTATAAAGCTGAAGAGTTTGTTTGTTTGGTTCGTTGAACGCGTTAATCTCAGGAACTACTGGTTCGAACTCGTAAAATATTTTAGTGTTGGATAACCCATTTATCAAGAAAGCCTATAGGCTATATATCATCACGCTACGATCAAGCAGAGCAGTGACCATAAACGCAGGTGAAACTGCGGGGACGGCTAGTGATAAATAAAATTTCAATGTTAATATATCTTTTAGAGATTTAACAATATATTATCATCAATAGAAATAATTTTTTATACAGAAAAAGTTTGTCGTTGCATTGCAATGACTTAATTCGATCATGGCAGTGGAATATTAGAATCTGGCATTCATAATTCTTTGATATGAAAATAAAGTGATTGGAATGATTTGATGAGTATAGTACATAATCGCACATCGTTACCAATTAAATGCGTAAAAAATTACCTACGCTGAAGGCAGAATGTAGTAATCGAGTATGTACTCGTATGTAAAAATTATCCTACTAATATTATAAACGTGAAAGTTTGTGAGGATGTATGGATGTTTGTTGCTCTTTCACGTAAAAACTACCGAACCGATTACGATGAAACTTGCTATGTAAATAGCTAGAGACCTAGAGCGTCGGGATTGAAGGAGGTTAAACTGCATGGCGCTGCTAGTATATCATAAAAATCCATACATTAGACACGCCCGGTGTTGATAAGTATAAATGCAAACAGTGTCAATGTTATTATGGCTCTCGGTGCATATATTGTACTAGCAGCACCCCGAGGTTTCACCCTCGTAAGTTCCGATCTCGTGGAAATATCGGGATAAAAAGTAGCCTATATGTTAATCCAGGTCTCCAGCTATCTACATACCAAGTTTCATAGCAATCAGTTTAGTAGTTTTTGCGTGAAAGAGTAACAAACATCCATCCATACATCCATACATCCTCACAAACTTTCACGTTTATAATATTAGTAGGATTTACTCGTGTACATATATTTAACACTGTTCGGTGCTTTTTTTCAAAAGCGCTAAAATTTATATTTATATACAGATAGAGATTAAAGATTCACACTTGTAAAGTCTCATTTATTAGGGTTGGCAACCTTAACAACACCACCTAGGGTTTTATTTCACTAGGGTATTTTAAGTATCGCATTAAAAAACAAAAAGTTAACCATGTCCACAAATCAAAATGACAATTAAAGCCATGACAACTACAGTTCATTGACATTTTTAATTTTATACGGAAGTCCTCCGACCACTGAATTATTTATAAATAAATAAAAAAACTTCATTTTATGCTCACGTTCGAAAATAGTGCCAAGTGTGAAAAGAAAAAAAAGACAATGTTTCAGTGATGTGAAAGATATGCGCAGTAGGATATTTTTATTGTACAAGCCTTGGGAGTTCCGGTGGCCGCTCTACGTTTTATCCCATAAAGGTCGTGACCCAACTTATCTATGTCAAGGATGGATTTCTGTATGTATATATGTTCAGAATTTACTGCATGCAACAGAACCGTGTGTTACCTTGTTAAAAATAGTTTTCAATTTTCTATTACCTGTAAGTTTATTAAATCGCTGAGTACGAATTTAAAATATATTCTATCGATTTGGCGACCTCAAAAAAATTATGTGATCGCGGGTTCAATCAAAATACATCAATATTTTTTAGAGATATACATCTCTCGACCGAAGAGCTCGTAAGTGGTTACCGATAGGCCTTCGCCGGAATGCTTATATCCTTTATTTGTTGTATAATATACTATTTAACCCTTCCGTACCTTCCTATCTTAAGGGACGTTTTGAGTTCCTCCATGAAACATACGAAATTCTTAAGATCATCAGAAAACCTAGAATTAAAAATGCCTTTACATTCCACATCGCTTCTTGACATATCCTTTTCCGTTGTTGCAACACGGTTATGGAATGCATTGAGAATCAAACAAAGGAAAGTTCAAACCATACACGCATTCAAAGCCATGCTTTAAAATTACTAGCTAGAATTATAGTTCCATCAGTATAATATGTTATTGTCATTGTTGTAATATTATTTGCTTAATATTGATATGCATTATTTCTGTATGCGATTGTTTATATTATTACCATAAACGGGTGTATATGTTTAGGTATATGTATTATTATATGTGGTGCACTATTAGCTGCGGCTCATTCCTGTCACTAAATTAATCCAAAGGCTGTCTGGACCGCCCATTGCATCTAATCTCTAGAAATATACTTAAGATCCATTGTTATTTTATATGTTGTACAATAAAGAATATTATATCATCTTCTAGAAAGACAATTACAAAAGATCAATGCACAGAACAAGAGACAAGCCTTCATTATAGAAATTAGGAAGTCTCATCTTTCTTTCAAACTACTACTACTACTCCTACGGTACATATTTTTTCCTGATAAAAAAAACCTGTCAGTCGTAGGACTGCACGTCTGAAGTGAAAACATAACTTACACATACTTACACACACACACACACACACACACACACACATACATCTGTATATATGTATCTGAGCGTGACGGTCACGCGAGTTCAGTTCTTTTTTCCCATACCAAAAGTGCCCAACGTGCCTAAAGAAGTTTTCACTTCAAAAATGTTTGATAGAGTCTAGTAAAAATTTCTTGTTTTCGATAATAAAGATCTAAGTACCCTGTATTTTTCATGTGATGTAAATAATTTAAAGCCTACATGACGTTAGGAGGCTTATGACTCCATTTATTACTACAGTAATATCACCATAACAAGCTGCAATCATTAAAATTTGTAAGAAATTACATGCAGTCATATTTTTTATAAAGGCTCTGACGCAAGCAACATTTTTTTTTCTATAATTCTGTGACGATGACCTTAGAATAGTCGGCAAAATATAAATAGAATGTATACAGAGTGAAATGACCTCCGCCAGTACAGCAACTACGACCTCGTTGATAATAATTTACTGTAGGTATCTGAGCGGGTGGGAAAGGTGGAGTACACGGTGCGGCCTGTGATCTAGTTTTGAATGGGCTCGCGGAGGCTCACGCGTGACGTCATGGAGGCGTAGCTGTGACGTCAACACTGAAACTAGGTCGCGCGGTCAAAGACCCTGCTCTGCTGCAGTAAGAATACACCAGTGTCCTTGGAAGCACGGCAAAAGAACCTAACTCAGAATTTTAAAATTATTTATATGGAGTTAAATAACATTATCTTTAATGCAAGCTAAAATGTTATTTGCCACTGCTTCAATACTAAATTTAAAGTAAGTAAGTAAGTATTCGTAATAGTCGTATTTTTAGTCTTCGAAACGATAATTTTCATTTAAGTATTTTTATTTATTTATATTTTATTTTCATCAAATCGTAGTACAATGTAAAATATTTATAATTTATAAAATACTTCCCATATCATTTTTTTTATCCCAATCACGAGTTTAATGTAGTTATGGCATCGTTTTACGAATATTAATCGAATTATTTAAGTTTGACAGTAGTCTTCCAGGTCTCTTTAAGTCCCTTTTAAATAGTAATAGTTTTATTTTCTAAAATTTAATACCAATCTTGTCCCAAAACTATGCTGTTTAGTTATATTGCGTTACGATATGTTAAGAAATTGTAAATCTGAGTTAAGGATATATTTTCACTAATTTATAAGATTATAATAATAAACTTAAAAAAATATTGACATTTGTTACAGAACGTTCCTATTATATTAGATAAACCCTTATGTTTATATCTTATTTAAGTTAAGTTTAGGCTTTGTAAACAGGAAATAGTTGCCGGGGGCTAAATCTGCAGAACATATTGCACTAGGTAGCAGTTCGGAGAACAATTTATGGATTTTGCCACGGTGACTACACACATGTGCATGCGTGCATTGTCTTGTAGAAACAGCACTTTGTTGTTTGTCAAATACTGTCGTTTTTGCTTCAACTCAATATCGAATCTAACCAAAGGTATGAAAAATATTTCTTGGTGATCGTTTTACCCTTTAAGGTGATCGGTTTTTGAGATGTATGCGGTATCGCATGCATCTCAA
This sequence comes from Callimorpha dominula, assembly GCA_949752705.1. NCBI lineage: Eukaryota > Metazoa > Arthropoda > Insecta > Lepidoptera > Erebidae > Callimorpha > Callimorpha dominula. Next base: position 11,471,550 of record OX457003.1, read on the forward strand.
AAAGCGGTCTCCATCTGTTGTTTTGTCATGGATTTATGTTTTATCCACGGTTACGAAACAGTGAAGAAACTCGTTAGAATTATTGCGAAACATAGCCAAATACTCCTTTTAAATGGTCACATGGTTCAGCTTATTCAAGTTTGAGCAATCCCGCACCTATCGTGCGGATAGTTTATCTAAACTAATATTATAAAGAGGAAATATTTGTGTGTATGTTTCACACAAAAACTACTGGACCGATTGCGATGAAACTTGGTATGTAGCTAGCTGGAGACCTGAATTAACACATAGGCTACCTTTGATCCCGATATTCCCACGGGATCGGGACTTACGAAAGTGAAACCGCGAGGCGCTGCTAGAATGATACTCGTATATGTTATGTATCCGCTCAATCCAAATGCCTAAAGCCTCAGCCATCTTTTGGGCTACCTGAATGAACGGTGGTACGACCACAACGGAATTCAGTAAACCACTTTATAATCATTGTAATTGATGATGCAAAGTTCCCGTAGTATTTATTCAGCCATTCCTTGGTTTTTTGGTGATCATTTCTTTACGGAATTTTGTTTTTATTAATCAGCACATGAAATTCACTTTGTTTACATTCGCGAGGTTGTATGCTTTCAATTGCTGTAAAACACAAACCAAATGACGCACGTTGCTGAAAACTTGACAGTAGTCTAATACTCAAAGGCTAGTTGACAGGTACAGTATTAAAACTAATGTTACTGCCTGGCAAAATTCTAAAAGTCACTGACTTATCAAACGCCACTGGTAATCATAGTATTAGTGCATAATTTTTATACAATTTAATATGTATGTTCCATGGCGTACCGTATATTTGCGTTCAAAGTCATTATTTATTTTTTTATTACAATATATTACCCAGAAATACACCTTTTCTTCAGATAGCTTCTTTGGGTTTGAAGTCCCTCCTCATCCTCCTGTTTCATTGAGGGCCACAAACTAGGTCAAAGCTCGATACTGCAGGCCTGGCCCGCCCCTACGATCGATGCGCCAGCGTCAATGGGTACGGCCCCGGTACCAGAACAGCTAAGTTTAGTCAACGTCGACCACCTATAAATAGAATTCAAGGTACTGCAGTATATTTGATATTTTAGAACAATGCAACATACTGTATATGTATACTAATAACCTACTTTCTGAGCCTATCGATATTGGAACTATGCCTATATGACGTCACAAAGGTTTTTTAGTAGTAAAAAATACAAGCACTTAGTAACTTGATTAAAACTATGAAGAACTTTGGCTCGAGCTCATTGCTTTTACAATGTCTCAGTTCTTAATGCTTTATATTATTGTATTACGAAATTTACAAATATTTTCATGACTGTCACACGAAGAACTCATTATAAAAGTAATATTTTTCTTTGTTTTAGAACGTAGTAAACAATAATGACAGGATTATGTAAGACTTACATTGCTATTTTAAAATAATAACATTGGCTCCAAAAGCTAACAGGGATTCGGGCTATTAATAATGGCAGCATCCCAATAGATATATCCGTAATAAATTATTATATGTTATTATATATAATAATATATAAGTAATAACATGTGTGTAGAATTAGAATGCGTTATGTAATCATCAAATATATAATTAATAGGTCATCCAATTAATATTTTAGTTATTAAGAGAACGAATAGCGTTTATCCCTTTTGTATGTTATGCGAGATGGTATAAAAATTTACTGTTCACCTTTCGTGTAACACTAACACTATTGTACCTGAAGATCTGACTTTTAAAAACAGTGGCCATGAGTTTCTTTGCCAGTATTCTTCTCATAAGGCTCTACGCATTTCGGAAACTGGAAGTTATAGATCGACACAAGCAGGCAGTAGATTTTGGTGTTTTCACCTAATTTACCTCGACAATCCAGTACATGCTGTGGCGTCTGTTTGCACCGATCTATGATTTTAACTCTAGCTTCAATTTATCGTTCATAAATGTCACTTAGTGTCTTAATTGAATAAATGATTTTGAATTTGAATTTGAATTTGAATTATATTATTCTCCCACTCAGAGCAGATGTTTGTATGCATTTTTCTTAATAAAACGAAACTTGTTTACATTATTCAATTCATTTAAATTCAAACAAATTCATATAAAGTCACACAAAAGTCTGTACAGAAAAGATCTTACATGTTTAAACATTTTAAAAGATGCGACTTTAGTTAATTTTACTGACATGCAACAGGCCAACAATATTTATTATAATGTCAAAATTTTAATAAAGTCAAAGTTTTAATTAATTTTAATAATGTGATTGTAGATTTTTGTCGTCATAATATGATATGAATTAATTTGATGATGTTTAGTACTACGTACAGGTACCAAGAGCTTTGTTTTATCTCTGGACGTGTGATTTTTATGATCTTTTGCTTTTTCAGATAATTCTAGATGTTTTTTTACAAATATATACCTATTTCTAATATATAAAGTTAGGCAAAGTATTTTAAGATTTTAAAATACTGGCCTACAAGAGCCTAATAGTTCGATGTTAGCAATATATAGCCTGTATGCACTTTTTGATAAGTGAATACTTTGTCTACAGGGGTTGAGTTACCCCATAAAAATAAACCATATCGCAATGTGGACTGGACATACCCATAATATGCAGTCATTACTGCCTTTTCACTGACTATTTTGCGTGCGAAGACAAAGCGATTAATTTTGGTACAAACGGTTTGTATGTGATATTAGATTGATATTTAGTTTCCGTAGAATATCTACGTTTATATTTTGCTAGTGTTCGGGTTAGTTTTTTTATAATTTTCAAATTGTACAATTTTTGTTTTTGAAATATTTACCGTTTAAATTACCATATTAAAACTATTATAACTTTACCATTTTGTTACACTAATTATATCTGATATGTCATCGGTGAATAGCGTACAGTGATATTTTGTGACTTTTGTGATGTCGTTAATGTTCCTGCCCTACGTCTGATTTATTGATATCATACCCTGATCTAAATGTTGTCAACTAATGTTTTTATCAGTGCTTCCTATCTCTACACATCGGGTTTGATTACTAAGATAGCTACTTATCCATTCTAGAGCTTTACCTCAGAGGCCATATTATTATAGTTCACATTTATTAATGAGGACATTTTTTTTTATGGTATGGGGGGCAAACGAGCAGACGGGTGACCTGATGGTAAATGACTACCGCCGCCCATGGGCACTACAGGTGCCCAAGAGTCAAGAGTCCTCAAGAGTCACAAGTGCGTTGCCGCCTTTTAAGGTGGGAATAGGGGAAGAGGGGTAGAGAGTTAGGGTTAGGGCCTCCGGTAACCTCACTCACACGGCGAAAAGCAATGCAATCACTAATAACACAATAATTGTTTCACTGCCGGTTTTCTGTGAGGCCGTGGTATCGAGTGGAGTCGAGCCGACCCATACGTGCCGAAGCATGGCTCTCCCACGTAATATGTTTCACAAATTCAAAGCCCGACTCATGTACAAAAATATTACTGAGATTCGAGAGATATCTAGGGTGTTTAAAGGGATTGTACCCATTTTGTAAAGCAATTTCTCCTTCAGCCCATCTTAACCGTTCTGCTAGATTGGATGTCTTGCCGCAGATTGGACCACTCCCGGATGTTGCTCAAACACGATTTTTTTATTCCTTCTACATTACCCATCACAATTAGTAGGAACAGTAGTTATCTATCGTACCTAAGCACGTGGCCGAGATCTATAATATAACATCTACAATACTTAATAACTTTATAAATTTCTAAAGTTGAATGAGTTTAAGTTTTTCGTAAATATGTCCGCTGGCATATCTTCAGTGGACAAATAATTTATTTTAACAATATTTTTGTAAACTATTTCTCGACAATAGTAATACGCTTCATTGTATTATGGAATACAGGATTTTCTGACATCTTTTGACCACTTTGATCATAATTATAAATGTTAATTATATACGCGCTGGATGACGGAAAAAATCGTGGCTGCACAACATCCGAGAGTGGACGGGTATTGATATTTGTTCCGCTTGGCCATTAACAAAGATGAATGTAAAAAGCTGAAGGCCAACCTTCAGTAATGAAGAGGTACTTAAAAAAGAAGAAATAGATGTTATATGAAAGTTATCTATTTTCGGAGTGGAGGTGTTAAAATTACGTCAGCTTAGAACAGATTTTGCGACAGGACTAGATTAAGGGAGTTTAAGGGCTCTCGCAACTTTATGTAAAAGTTCTTAGTTTTTGTTACTTGAGACATAAGGTAGACTTATTCTGCTTTATAATGTAAAATCATTAATAAATAGGGTAGTAAGAATGTTCTTCACAGGGACGGCTTAAGGTATCAAAAGATATTTATTTCTTTCGGGTATTCTTTTGATTTCTATTATAGGTAGGAGAAATCAGCTAAGAACAAGTGCTAACCTAAAAACAACTATGTTGCCATCATGAACTTAATATACTAACGTAATAGACGAACATAGTGTGCGAGTGAGATACTTAGCCTTATACAGAAACCTAGGTGTGAGAAAGAGACAGAATAAATCTGACAGTGAGACCGGTTTTGAAACATTTAGATTCAAATAGTCTCAATGTCAAAAAAATTCCCGTTTTAATTTTGGTGTTTTCGTCGTAATCTTTCTATATTTTAACTTGTAAATATAAAAAACAATAATGGTGCCGTATTATCCGTTAGATTTTCGTGTAACATACAGGAATCAGAATCCAATTACACGAGAACCAACGCATCGAGGGTCTGGACAGTCGTGAGCTCAGGATTTTCACTGACGGCTCCAAAACAAGGTATGGCACTGGCTCTGGGGTCTTCTCAGAGGACCTAAATATAAAAACAACAGCCACTCTAGGTACCCATAACACAGTATTCCAGGCCGAGTGTTTAGGCATCTCCATGGCTGCAGCAGCTGTCACTGCAAGGAAGGTAAAGGATCAATCGATACGTATACTATCCAACAACATGGCAGTGTTACAAGCCCTCGACGACAATGTCATCTGTTCGGGCCTGATCTACGAGTGCTACCAACGTCTTAATGAGGTATGCGAACTCAATAAAGTAACCCTCCAATGGATAAAGGGTCACAGCGGCTCTAGAGGCAACGATGCAGCAGATGAATTGGCTAGGAGGGCATCGGAGATGTGCGTCATGGGTCCGGAACCCATAGTGCCCCTCCCCTTCGGTCAAATTCGGACATTGGTAAGGATGCGTACTAGAGACCAACACAGTTTCATATGGGCAAGCCATGAAGATTGCCGGCAGACGAGGGCGGCACTCCCCGCCATCAACAGCCGGTTGTCAAAGATGCTACTCCGGCTGAACAAGCGTCAGCTGCGAGTGGCAACCGGGGCTATCACCGGGCATGGCTCGTTTAACAAACACCTTTCTGCTATAGGTGCTACGGACGGGCCACTGAGCAGAGCTTGCATGGAAGCAGAGGAAACAGCAACCCATGTACTTCTGGACTGCCAGGGGGTTGCAGAATACTGGGCTAAGTACCTTGGTTCGCCAGGGTCACTCTCCGAGATCGTCGGTAACGTGAAGGGGTTACTGGGATTCTTCGGGGAGTTAGGGTGGCTCGAATAGCTTTTATAGCCCACCAACGCAAAATACGCGCCTCGTCGTGGAGTTGCGGAAATCTGCCCGTGAAAACCTAACCCTTTTTTTTTTTTGCGTGTGAAAACCCCCTCGGGCCGTCACCCCACCTGGGTTTACGATGGGGCGGTGTGTCGGAATCGAACCGACTAAAACCACACGGTGTGCCGTACTGCGCCTTAAATAGGAGGGATCCGGGAACAGCTTTTATTAAGACATCCGGAACCCTCCTAGCGCCTGCCCGCAAAAGCGCGGGCACCACCTGCGGGTAAAAACCTCTCATTTAGGCGACGTCCAGGCACACGCGGACGCCGCCTCCTCGCGGGGTGCCACTATAGCGGGTGAAGGGGAAAACCCGTCCCGTCCACCCGCGGCCACACTCAGGGCGGCATGAGGCGCTGGTAAGCGCGCCTCCGCCGCCCGGTTCGCCGGCAGCGAATTAGGTCCGAGTGGAGGTCGTCCTGCCGGACCCTTTCCGCCGCCTCCTTCTGCGAGATGAATTCCTCACAGAAGGTTGCGACCGCGGTAAAATTCCTGTCGCTACCGGCCATGGAGCGAATGACAGCCGGTAGCGACAGATCCACTCCGATGACTGCAGTGAGGGCCCGACGCTGCGTCGCCCAACTGGGGCAAACCGCCAGCGTGTGCTGAGCCGAGTCCTCACTGCAGTCGCAGTGGTGACAGGCGGGACTCAATTCCCTCCTAGCGACCGAGTGCAGGTACTTTCCGAAGCAGCCATGCCCGGAAAGAACCTGCGTCAGTCGGAAGGAAAGGGTCCCGTGCTGCCGCCCTGCCCACTCGACGATGACCGGCTGGAGCGCCTCCACGGCGGCAAAGCCAGCACGTGAAGCCTCCAGCCGGGACGACCAACGAGCCATGGTGCGCCTCACGCCATTCGCGTACCTCTTCGGGCGGGGGCCGACTGCCGCTTCCCGCCCGGAACTCAGCCGTTCGCCGATATACTTCGGCGAGCACTTCCGCCTCCAAATCCCACGGGGGAGTCCCGGCCAACGCGCACGCCGCCTTTGTTGACACGGTGCGGTATCCGCGTATGGCTCTAACCGCCATCACCCTCTGAGGGCGACAGAGGCGCGCCCTATTCTGGGCGGTCAGAGCCTCCGACGACACCGGTGCACCGTACAGTGCCATTGACCAGACAACCCCCGTGTACAGCCGTCTCGTAGCGACGCTGGGTCCACCCAAATTGGGCAAGAGTCGCCCAAGGGCGGACGCAGTGCCGACCAGCCTTGGAGCAAGCTGCAGGAAGTGCTCATCGAAGCGCCACCTACCGTCGAGGATCAAGCCCAGATATTTTATGTGGGCCTGAACCGGTACGAGGACCGAGTTGACCTCGATAGAGGCGCCAGGGGGTGGACCACGACGGGGCCCATGAAATAACAGGGCCTCCGTCTTATCCAGGGCCACCCGCAAACCCAGCGCCTCGATGCGCCCGACCACCAGAGAAACTCCCCTGGTGGCCAGGCACGCCGCCTCCTGAAAGTTTACCCCCCGGGCTGGGACCAAAGTGTCATCGGCGTAACAGATTACGCCGGGAAGTCGCCTCGAAGGGCCCAGTCGTACCCCATGTTCCACAGGAGTGATCCAAGGACACCGCACGACATGGGCCGACGACTCAAAACTCCATCTCGGTCCTCGTCCATGACGGTACGCTCCTCTAAATAGTCTGCCACTAGCCGCCTCAGGTACCCTGGCACTCCGTGTTAGTGGAGTGCTTCCCTGATGCAGCTAAATGGCAGACTGTTGAACGCGTTGGCGATGTCCAGCGACACCGCCAACAGCACGCCGCCACAGCTCACTACCTCTTCGGTCGCGGCCCTCAGGCGCAACATAGCACCGACCGTCGAGCGCCCCGCTCGAAAACCGAATTGGGCGTCCGACAAATCGGGGCCGACCTCGCACAGGTGCCGGACGATGCGGGCAGAGAGGACGCTCTCAAACAATTTACCCGCCTCGTCCAGCAACACGATGGGCCTGTAGGCCGCAACCGAGTCGGTAGCGGCCTACCGACTCGGTTGCCTTAAAAGGACCAGCTTCCGGCTCTTCCAGCAGTCAGGGAAGCGCCCGGACGCCAAGCAAGCATCGAACACTTCCCTAAGGCGGTCGGACATGTGGTCGAGGGCGAGGGCCAACACTCGGGCAGGGATCCCGTCTGGCCCGGGGGCGGTGTTCTTGGAACGGATCCGTAGAACAACCGCCCCTACCTCCGCCTCCGTGACAGGTGGAACACCATCCTCCTCGTTCTCCCCGTCGTCTCCGGCCAAGGGGGCCATCGACGGGGGTACGTGCTCCACCCGTTGCGGGAAAAGACCCTCAACCACTTCCTGCAGGAAGCTGGCCTGGAGAGTCTCCGTAAGGGGGGGGCCCGACGCGCGGAGCTTTTGTTGCGCCGCGCGATATGGGCGTCCCCAGGGGTCACCATTGAGACCCTCCAGCATCTCCTTTCTTTTGTCCTCTTTGGCGCTGCTAAGTTCCCTATTAAGTTAAAGGGACAGGTGTATAAAACAATCATCAGACCTGCCGTCCTGTACGGTTCTGAAAGTTGGCCTACAAAGAGAACGGACGAGAGACGCCCGCACGTAGCCGAAATGCGAATGTTGAGATGGATGTGTGGTGTGACTAGGATGGACAAGGTGAGAAATGAATATATTAGAGGAAGCCTGAAAGTAGCACCAGTGGATGAAAAGCTGACGAGCAATAGGTTATCGTGGTATAAACATGTGATGTGGAGGGATGAGCAAAATGTAGTGAAAAGAGTTTTATGTTTGGATGTTGACGGGTACAAGAGAAGAGGACGACCAAAGAAAAGATGGATGGACTGTGTGAGAGAAGATATGGCTAGAAATGGAGTAAGCAGTGAAATGACGAACGATAGAGTAGAATGGAAGAGTAAAACATATTGCACCGACCCCAAATAAAATTGGGACAAGGGTAGGCAGATGATGATGATGAGTCTATTTTTCAGATATTGTAATAATTAAAAAAAATTATGTGTTAGATAAAAAAATATTGAATACGTGAATATGACTGCTTTTGGCACAGTGATTGACTAAAAGCAAAACACAATCTATCGATATGTCGATATATTTTATGTCGCATAAAAGAACTATCAAGCTTCGGTCATTTCACTTCATTATTTCATTATTCATCACAACTTCATTATTTTTAACCGACTTCAAAAAACGGGGCAGGTTTTCAGTTCGTCTTCACCTTCTTATATATATATTACATCCTTACTCGAAGATGGCTGCTGCAATATGAAACCGGTGTACCGGGTACCGGAATCAATCAATAGTAAGTATTTCACAAGTGGCGATACGATTACTTAATGAGGTTGGTGAAGTACCAGGAGATCTTCTCAACAATTAATGTGTAGTCAATATTATTAAGTTATATTTTTAAAATGTGTTAGATGGGTCAAGTTATTATTATAGGCAATAGCCTGATAGTTCTGAGTATGTCATGCTCGCCTAGAAGTCCTGCTAATGGTGGCGTGTCCGGGCGTACAGCTCCCTTCAATATGGTTGACTTGGATGATGGCTGATGCGTGCGTCATGTTGCAATGGGTGCCGCTAGTTTGGCCTAATCGGGACTACTTTTACTTAAACTGACTAGAATATTTATTAGCTGGAGTGTTTATATGTTTCAACATTATATCCTACATCCATTTATTACATAAAAGCATTTTTACCATACAGTTGTAAAAAACGTGTTGAAAAAGATTGTCGAGTGTCCTTCTAGACACTAATTCTGACTCTCTCCTACTCCTGATAATTTAAAAATACCTATAATAATTGGTTTTATTGAAATAAAATACTTTGATTTGATTTGATTTTGATATGAATATGTAAGTTTTGTCATAATTTTAAAAATATTTTGATTTTGTTTTGATGTTTTATTTATTACATAGGTACCCTCACTGCCTTTCTTTGTGATATAATATCCCTTTTGTAGCAAATGTTTTTTATTAATTCAAAATAATTTTAAATGTCACAGTTTTGATGAGGTCAGTTAAGAAGTGCCCGAAACCGATTTACTTGCATGAAATGTTTAATGATAGTAGTCGAAGCGTGGGTGTGAAAGAGTGTGTACACTAGCGACAGTACATCGTAAGCTTACTTTACGTACTTAATCAACATTAAACCTAGCAATTAACGCTACAAAATATTAAAAATACATTAGGATGAAAGTTATATCAATCATTATTCTATTGTACTTTCTTCACTTCCGTCATTAAAAAATTACAAACAAAAGCACAACAACTCATAGTAACAAAACATACAAAATACTACCAATTCATAATGATATATAAATATTGCCGATTTTTTATATCAATATTGCGGTGACGTCAATGTGCCGACACTAAAAGTCAGTCACACGTCTGTACAACTTGCAAACAGAAACATTTCAATTTTAGTCTCACGAAAATGACGGGACTGTTCGTCTATTACATACTAAGTTTATGGTTGCCATAGACCTACTGCAGTAACCTCCTTTGTTACTTTTTGTCGCTGCGGCTACTTTTTTGCTGTTTCAGTATCGTATAGTTAGATGTTTCCACATAATAGTGGACCAATTCACAAAAGAACTAACTTTCAAAACTCTGTAAGTTAACTGTCTGTTTAGGGTTTTATATTAGTAAGTATTATTAAGCCTACAACGTACGATTTCAGTAGCTAGTAAATTAATAAATTTAACATCTATCTTAGGTACGTCCGCGTTGTGCTTATTGATTGGGAAGTATTACGGCTACACACGTAATAAACCTCGTGTAGTTAGACATTGACGTCAATTTTATTGTTATGCTACCTTACATTAAAAACAATGATAGGACTGTTATATCTCAGATTTGAATTTGTATTTGTATTCGTTTTTTTACTATCTTACTTTCAATATGTTTTACTTAATATAGTAATGGATACTAGGAACTAATAATAATAATGGTCTGCCTAGTATACACCAGCTCTCTCTTAACTTGAATAGCAATAGTCACACTCCCGAGCTCATTTACAACACAATGTCACTTTAGTCGTAGTAGTAGCATGTTAATGATGCGAATTTTCGACGGCAGTGAATTGGATGAGTTTTGAATATGCGATTAAATTCGTAGTTTCTCAAGATCCGAATTTCTTTCGTGATACGATTTCGAATCGTATAGTTCTGATGTGTGCCATATGACATCAAAATCACGCCTTGATAAATTTTTTTAGAGGCACTATGTATGAGAGACGATGTTATAGTTTATTGGAGGAATCCCACTAACAAACAATATCTAACAAAAATTTATGGATTTTTTTTAATCTGTTTAATGGTTTAATAATATAGTATGTTTAATGGTTAGTATTTTTGTAAAGTCGACGCAAATTTGTTACAATTTGCCTTTATTAAAGTAACAAAGAGAGCTTTGTAAGCTTTAATCTTAGTAACTTAGTTGAAAAGATTAATAAAAATACATTAGATAACGCCCTCTTAAAAGAAATCTAAAAATATGTATTGCCTTTATACTTTATTTTCTGTGTACACAAATGTATTTGTAATACATGAAGAAAATTCTTTGTACGCATTTAAAAAAAAATCATGCAACATGAGAATGAAACATGAAAAAACATGAAATTTGGAACACTTAAGGTTTATATATAAAAGAAATGCAAAAAGCTGAAAATTTTGAACAATGTGGTACAAATTAAAAAATACGTGTAAACGGCTACACCCGTCTAGTAAAATATGTTGACCTGTCAAGGTACGGATATCTATACCTATTCAAGTTATAATGGACAATAAAATAAATCAAAAAGAAAATAGAACTTAATGAATTATGGTCGAAACTCGACCACCAGGCGATCTCTAGTGGTGACAACTACTCTTGACTTCTACCTACCCCATTTGCGCTTATGGACTATGTAAGACTAAAATAAATCCTGAAAATATTCCCCTTCACCTTTCTTAATAACTTATGTACTTCTTACTAGAAAGGATTTTTTGAAACTGAAAAGAGACCAGTTTCAGAAAACTGTTTGAAATTTGCTATTGGACATAGATACAACATCTTTCTTTGGTTTGAAGCTAGACTACCAGGCGAAAGGGTCACTACGTGCTGGAAAAGTTTGAAGAAGGTACTTATAAAGAAACCGGAATGGTATACCCATTTGAGCTTGACATATATTATAGTCTCATCGTGATTTAGGAAGAAGCGTAAAATATGTGCGGGTTGTATATTAAATGACTGGATATTTTACTATTGCAAGAGGGGAAATATTTCTTTCTCTCTGATACTGCCTCAAATCGACATTAACACTCAATAATTAGAAGCGATCGTATGCCTGATCTTCTTGAGTTCGAGCGCGACTCATAGTATATTTTAGCTCAACCCTTTAGACATCTATTTACGAGCAAAAAACTATAGCAGAATTCATATAGATAGTTCATGAATATCAAAAAATTCCATCATAACGTTGAGGTTAGATTGCGAGTAATATAACGTCCGACGTCAATGTTAACCATGACTAAACATGTAACAATATTAAACAAATATGAAACTCGTGCCACGCGCATCGTATATTGAGTAACTGGTTGTCGCTGTACAAAGAATTGGCAAAGCGTTCGTAACCCTGAGTAAGCGAGACCCAACGTGCCAGGCGCACGTGCGAAGTCATACAAATAGATTAAATGTCACACTTTAATAAAATCCCAATTAACGTCTCGAAGCAACTCGTGACGCAGTCGTGATCGTGTGACTAAGAAACGTTATACAGAATATTCCTTTTCTGTAACTTGAATAGAATCTAAATCCATAGAATTAAAAAACATATTATATTTTTGTGAAATAATATTGGTATGGCAATTTTTTTAGAAGGCGTAATAATTGACAAATAGAATTTGAAGTTTGTCGACCTCGAATTTGTCTAAAAGAAAAAAATCGTGACAACACAATCATCTTTATTTTTACTATGCCTCCCTTAATTCTTTTTAATATGTCGTTCGAAAATGCTGGACTACACGACTACTGGACTCCTACGAGAGTTGAGCGACATGCACCCAAAAAATGAGTCAACAAAATCTAAAAGAACTGCTGCCGCCATGAAGTAATGTAATATTTATGGGTTAGTGCTCATTGTTAATCCATTATGTTATTATTTAGAAACATGCTTCCAGTGGATAATGGTACGCCTAGTATTGTTTATATGCAAAATAAAAATATATTTGTTTTACAATGTTAGCCATAATTATCACTTTTGACTTAAATTTTTATGATAGCCAATTATGTCGCAGTGTTTGTATACTCTTTACCTCTTTGCCCTTTGCACTGAGTTGACCACTTGACAGTTGTCATTGACAGTTGTTGAATACAAATTTCGATATTCTCGTTCGTAGATAACGAATTTCTCCCCAGTACAAGCACTGATCAGTGCTCGCACTAATATCGGAACATACCCTTAGTAGCGCGATCCATATCCATCCGACTGACATTCTCGATTCAGTTTTCAGTTTATGTTTTAAAATAGTGGGTACACCAGGACCAAGACAATAAAAAACCTCCTCAGTTGGAGTTCCCTCTACTGGCTTCTGCATCCATAATCAAATCAACTACAGGTCTCCGTCGTGTTGTAGTGTCATTAGAACTACATATTATATGTGCTAAGTTTCAACAAAAACGGTTCAAAGGTGTATAGTGTAAGTGATTGAGTCAACGGATGAACAATTATTCGTCCTCTATTTTTCTACCCTTAGGGTTGAAATATTTACTTGAAATTTAAATGGGACCCAATTTAATTTAAAGCATACCCTATCCAATAAAAAACAATAGTCTGAATCGGACTACCTGTAAAAAGTTATACGTGGTCATGCATGAAAAGAATATACGACTTGACTTGACCTCTGACTCTGACTTGACCTTGACTCTGTCTAAATATTTCTATCCAAGGATCGGAGAGTGGTAATTCTTTGGGAAACCTAAATAACAGTGTAAAAGTAATTTAAGAATATTAATGAATTAATTATGACGAACACTTATAAAACGGGTCATACTTTTTCAAAATAAAAAATATAAATGGAATGTCTGTACAGGAAATAATATGTTTAAATATACGTATACCTAGAAATAAGAGCCAAACCAAACTTTATAAACTCTTTACTTAATTAGCAATGGGGGATGATATCCAATTATAATGGCAACACTGATGAAAATGGCGGCATCGCAATCATCTGTTTATTGTATTTATTAAATGATCTAAGCGTACAGACGGCTGAAGCGACTTCGTTTTATACTATGCAGTGGAATTAGGATACCTATTACCTATACTCTGCTTCGTATTCTACCCACAACTGTGTGAAATTGGTCATTCACCAATGGGAAATGTAGGTCTATTCTGAGCTGAAATCAAACAGCGTGCACAGGTACATATGGATACATTACGGTACAGTACATGAATAACTGATAACTCTCTTACGCCTATGATTTTATTGACTCAGGTGCATAACCCAGAGTCAAATACTCAAACGCTACTAAAATGTCGGCACGTCTCATTCTGTCACTATAATTCACCGAGTTTGGGTGTTTGAGAGTTGAGAAACTGGCCTAAAATAACGTGCCGAAAACTTATATGTTAACTGATATTTGTAAGGTGGGCGGAAGACGTACTATTTAGATGTGTATAAAAGTGGCTTTTCATAGTGACTGAACGAGCGATAAGGAAATAAGGTGTATTGTTGGGATGACTCACCACTAGAATGAAATGATTCTTCAAACCTCTTTTATCAGGGCAGCGTTTTATTTTTCTTTAAACAAAAACTCGACGATGATCACAAAATCACACTTATTTGAATATTTGGCGGATTACATTTTTTTGTGAGCCCTTATTTTAGTTCCGTCTGAGAATATTTTGCTATGTGTCACTACTTGCGGTCGCGTCGCTAGGAGCGAAGAATGTTATTATGTTCACGAACTATTTTTCTTTAGTCTACTCTCTCTCTCGAGGTGGTAAGTCGCCATGTGGGAAAGGGATAAAAGTGGGGTAAGGATATACAGGGTCTATCTGACAATGGAACAGTTACTTAAATCACTGAAAGGTCATGACTACTCATGACTCTAGAAAGCAGCTATAAAAAAAATCTTGGAAAAAATATCCGTCAAAAAGTTATAACCATTTAAATTTCCAGGTATAATCACCTCGGTTTGCCATAAAAGCAGATGGAATGTGTAATATGTAAAGATTTTAAATCGAAGATATGTTTTTTATTAATTTAATTATTCATTTTCATTTCATTTGTTATTGAGAAATTGTATAAAACGAAGTTCAAAAATTATGCTAGTATGAGAAACGGAGATTTGCTGAAATTTAAAATATATTATTATTGTTACACTTATTCTTAAAACAAAAAAAAAAGTTATTGCTCGATAATTAATTAATTAAAATTACACAACACACAAACTTCTGTGGTTATGGTTTTCAAGTACTAGTTAAAAAGGTACCGTTCACAAAAGGAACTTGGTTCACATTTGCAAAACTCAGTTTTCGAAACCCATAGGCAAAAGTATCACGCATCTAACAAAAAATGTACATTGGTTTTTATATAGGTTTTCTAGTTAATATTGCCATTATTTTCAATGTTAGTCTTTACACCGTTACCTTCTATTGCTACTTCGATATTATAAAATAATATAAAACTTCTTAGAATGTTATCTACATTAGAAGTTTTAATTTGAACACAACATTTTCATTTAAGAGCCAAGAATGTACTTGTTGTGCTTTAACTGTATCTGTTTTCATTAAACAACGTAATCATTTTTAAATATTTTTTCTTAATAATTTTAATGAAATGAATTAGGATAATTTGTACACCATTGAATATGGTAGGACGTAGTGCACATTTAACATATTTCTAATATCTGTAAACTAACCTATGTTCCACAAATAAATTAATTAATACTGAATACAGAAGCGTACCATATTGCAAATGGTATTATGCAACATAATATTACGCCTCGTCGTGATCTCGTGAGAAGAAATTGTAGACGACAATAAGAAACGTGCGCAGAATGCACCCGTGTAGTCACGACACGTTCGTCCTTGAATGGGTAACTGAGACGTTGATGCAGTTTAGATGCCTAAAGGCAATGTAAGGTCAAGAGCTGGGGTCACACGGTCTGGGAACTCACAGGCTGCCCCGGACTTTGCCACACAGGTCAAGACTTGTTGCCGCCTCTGTACCTACCATACAACTAGTATCAAAACAAGCTTAGCAGAATATCACCAGGTTCGTCGCTCCTCGCTCCCATTGTGGGAGAGCCATGCTTCGGCACGTATAGGCCGGCTCGACCGGAGTGATATCACGGCCTCACAGTAAATCGGCAGTGAAGCAATGATTGTGTTGTGTTTCACCGAGTGAGATTACGGGAGGGCCTTACCTTTCACCCTTACCACCCCTTACCATCTGGTGACCCTTCTGCTCTTTTCCCCCTATACCATAAAAAATAAAAATGTAGCCCCGTAACGAGTTCGAGCTCTATCCACGGCGTTGACTTCTAACTTATAGTACTTAACGACGAAGTATAAGTTCCTACCTCCAGATTAGTCAGAAGACACGACGGTGACGGTTCCCATAGCCTGTCCTCCTGCCTGAACAAGTTCTGGCCTGTCAACAACCAAGCTATGGGACCGCAGCTTTATAGTTCGCAGTGCACGTTGTATTCAGGTGACCACGTGAACACTACATTGGTGTAAAACTGTAAACCCGTGCTTGATGCAATACAATACTTTACAATTAGAAATCGAAGATTGAATTATCGTCTATATCTCTTCTAGCAATCCAGATGAAAAGTCAATTTTAATTTTTAATGGTGTTTGAATTTCACAAATAATCTGTAAAAATAAAAATTAAATACTGTTCGTTGATGAGATGTTCATTTGAGAACCCCTTTACCGATTTGGCTAATATATATATTATTTTGCAGAATGTAGGAACCCATGTTACACTAACATTACTATAGTGAGGAAAATAAAGTAACAGTAACAAATAAATACAACACAAGAAGTGTTAGAGAGAATATGTTAGTTAAACCGAAGGTGTCAAACTATTACGGAGAGCGAACGTCCAAGTTTTTAATACCAAAAATATTCAATGAAATAAGATTTCTAAGACAAAATACTAAAATAAACAAAGGTGTGCTAAAAACGAAATTGAGGGACTTACTTCTCGATGACGAGGGGACCGTCGAACCCACTGTTGGCGAGAGATAGGTCCAAAATAATAAGAAATAAAATAAGAAATAATATTGTATAGTTTTAGAAGTAAGTAGTAAGCAACTTAGGGTTAATTATATAATAAAGGGCGCATCTCGCCATCCAACGTCAAACGCCAGAGTTTAGTATTTAAGTAACGATTGTAAAAAAGTTTATTAATAATACTTAATAAAAAAAGAAAAAAATTAATTATATTTTTTTATCATTGACGTATTCGTCAATAGAGTAATAACATTTTTCCAGTAAAAGTTGCTGAATTTGTGTTCTGAACACGTTTATAGTTTCTATTTGCAATAAAGACTTCGGAAGCCCGTTGTATATTCTTGAAGCCATGCAAAATATGCTCTTTTTGAGATATGTTGTACTATTTGCGGGACAAGATATTTTTAAATAATGTCTTTTACTATTAAGACGACTCTGTAGTTGTATATTTTTTTCTCACAAACAGCAAAGTTTCCAAAATATAATATATATACGTGGCAAAGTTAAAAAAAATATTCTCGAAAGTAAGGTCTACAACTGTGTTTTAAATGATCTGAATAATCTAAGATAAGATTATTTTTTATTTTATTTTATTTGGGATGCTTACGGCTTAAATAGTTATAAAATGACATTCGTTGTAACAGATGCCAATTACAAGCTTCCACATATAATGCCAAAATGCTTAAACTAATCGTCTCGAGATATACACTATTATAAATAGATATGCCCAGTTTAAGATCATTTAACTGTTCATAAAATCTCTAGTGAGTGCACTCTTAGTGGCTCTAATACTACCTGCGAATAAATCGATGCGGTTGTCTAAATTTAGATTATTGAATCGATAGCTACAGCGTGGTAGGAAGCAATTTTTTCTATACTGAGTGTGGCTGAGTGGGACGTGAAGAAGTGTTGGTTTCCTTAGTCTTCATGTGGGAGTTGTAAGAGCAATCCTGCCGAGGAGATCCGGACTGTCAACAATACCCTGCACGATCCTCATTAAAAGGCTAACATCCAAAATATCCCGTCTAAGATGCAGCGACAATAAATGATTTTTTCACAACGCTCTGTGTAGTCCAGGTATGGTAACTTAAATTTAAACATTAAGAAGCGGGTAAATTTCCTTTGAATTTTTTCAATACAGTCCGTATATACACCATAACATGGGTTCCAAACCTGAGACGCGTATTATAAGTGACTACGAACATACGCACAATACAATATTTTTATTGTTTTCATCTTTTTAAAGTTCTTAGACGCTCTAATCACAAATCCCAATGCCTTATAAGCTTTATCAACAACAGCAAAAACGTGTTGATCAAACAAAAGCTTGACGTCATGGATAACTCCAAGATCCCTGCTAGATGTAACACATTTTAGGGGTTGATTTTTAATTTGGTAAATGTAATTGAAAATAGTACGTTTGCGGGTGAAATGCATAGAAAAACATTTAGATCAAGTTTGTTAACTAGGCAGTACTCCTCCAATCTATTCAAATCATCCTGCAACATTAAGGCGTCCAGCTCATTATTAACAACTTTGAAGATTTTTACATCGTCAGCAAATAAAAGGAAGTTAGAATGCAAAAAGCAAGAACCAGTATCGTTAATAAAAATTACAAATAAAAGGGGACCCAGTAGTGATCCCTGAGGAACCCCAGACGGGACCCTGATCCAGGAAGACGTAAAGCCATTAAGAACCTGCCTGGGATCCTATTTGTAACGTAAGAGCAAAACCAGCGATACAAGTCTCCGCGAATGCCAAGATTTGATAATTTGGATAGAAGTATATCATGGTCAATTCGATCAAACGCCTTGCTGTAGTCAGTGTAAATTGTGTCCACCTGGTTGTTATTCTCCATACTGAGAGTTAGGAACTCATTGAACATAACAAGATTGGATACCGTAGACCCACCCCTAAGAAAGCCATGCTGTTGCGGGATAAAAGCAGATTTGATGCATGTATACAATTGGTTGAATATAATTTTTTCGAAAATCTTAGCAATCAAACAAAGCTTTGAAATAGGTCTATAGTTCTCCACAGCATTTTTAGGACCCTTTTTATGGATGGGTGTGATGAATGCTGATTTCCATATGTTGGGGACAATACCTTCTTTAAGTGAACGCTGAAAAATTAAAGTTACCGGGACTGACAGCTCTTCTGCGCAATTAATAAGAAAAACAGCTGGTACAGAATCCGGGCCAGCGCCCTTATTCCGGTCAAGCTGCCTTAATAATTTGGATACTTCATGCGTTGATACATCAATAGAAGAGATGTCGTAGGAAAATTTAGAGTCAATTTGATTAGCGGTAGGAACAGCTGCCCTCCCAGACTTCAAAAATGTTGAGCTAAAGTATGAATAAAATAACTCACATATCTCGGGACCTGTATCACTGATTTGGCCCTCATAGGTCATAGCAGCTGGATATGAGGAATTGGACCGTTTACTTTTTAAGAATGACCAAAACATTTTTGGGTTAGTGGAAATAATATCTTCGATTTTAAGTATGTAATTGTTGTAGCAACTTTCCTCTATTACTTTTACTCTGTCACGAAGCAATTTAAATGTGTTTTCATCTGATTTATTACGATAAACATTAAATTTTGAGTGATACTTGAATTTTTCTTTAATGATTTTGATGAGCGAGGAATTGTACCAAGGTGGGTATTTTAAAGATGTAACAAGGCGTTTTGGAATGAAATTATCTCTTAGTCTATATATAGTTGCATAAAAGTATTCAACAGCCTCTTCAATGCTGCCAACCTCAAGCATTGCCTCCCAGTCGACCTCACTAAGATGCTTACAAATTTCATCGTGATCTTCACGATAGTAAGAGAAAGCGGTCCGCTTGTTTAACTTCAGAGCGTGTAAGCACTAAATAAGGGTCGTATATTGATGCATGGGTGTAACGGATCAACGGGTAAAGCTAACGGATCGGCACAGGCTGATACAGTTACGAAATCATTGCATAGGACGAGGTCCAGGATACCTCCCAAATTATTTTTGTGATAATTAAATTGACTTAAGTTGCATTCGTTTAAAATATTAATAAAATCTATTCTACTAGTCTCGGTGACATTTGTCGGCTGAAGGCCTGAATTAGAATTTAACCACTGGATGTCACTAATGTTAAAATCACATACTATTAAAAATTTATCAGATGGGTGTTTATCTACAATATTCGACAAATTGTTTAAGACATTTTTTAGTTGTACCACAAATGAATTGCCTAGATTTTGATTACATATATACACTACGCAAATATGTACATAGTACTAACGTGGCACGAGTACGGGAGTTGTGTAATTTGAGTGAAACCCACACATCCTCAGCACTAGAGTGCCAGTCATAGTTAGCAGTTGACATAATTTGCCTCCGCACTGCAATCGCCACACCGCCACCCTTTTTCTGTCCTGTCAGAGCATAGCTCCGATCCTCTCTGTACACAATATAGCGATCATCAAACAGTACGCTATCGCAAACACTATCCAGTAGCCAAGTCTCGGTCAATAATATAATACACATACTCAACGTGCTCCGTATTTACTTGCATTTTAAAAATATAAAATGGCACAAAAAGTGCTCGAAAATCTCATTCGCGAGTTACAAAAGACAGTGTCGATCCTAGTGAATAAAGTTGATTCATTGGAAACAATAATTAGTGAACAAAATACAATTATTTCTCAACTTTCTAAATCCCAAACTCAAAAAGAGAATTTTCATATTACCCGCGACAATTTGGCATACTCGGAACTAGAAGAACCGGACCCTAAAGCGCTACAGCGTACGAGCCGGACGGCCCGTCAGAAAGCGGTCGAAGCGTTGAACCGCAACGCAGCGAAGAAGCTTAACGCGTCCAGCGACACAAGCGCTCGGAAGACCGATGCACTTATCGATAATAAAGAAACGACAAGGCCCGAACGCGCTCGAGAATATGGGGCCACAAAACCAGCCGGTACAACTTCTGAGGCGGTTGACCATCCCGATGTGAATATTACATCTAATAATGTTGATATAAAGATACCACAACAACATTACCATCGCTCCCGTCGCTCTGTAATTAGAGCAACTGGTGATGCTGACAACGACCTGCGAATTACTAAGCCCACTAAATACGTTCATGCCTGGAACTTTCACCCGGATATGACAGCAGACAATATAATATATTACCTCAAGAAAAAGCAACCTGATGCAACATTCACAATAAAAAAACCGGATTCTACGCATTACAACCACAACTGTTTTGTAATAGGAACCAGTGAAGACTTTTTTGACTTCCTTGTATCGCCAATCAATTGGCCCGCAGGTATAGCATTACAGCAATGGCACACTTTGAGAAACCCACGAGAGCACAAGAACAATACCAATCATTCCTTTCGTACACAAGCCGAAACATAAAACCAAAAATTGTAAAATCAACATCTTCTACCAAAACGTACGAGGCCTAAAATCAAAAACGCATGAAATCAAAATCGCCCTCTGCGAATTTCCTGGCCATACACTTGCACTAACCGAAACAAAACTGGACGACAGCGTGCATGATGCGGAATTATTTCCTTCAAATTACACAGTTCTACGTCGGGACAGACCTGGTGGTAATGGAGGCGGAGTATTACTAGCAGTACGACAACCATACCAACTTCGACGGGCCCCGTGCACCTACTCTTCAGATGATGAACTCGTCGCCGGCCGGATAGCCTTTGGGAAATATCAATTTATTTGTTGTGTTGTTTACCTTCCACCAAAAGTACCCAATGAACGTTATTACTCAGTTTTTAATTGTATTGACACACTGATTTCAACTCAAAAACTACCTGTTGTAGTGATAGGCGATTTCAATCTTTACTCAGCATCACGTTCTGTACAAGAAGACTTCAAAGTTTTACTATCCATGTGCAATCTAACTCAGTGCAATACCATAACCAATGATCTCAACCGTATTCTCGACCTAGTCATCTGTGAAACGTCTCAGGTAACACCCACTGTCGCTGAGTCCAAGGTAGGTCTTGTAAAATCTGAAAGTCATCACTTACCACTTGAAATATCCATAACTTTGACTAGATTTCATTTACCCATTGAATCATACCAGATCTCTGATAAAGCAAAGATAACACCCTACCGTAACTTTCGAAAAGTAGACTACTTCGAACTGTACAGTCACCTATTCTCGACAGACTGGTCAGCAATATATAGCTCGAGCAATACTAATGAGGCGGTGGCAAATTTATATGCAATTTTAGACAACGTGTTTAATGAAACGGTGCCTTATACCAAACCATCGTTGTATAACAGCAACTACCCTCCGTGGTATAATCGCGAAATAATTCATTGCTTAAAACTTAAAAATTCATATCACAAACTTTATAAAATCTCCGGAGGAGATCAATTATATTACGCTTTTTTTACTTACTACCGTAAACAGTACAAACAACAATTAGATAAAAATTTACAAACATACTACAACAAAATAGAAAACAGTATAATACATAATCCTAATACCTTTTGGTCCTATATAAAATACAATAGAATGTCTAATGAATCTTCTACATTTGGCCTATCCGACTCACAGCAAACAGCTGATGCATTCGCGTCGTATTTTAAAAGTGTATTCCTATCGAGTACACCTGTACTGGACCCGCGCGCCGCGCTGTCAGCCGCGCGCTCCGCGCCGCCGCCGCCGCGCCCCGCGCTAGCGCCCGACGTGTGCGTGAATATTAGCTGCATACAGGAGCGCGATGTACGTCACGCCATAAAAAAACTTAGACCAAAATTTACCCAAGGCCCAGATGGCGTACCCCAAGTAATTGTCCGTGATTGCTGTGATGTATTTACTGATCCACTATTATATATATTTAACCTAGCATTGAAAGAACTAGTCTACCCGGTTGCGTGGAAATATTCTAAAGTCCTACCTATTTACAAGAATGGGTCTAAGTCTGAAATAAAAAACTACCGTGCAGTAGCAGTATTATCTGTTTTTGGGAAAATAATGGAATCCATACTGTACAATTTAATCTATACACAATTACAAAACTGGTTTTGCGATCATCAACATGGGTTTTTACCCGACCGTTCCACTTCCTCTAACTTATTAAACATTACAACATTACTTACTAACAAAATAGATGCCAAAAAACAGGTCGATGTAGCATATCTCGATTTTCAAAAAGCCTTTGATCAAGTGGATAACGATGTTCTGCTTATCAAAATGGCTAAAATAGGTTTTGCTGATAATCTCATTTATTTCTTTTCAAACTATTTAAAGAACCGCCAACAGTTTGTTCTATTTGAAAACACAAAATCTGCGACATATACCGTCAACTCGGGCATAGGACAAGGAAGCTGTTTGGGTCCTTTGTTGTTTTTAATATTAATTAACGACCTACCCTCTGTTATTCAACATAGTACGTGCCTAATGTTTGCGGATGACGTAAAACTGGCTCTAACCATCAACTCAGCTGCTGACTGCGAACTGCTACAAATTGATTTAAATAATGTATTCAATTGGGGTATTGAAAATAGCTTAAATATAAATGTAAATAAATGCGCTATTATGTCATACACTCGCACTCGCTCACCTGTACTTGAAAATTATTCAGTAGCCAATAATGTATTACCACGAGTAACCACCATTAAAGATCTAGGGACATGGTTCGACAGCCACCTGACGTTCCATGATAACATTAATAAATTATGCAGTAAAACACGTAAAAGTTTAGGATTCGTATTAAGGCAAACCAAGTGTTTTCATAATAAATTAACATTAACAGTATTATATAATTCTTATGTTCGTAGTAACCTTGAAACTAATGCAGTAGTTTGGAATCCGCACCAAATCAGTTACACACAAAAGATAGAAAGAGTACAGAAAACTTTCGTTCGATACTTATTTAAGAAACTTTATTATTATTATCCGTATTTATACCCAACCCTTTACATTGTAGGAATGGTAGACTACAGAATGCTAGCAGTACGTCGGAATGTCACCCTCGTCACATACTTTTTCCGTCTACTTCGCGGTGTTACCTATAACCCGAGTCTATTAGCACAAGTGAATTGGCGCGTGCCGCGACGCGGAAGCTGTGCGGTGCGTGAGCGCCACCAGCGACTACTAGCGGCGCCGGCCGCGCGTTCTAACCTCGGTCAGTTCGCGCCGCTGTCGTGTGCTGTTCGATATATTAATGAAATTTTGATTTTTGATCAGACACTAGACATATTCATATGCTCTGAATATCTGTTTATGAAGGCAGCAGGGCGTTACCTCGAGACACTGACGATTTCTAGTTCTGTTACCTAGCTATAGTACCTATTTGTAACCCAGCCTCTTATATTGTTTCAATTATTTATTACCTACCAAAGTTTTTATAGATATTACTATGTACCTACTTATATACTATTGTGTAAGGATTATCTGTAAACAATATGTATCTTTCTGAAAATAAATAAATAAATAAAAATATCATAGTCGGTCATCCCCATATTACGCTTAAAGTTAACTGTTTTCGTCCTTTATCCCCGGCAGTTTTGGTAGTATATACTAAGATTAGCCATTAAAAATCAGTGTAACTAATGCCAACCGTAATAAAAGCCAACCTTCACGTCCCATAAAGACACTGCAGTATTGGTTAAGTACAACGCAATAAAAAGAAAAAATAAGGTAGTTTAGCTGAACGTGCCACACGGAAATGATCACAACTGAGCATTCAATAGAGACAGACAAGAAAACGAGTGACACGCAAGGAGCCCACTCGAGCAATACAAAGGCGCAACATTGTTGCAAACAAAAGATGGCTAGCAAACCAGCGCTTATCAAACTAAAATAATGAACAAAAAATACAAATAGTAAGCAGATATCAATTATTACTATTATCTCATCTTGAGCAAATCTTCCTCGTTTTTTATAAGAATAACTTTTGATTGCGAGTCCTTTTGTGCAAAAAATTTTGCGTTTTTTACCCACACGTACTCAAAGTTATTTTCCCTCTTCAAATTTTTTGCCTTTTTCAGAAGTATTTTGTTCCTCACTGTAAGGTGGTCGTTGACGTATATGGGGTTGTTTCCTTGCAGATTAAGATCAGCGGGACATAGCTTCTTATAGGATTTAGCAGCAGCAATAAAGTCTTCTTTCATATAGCGACTTAAAAAGGTAACGATGATCGGTTTCGTCTGATCTTCACGTAGGAATCCTGGTAACGAAGTTGATGTCCCTCTTAGTAACGCAACTGGATTTTCTCACCAATTTTGCTAATTATGTCAAACAAATTTTCTCGATCCTTCAAAGGAACTCCTTTCACTTCGACATTGTTCAGACGCAGAAATTGGTTCTTTTCATTGAGATCGCTCTCCAAATGAGCAACACGACCCTTCAGTTCCTGGAATTCCACTTGAGATGTTTCTATTATCTGGATTCTTTGCTCGAGATTAAAAATTTTTGAAGAAAAATCTCCCACAGAGTTTTTAAGATCTCCTAGGTCGTTCTTGATGGCCTCTATGCCTTCCAATTTTGCGGATAAATTTGCCATAGACAGTTGTATACTGGCCAGCTGTTTCAGTACTTCCTCCAAAGTAGGAGGAGGCGCTACTCCTGGGCTACTATCCTGTTTGGGTTGTACTCTTGGTGAGCTTCCGGAACTAGAGCCACTCGCTTTGCAAGACGGACATCTCCAAGTGGCCTGCCTATCACCTCCAAGCTTTCTATACCCTGCTTCAGTAATGCCTGAGCACTGGTAATCATAGTGCTTGTGGCAGGCACTGCACTTGATGGCATCTCTCGCTTCATCACCACAGCGAACACACTTAACCATTATGATATAGTAAGGTGCAAGGCAAATATTAAACCGGCAAGTTTAAGGATAGCTGCATAATAAACAAGCACAATAACTACTGGCCCGTGCACTCGGTCTGAGAACAAGGCTCAATGCTTCCGTATATTTACGTTAAATTATTTTTAAGGCGCACACTACTAAAGGCCCACGTGTATTACGTTGCTCAGTATCTGGATGAAATTGTACAGCAGGAGCACAGCAATAAATGCCCTCGAAGTGTACGCTCAGTACGCACTGCGGTAACCTCACGCCCAAAAGGTCGTATATGCGCGGTATTTGACGGCGCTTACGCGTTTACTTCTTAAACACCGTCGGAGATCTTGATGATGGGTTCATATAACAAAATATTATAGGATCACACCAAATTTCGTCCATTTTATAACTTAATTCAGGATATTCACGTATGTTCTTATTACTTACTTATAGTTTTTGTATTTCTCCAATGTTATTTTACCACCACAACACAGTTACTCAACTTTAAACTATTCAAAAGATTTTTTAATTACGGAGCTTTTGATTAACGACTTGTCTATCAAAACTCGAACGACGATGATGTATGTATAAGATGATGGATGTATAAGATTTTAAGGACAAACTGGAAATTGGACTGGACAGACAAATTGGAAAATTTGCCGAAAAAAAAAGGCGGAAAGACGCGGTTAATGCTTAGTTTATAATAATTTAAAGCGGCGCGGCGGTAGCGTAATGGCTAACGCGTCGGAATTTCGATCAAGCGGTTGCGGTTAACAAGTATACTAGTCATGCGTGACCCACGTGGATAGTATTGTTATTAAAAATATACTAGTTTATGACTAAAAAAGAAAATATAATCCGAGAGAGTCGATATGTGAGTCGGGTGAGTAACAGCTGACACAAGCTCTGCGGGTATCGATGTTTGTAAAGCAAACATCGATACCCGCTTCCCAAGGGCGTACTGATCGTTTGTCACACTTTTGAATTTTCCTCCATTATTAAAATTTTGATAAATTGTAGTAGTGTAAATTAACATCAAATTCATAACAAAACTGTCAGTCACAGAACACTTTATTAATTTTACAAATAATGGAAAACATTTAATCAAACCGTGTCGTCGCGGTGTCGTTGACCGAAGAAAGTTATTTACCTATGTGCCGTAAGAAATAGGCCAGCAATGTTTAAATGCCCAGGGGTAAAATCTGTTCCGAGTCCATAAACAGTCGCCATTAGCGACAGGGTATTTAAGGTAAAAGCAACTGGTCTCATTAAAACTATTGTTAGTTTTAAATAATAATCTTGAAAAGCGTATGCAATTGTATGTATTGCATTGTGTTTAACTTATTGTTCAGTAAACTTACTGATTCCAAAGGCTGAAGACGAAACCTGAACTGCAATATTTGCCAAAATCAGGTGTGCACTGGGTAGGGTTCTAACCTGCAATAACTTATTCGCAAGATGGCTTAGGCAATACTCTGCCCACGTAAAAGTAGTTATATTAGCATAAACCTATTCGTATTGGTAGAGGGCTCTGTTTCCGCATTTAAACTAAAAAACGGTCCATTATGTGTTCAGAAAAGGCTGGCTATTTGAGCCAGGATAGCTCCTTCCAGATTCATAGAGGCCTCCTATGGCGTTTACAGGCTTTTAGGAGCGACCTCGCATCCGCGAGGTTTCTTGCCCGATAAGTGGCCACTCCCTCGCCCTCCAGGATAACGTAGGTGGCCGTTTCCTCTGCGTTGAAACATTCTCTGTATAAAGAGATGTCTGTCGCATCAATGGTGAATAGATGCCGATTCACAGCACAAACCTTTAAAGCTTACAAGTATTAGTAAGTATAACGTAAAAAACGTATTAACACTTGGCAGTACGGACAATGTTTAAAGAAAATTTGCGTGATAGAATTCGAAAACTGATATTTCATAAAAGTTTTATCAATGGAAACGTTAGCTATTAAAAGTATTAGATCATATACAATCAAGCGAGAAACATATGGAACTTTCTCGCTTGGTTGATATGAATTCCTAAACCCAAAAATAGGCATTAAAGTAGTTCTAGTGGTAAAATAGTTCTACAATCTATATTTAATTTAGTTTTTTGTAACAAAAACCAGCAAGGGATAAAACTAATTTCAATTAATCCTATTTTAAATAAAGAACCCATCTCGTTTTTAGCTGTCTATAGCGGGATAACAATATTGCGCACTCTCTCTGCTACTTATGGGTAGAATAATTATGGCTCTTTTTTGTTAGCGGCGAAAATTTAAGAATTACTATATACACAAATAGTCGATAAATGCTATCGATAGAGATAATGACGATATAGATTAACGCTAAGTTATGGGATCCCTGCGCTTGTAATCCCGATAAGGATCAAGACACCTATTTAGTTTTACAGTCGGTGTATTTTTTTATGTTATTGTAGTTAAATTTTTGATATTTAGTGAAAAAATGTCATAATATCCTTAGTTAAAGGTTCTTATAATGTTAATTTTCTTATAAATGTTACGATCAAATATAAATTTTGTGGAAATTAC
Organism: Callimorpha dominula; assembly: GCA_949752705.1. Taxonomy (NCBI): domain Eukaryota; kingdom Metazoa; phylum Arthropoda; class Insecta; order Lepidoptera; family Erebidae; genus Callimorpha; species Callimorpha dominula. Next base: position 11,499,723 of record OX457003.1, read on the forward strand.
AATAATAACATATTCTCGGAGAATTACAAAAAAGCTCGCAATATTTCTCCGAAACATTGCGGCCAACGTTATATATTAATTAATTCCAAAATGGCGTCTTAACGGAAGGTTTAGAAATTAAGACAGCTTCCCTAAATGTCTTGTTTGCTTTTACACTTAAAGAGGCCTTGTAGAGCATTTAAAGTCTCATAATGTCTTTGTTAAATAAGTATTATGATAAGTATTATGATAAGATGTGTCGTAAGGTCAAGTTGGGGCGTTGAACTTGTTGAAGATTTCAATCTGATGGATAGACTTTCATAATACGTGTTTGACACTTTTATCGCGACTTATTTTAAGACTAGGTTATCATAACTTCATAATGTGTAAAGAATAGATATGGTATTCCAACATTACAACTTTAATTTAATATTTTATTTAAAATTCCTATCAATATAAACTTGAAAATGTAATGGAATTTCAAGTAGCAATCTGTTTATTGAATAGATCAATCACATTTTTTTTATCATTACGCAAGACATAGAAGTTTAAAATATTTAACTTAAATATCACATAAAATGAATTCATTTGAAAAGTAAAAGGCATAGAAGTTTTCACAGAAGTATAGCGCTGTAACTATCTAGTCTAATCGTAACTTGTGATGTACCCTTTAGAAGAAAGCAATTATTGCGTCGGTAACTTCTAGTATAAATTTATTGTGGTCTTTATAAGTACCTATAACCCCTAACCACTAGCCAGAATGCTTTACAGCAATGTTGATTAAGTATATTGTTAAGCCTGGAATGTGTTGATAATTTCTAGAAAAGCAAATCTGCTGCAAAGAGAAGAAGTATATAAGAAAACATTGTTATCTACATAAGAAATCACAATGAAGTATGGTGGCTTGCAATTTTAAAGTTTATTTATACCTAGTATGGGATTTAATGTTAGATTTCATGTGTCACAAAATGTACTCGTACTATCTGACGGTTTCTTTTCCATTATCCATTCTATCTGCAAATTCGAAAACATTTCTAGTTCCTATAATAACAAACTAGATGGCATCCTCACACGATCACTGTGATGGACAGTCTCATTTCCTACGCAAATTCAACTTACGGACTATTTTGAGTACGATACTATGAGAAACAGAGTTTTGTAATGTGTTGCAGCTTTTTTGTATTACTGTGTAAAATAGTGCGTGTGTGTGTGTGGAATAAATTCGTTATTCTTAACTGGTATAATATTTTGTAAAAGGTGATGAGCAATTGGATATTAACTAAGATAAATAAAACTACAAACCGACCCACTCAAAGGCAAGAGCACTAAAAAAACGAGGAGGTTCCCAATTAAATTTTTTTTGGTGAATCCTTTTTTTGTGTAGGCTAGGCTATCTATCGATTTTAACAACTCTTTTTTTAATTGAATTGGTTATATTCAAATTTTAAATAGTAATGGATCCATTTAAATAAATAAAAAAGAGTGGAAAATTAAGGGATGAATAAAACAGTTTAGGAGGTTTTAGGGTTTAGGAGGAGCATTGAACTCAGTGACTCTTTTTTTTAAAGATAATTTTGTTAAACGGCTTCAGCCCCTAAGTTAAGTGCTCGACTGTCAGAACTATTAAATATATTTCCTCTCTACTATAAATGTGATTAGATTCCTTTTTATTCAAGATTACTTATGGGTTTAAAAGGTTTCATTAAGCCCATAACAATTACGTACGGTAAACGTTGATTTAGGATTACTGTTCTAATGTTTAACTCTGTCCGTCTGCCTGTTACGTTTTCACGCCTAAACCGCTGACCCAACTTTAATGAATTGTGGGAAAATAGGGGATGAAAATTTGTATGGGAGGAATTCTACGCAGACGAAGTAATAAGTAATCTTACTTCACTATCACTGTCACTATTCACTATTCATTCACAAACAAAAGCATCACAAAAATGATATCAAATTTTGTTTAAAGGCTCATACTTACGCTAAGTACTTACGTAGCTCGTACAAATGAAGAGAACAAAACGTCAATGTCATGACTTTATACGGAAATAATGAGCAGCAATAGTTAATTTACTGTTTTTATTTAAATCATTATTCCGGATACGAAAAAAAATTGTGAAAAGGTTGTAAAAAATATTTTTATATTATTTTGATTTTGTACATGAAACATTGCTCGACTTTTGGTCAAGATCCTTTGATATTAAAAGGTAAAATTGTGTCAATGATCTCAGTTCCCAGTGTTCTCAGTGGTGGAATCTATCCCTTTACCGTACCTTTTTCAAAGATAAAAATGTATATAATGCGTAGCCTATGTGCTATTCCCGACTATAATTTATCTCTGTGCCTTTCATCCATATCCGTTCAACCGTTTTTGCGTGAAAGAAAACAAACACCTATCCATCCATCCATCTACTATCACAAACTTTTACTTTTATCATATACTAGCGACCCGCCCGGCTTCGCACGGCTAGCAGAGACATCTTCAACAATCATCAACATAGTTCAATCAGTTTACACAAAATTTTAACAAATAAATGTACACCTGAACCTTCCTCATGAATCACTCTGTCTATTAGTGAAAACCGCATGAAAATCCGTTCACTAGTTTTTCGGTTTATCGCAAACTGACAAACAAACAGACGCCGCGGGAGACTTTGTTTTATAATATACTAGCGACCCAACCCGGCTTCGCACGGGTAGCAGAGACATCTTCAAACATCATCAACATATTTCAATCAGTTTACACAACATTTTAACAAATATATATACATTTGAACCATCATTATGAATCACTCTGTCCATTAGTGAAAACCGCATGAAAATCCGTTCAGTAGTTTTTCAGTTTATCGCGAACAGATAGACTGGAGACAGACAGACGCGGCGGGGGACTTGTTTTATAATATGAGGATTAGCTAATATCTCGATGTTCCAGCATTTAACTAGGTTCCAGCATTTAACTATCTTTCTAGGTATGTAACCAAAACCATTAAAAAAAAATTTCAAACACTTTTTACATACTCACGCTTATATATTACCGAAGATTTATACAAAATATACATAATAATATACCTATATTTCGAATGCTCTATTTTGGTCCCACATAAAAATAGGTCAGGCTGTTGCCGTCTTCATGGCACGTTCAACTGCGCACTGCTATTGCTACTAACAACTACCTAATAAAATAAAAGAATTTACCATGCCAATCTTAAACTTATGCCACGTGAACATCGAGTTAGTTGGAAACAATTGAATTTAGAATTCCCATTTATTGGTCAATGTTTTTTCAATCGCTGTCTTCCATGATATGATAACAATAGGTTCACTGAACTGTTTTTTTTTTCTCTAAGTTCACTGAAGGCACATTGACATCACACAACATACAAGTATTATTTTTAACGGAAACTTAGAGTAAAACACATTAAACTTTACTAAACAATTCAATTACGTTGCGCTGAAAGGTTTCATATTCATATCAGGAGAGAGGATAAAATTTAAGATTGCGTATATATAATACTAGATGCGCCCCGCGGTTTCAACCGCATAAATCCCGATGCCGTATGAATATCGGGATAAAAAGTACCCTATGTGTTAATCCAGGTCTAGCTATGTAGGTACATATCAAGTTTTGTCGCAATCGGTTCAGTAGTTTTTGCGTGAAAGAGGAACAAACATCCATACATCCTCACAAAGTTTCCCGTTTATAATATTAGTGAGATAAATAAGTAGCTTTGTCAATTCAGGCAGATCCCGGAGACAGTACTGTTTTTGGAACGAAGCTCCTTATCGCACGTTACACTTCAGACGCTCGGCAGATGGAGGCTAAACGGAAAAAAGTGTTAGCGCAACGAAAAATGGTGACCTCGAGTTGATTTATTTTATTTACGCCATCTGTGGATTCCGCGCGATACTGCTGTACTTTGATGTTGGTTGACATATTATCCATATCTTAATTCGGGCAACTTTTACAGATGGCGCAATTTTAATTTCGAGTTTTTACAATATTTACTACATTTTGTTGTTCAATCTATTTATATATTTATATATAGCGAAAGGAATTCCGTTCCAATCGAGTGTCCGAAGGACAGCAACCCACGCGTTTATTTTTATTTTTTGATTAAAGATACTCTATTACCTTTTGTATACCTCTGATAACGTGTATAAAACTTTTCATGATGGTCGCATGAACAGTTGAGGCTTGAAAACGTAACAAACAAACTCATGTTCGCATTTATAATATTAGTTAGGATAACTTAAAGCCATTTCAAATATCATTTTCCTTCTTTTGCCTCATCCCTACAGAAAAATGATCAGTTCCCAAATGTCTTTTTTTAACCGGCTTCATATGTTTGAGACGAATACCTACCTTTATTTATTTTTATATGTACAGACAATACTTTTCATAGATTTCTGCTTCGATTTTCGAAATTCTTTTATACATTACTAGCTTTTTTTTTATCGTGTGGAAACCCCCTCGGGTCATCACTTCACTGGGGCTGCCAGTGAAGTGGTATGTCGGAATCAACCGACTAAAACCACACGATGTTCCGTCATAAATGAGTCTATTGCCAGGGACTCGGGTATACCCTAGGAAGGAAGTCCCCGAGATTATATATTACTAGCTGGTACCCGCGACTTCATCTGCGTAGAATAAGTGCTGCGGGTAGTTTTTATTGCTCCAAGCTTTCATCAATCTCTATAAATATCAATTAAGTAACTATAAAAAAGTAGTAACTACGTATAAATAAGTAAATATATAGCAGGCATATTATTGAAACTTTGTCACCTGAATATGGACCGGGTTGGTGAGCGCGGTAAATAATACTCCGCTTCTCGTAACACAACGTATATTTCCACAGATATCACGACAGTATTATTGAATTCTAGCAGATAATAAAAGCTCCTCCTCAATAGTTAAAAATGTTTGATTTATTATACAAAAAATGTGAACGAAACCATATCTTTACGTCAACGCCATCCATTGAGCCAGGACAACAAGATATGAATCCGTTGCACTTGTTGCACTGCACGTCGAACACCACCTTCAAGTTTTATTTTGGCTTTATAGGCAAAAGTAACCCATGTTCTTCTCCAAGGTATTGTTTATCTCTAGCAAAATTCATCCACATTTATTCAGTGATTTGGCGTGAAAGCGTAAAAGACAGACAGACAGACAGAGTTACTTTCACTTTTTTTTTTATTTATTTATTTATTTATAATACTATAATAGTATGGATAGTAGTACATATTAGTAAGGTGAAGAAGTCTAGAGATACAAAAAATACAAAAAAAAATGTTAGTTAATCAAGTATGATTCAAGATCGTTACTTTGCAAAATATTTGCAAACTTGGGCCAATATATGGTTGAAACCACCCCCCAACCCCTCCCTCCTCACAATTGCTTGTGTATGCTTACGTAGTATTGAGTTTAATGAAGTAATGTTTAAGTAAAATGTTTTTATCCAACCCCTCCTCCCTCTCCAAACGGTCACCAAAAAAAAATTTGCCTACACCTGGGCCAAAAGCTGGGTACGCGAATTCTGACAGCATTAGAACTTCACAGTTCTCATATGTTAGTGTACCTATTAGTATATCTAACGAGTACAGGATGGTAATCGTAGGTAGGTCAATCTCAGAGGATCCATTGAACACATACGTCACGGATCTGGCCAATGGATGTAATGAAATTGAACCACTCAAAGGACTACCTATATAGAAATATGTACTAGTCTAAACAGTGGCCACAAAAAAATCTATAAATATATTATTATGTACCCAAGTGATGTGATATTCAAATGTATATGGTCGTTATTCTTCTAATTTTTCTTTTCTTCTTTGATCGGTCATTCAAGTACTAATAAGACAAATGTGTAGGTACCACAAATGACCTGTTCCTATACAGGAGAGGCCCTCTAAAGGTTGCCACTAAGGCCTCGGTCACGAAGTTAGCGGGAGCGGGGCGGCGGCGGCGCGGCGAGCGGCGCGGCAACGCTCTCGTACGCCGCTCGCCGCCCGCTCCCCGCACCGCTGCCTTCGAGGCCAGCTCCATGTACTGTACATGTATGCATTGAAACGAGCCGCTCCCCACGCCGCCGCCGCTGCCGCCCCGCTCCCGCTGACTTCGTGACCGAGGCCTAAGAGATAGCAGACTGCGATAACGACGCCCATTGTACTACTGTTTTAATGTATTTTTCCATAATTGTAGATGTTATTAAAAATGTATACAACATTCCATTTTTTCAAATACCCTTTCAGCCAATGTTAATAATGTAACTCGTTAACAATGCTTATGTAGACTAAATACCATAACCCCTAAACGTTGAACTTTATTGTTGAAGTTTATCTTTTGTTGTACCTATTTAGTGAACAGATTGTGGTACAACATAAATCTTACCCGTTCATCAACCACAACACAAAAGGGTACTGAGTCGCTTGTAACAGTCACTTAGTAGCTAAACTTTCCCCGTTCATATTACGAACACATCAATCTTACTCCAGGACCGTTTCATCGCGGTGTCAAGTGTTTGAAAAACTGATCCTAACCATCAAGACAAGGTTAAAAGAGACGAAATGTCAACGACCTTTGTACAAGAATATGTTTATTTTTATTTTTTTTCCCTGTGGAACTGTTGGACGGAAGTCTATGAGACTACAATCCATGAAACCCGTGCCATATTGATACAGCCCTAAGATTGTTACACTGTTGTCCCTTATTTAGTTAATTAATTTGGAGCTTGTGTGATTTTTACAGCAGTTAATTATGTATATTTCTTTTAATACATTGATTAAATCAGTGTTTTAAAAAATACATTGATGGGAGGTCTTATATATGAGGAAAAGAAATCCAATTATACTTGATGGGTGTACTTAATATTTTTATGATTATATATAATCGCGTCAAAACAGGGAGCAACAGATTTATCCCGAAATTCTAGTTCACTGGCCTCGATAATGGTTTATTTCTAAACATGGATCACTTAGGCGTAAATAATACAAGACAATATGAGAAGCGTTATTTAAGAAGTGAAATAAAGCTGTTTATTTAAGAGTTCAAAGTCTTTAGTTTGAAATTAGAAATCTATACAAACTAGGTTTACTTTTCTTATTGTTAGTTATCAATTAATTATCAGATCATGAACCACTCTAACAGTCGCGCTATTAATTTGGCCACTGAAGTAACCAATCCTCTCTTTGAAAGGTATAATTTTTTTTTTTATATATTACGTCGGAGGCAAACTAGCATACGGCTCGCCTGATAGTAAGCGGTTATCTTAGCCTATGGACGCTTGAAATTCCATAGGTCTCCCAAGCGCGTTGCCGACCCTTTCAAAACCTATACACTCCTTTCTTGAAGAACCCTATACTGAAGTCCCTTGGGAAAACCTCGGAAGGAAGCTTATTCCACAGCCGGAGCGTTCGCGGGAGGAAATTCCTCTGGAAACGTACCGGCGCGGCGTGACCATTTACGTTATAATTGTGTGAGGATGAATGCCCTGCCGGCGGCGAGTGGTGCGGTGGCATCATGTCAAACGGTTCCTCAGAGCAATACCATACAAGCAGTAGAACACGCACAGCTTCTTCCTTCCCGTGCTGCTTTGATAGGCCGAGGGCACAGTCTCTTTATGCAGCACATACCTTCTTGCGGCGCCAGTGAGCCAGTCATAGCTTATCCCGACACAGGAAAAATGCATCTTCTTAAAAAAACTGAGTCTGACTCGCGCACCAAGGGTTCCTTCCGTAAGCAAACAAACTTGTATGTAGATTGTACGTCCATCTCACAAATAACACATAATCACAAAAACAATTTCTTTTATATGTGATACAACAACAAATTAACGACTTTCGGATTTTTTTCTTTATATTTTTCTTTGTATTTTTAATTACAGGGACCACAGACATAAGTACCTATTTGATATTAATTTCAAGTTGATGCCACGGGTTCCTGAGAAAAGGGTCTTGACAGACAGGCAGACGGACAACAAAGTGATCCTATAAGGGTTCCTTTTTTCCTTTTGAGGAACTGAACTCTAAAAATTACCCCATCATAATGTTCGGATGTAATTTATAATCAACAAAAACCTCTTTATTTTACAAAAACAAAGGCAAGAAATTATATGCATTGTCAAGTATTGTGCTAGCACCGGCGCAGCGCAGTGCTAGTGCGTATTTAAATGGATTGCTATAATTTGTAAGTGAGTTTGTAATATAAAGACATACGATTAGTACGTACTTATTTCTAGCTGAGAAGAACTATTTTTCTATATTTATTTTTAATTTTCACAATTTTGAATGAAATAATTAAAAAATATGTTCCGCAAGAAAATAAGATACTAACAAATTAGTGTTACTTATTATTATAGTTTTATTACTATTATAGACATAATAACGAGTTTTTCTTATCATAATCTTATCAAACAAATTTCAAATATATCATAGACTGTAGATAAGGCTCCATAAAAAAATAATAGAACTCTTCACATTCACGACACTACAAGACAAATGTGATAGTGCTCATTGTGTTGTAAACCTTTTACGAGTATATGTGTATTTTTCTGTTCAATTTGGGCTTACAGATCAATTTGTATGGATACCTTGTAGGTTTCAGTTCGATCAGAGGTCAATGAACCTTAGGGTTTGCTTGTAAACTAATCCAATTCCCGAATGTAAATACCTTTATATCTACATGTATGAGTACAGATTAGCCAAAAAAAAATACATTTTCACCTACGTACACTATTATTTGTTGTATATTGTGACGTATTCCCCTCTACAGCAGCATTTAATTCCATTTCTAGTGGAGTACATGAAGATTTCAACTCTACAAATTAATGTCAAAAACAGGATGGACTTTGTTTTAATATCTTGACTATGGTATTAATAATATATGGTAAAAAGTCCGCTTCATAAAAATTCCGGCTGGATTAGTTATTAAAAAAAATAGATGCAGTAAATACGGTTTTTTGAGTATATCTTTATCAATATTCTTAGAGTGAAAACTTCTTTAGCGGCGTTATGCACTTTTTGGGATGGGTGAAAAATGTTAAACTCGCGTCAGGACACGTGACCCTGATCAAAAATGTGTCCGTATCAGGACACGTGACCCTGATCGAAAATGTGTCCGAGTTTCATATATTTAAAAAAATATTTTACGCCATCTGTGGATTCTACGCGATACTACTGTAGTTTAATATTTACTAATTATCCATATATTAGTTAAGGCAAATTTCACAGATGGCGCAATTTTAATTTCGACGTTTTACAATATTTAACATTACTATTTATTTTCACTTCTGTCGGCAGTCCCATGACGACCTATTTTTTTTTTTTTTGAAAAATTTATAGCACCTTTCGAAAAAACAGTTAATAAAAAAAACATTTAAAATATTTTTGTAGCTATTAAAACAGAGCCAGTAACAATTTGTTAAGGGAATCAAGTTGTACTGCGTCGACCGCCCGCTCACGCAGTCTCCTACTCTTTTATTGTATGTATACCCTGTCAAGTGTAGTGTAAATGAGTTACGTGAAATTGAATTCTGCGACATTGCCCGCCTGGCCTTGACTCTCGGTCATGTGACTACAAAATAAGTACTGACTCCCGTAAATATGTTAAATTGTGAATACAGTGAGAATATCTAAATAGATGATACAATACATTTGTTTTTCATTGTAGTTAGCGAATACCCATACCTACGGTTTTCAGTAGATATATATGATTTTTTTGTTTGGTATTACATGATTAGTAAAAAGTACTTTCAAATGTGTTGTCATTTGATATTACTAAGTATATGGATAGTTTCTGACGCGCGTCACGACTCGCGCGTCTTGTAGGTTCGCAATGAAATAAATTTGGCTCGTAGTATAGTGTGTTAGGTGCTAGGTAGGAGTAGGTTTAGGCCAATAGTGTATTGCATGGTAATATTTTTCTTTACACGTGAGCATTATCTACTCATTTTATTTGAATTTAACTTAACGTAGGGAAGGTTGAGTAAAATTCAAATAAAATGAGTAAGGATCATTTTGCATTGCGTCTACTTCAATAGGGAATATGCATGTAGTTTAAATTTACTTGATTAATTTTCCCTTGAATCATAAAGATTCAAGGGAAAATTCCAGATATTATGCCTAAACAATTATTTTCTTATTTAGTTCGTGTTTTATTGAAAAAAATATTAATTAAAATATGCAAAATAAGAGCGCGAAATTTAACTTTGCAAAACGCTTCACCATTGGTCGAAACAAAACATGACGTGACATTCCACGTTCTGTCATTTATCGGCGCCTATATTCGTAGTGTTACGGAGAAAGATAGGTGTTCCAGTGGTTTTTGCTCTTAGCTAGTGCAATTTAAGCATTCTAGTGATATTAGAAATCATCTAGGACAATGACTGAATGTAGTTTTATCAAAGCACAATCGGACAATCTACCAAAAATACATTCACGATGACTATATATTTTGCATCAAATCAAGATTTTAAGTCCGCTGAGGTTAAAGGAGTGAAAACAGCAAGGTAATTATTATAATACTTGTTATATTATAATCTAAAGGATAGGTAAGATATGTATAGTTAGTTATATTCATGAAGTTTTATTGGACTTTTGTTATCTGGTTTTAAGTAGACAAGCAAGTTGCCTTCTCCTTGATATTTAAAACAAACGTAAATTACTGCTGACTAATTCACACTATACGAGCAATTAAATTGTAATATACTTACATAAAAGTGATGTTCACAACAATATAAACACGATATTGAAGATACTTCATCTCTTCTCATTAATGTACACCATTTTTTTCCTATTTTACATTTTTATTTTGTACAGGAAAAAATACTGTATTGGGTGTACTTACTTCTTATAGTGTTTTTACACTTAGGGACAAGGCAATTCCTATAAAATGTTTTTTAACTTTATACATTGTCTATTAATTACAATAAATAGTAATTACAACTGGAAATCGGTATAAAATTACTGTAACACTTCAAGTAAGTCTAAGAAACAAACACTAAGCGTGTAACGTGACGTCATCCAAGGCCCGCGAAATATGGCGGCTTTCAAACAGATCAAACTTTATCGATGTTTTCAATGTTATTTTAAAAATTAATTTGAACATTGCCAAGGTTATTTATATTTTTTATTAGGGTAGAATGATGGAACAAGTCAATAAAAAATAAAAAAAAAACATGCATATTCCCTATTGTAAACGAGTTAGACTTACGCTCATTATAAATACAAGTTGATTCTTCGTTTTTTTATATCCCGGGTCGTTTCTATCAACACAGAAATCAACAGAAAAAAGTGTTAGCGCAACGAAAAAGGCTGACCGCCTCGTTGATTAATTTGATTTACGCAATCTGTGGATTTTTGTGAATTAGTATACAACAGTAATATACTTTTGTATACTAATTATCTATAGGTATATTAGTTCGGGCAAGTTTCACAGACGGCGCAATTTCAATGTCGAGTTTTTACAATATTTACTATATTTATATACAATTTATTCAATAAATTAAATAAATTTATATATACTTAGCGAAAGGAACTTCTTTACAACCGGGTCCCAAAGACACTTCACGCATTTTATATATTTTTGTCAGGGGCTTTTTATACTTAACTAATATAATATTTTATTAGGACAATTACCCATGATGAGATTAATGGCTGTTCACCAACAAGGTTTCATTATAAACTAAATTAATTAGTTTAACAGTCCTTGAAATAAATACCTACAGCCGCACGGTACGTAAACACGTGAGAGGGCTGCCCGCCTAGGTGCCTACAGTATTTTAATTTCATCTACCCACTTGAGTTTTTTTTTTAGTTTTGTGATTGTAAATATTATAATATATTTAAAAAAACCACCCTTATTCTAAGACTGAAAAATATTTGCGCTTCGACTAAGACGAAAAGCTTAATTGTGAAATTTAATAGTATAAAAATTCCATTGCCATATTAAGTTAGTACTTGTACTAGTTAGTACTTACCTACTGCTTGAAAACGCATAACACCGTTCGTTTGTCGCTGCGGCGCATTCGCGACTGGTTATGTACCGAGTGTATACCGAACTTGAAACGCGTAGGTATAACTCGCTTTCCAACCGTTTGTATGAAGATAAAATACTAGATAGATAATATTACTGGGGCCGTGTCACGCAATTTACATCGTAAACGTAGTAAATAAATGGGCTAACTTTCACAACGGCAACATTTTCAACAAATCAGACTGAGACCTAAAAAAACAAACAACGAAACATGTAAACTATTTGGATTGATAAATAATTGTAGTGTATGTATGTTTATTGTAATTGTGTAATTGATGTATAAAATTTTAGGAAGAAATTTCCTACGCCATACTTAAAATCCTTCGATGTCAGATTAACTAACTTATTAATTTTCTTACTTAGTAATGAGTAAATCATATGCAGAGTCTGTTTTTTATTATATTAGATATAAATCTTTTTAACAAAAAAATTAAACCGACGAAGAGAACTAGAAAAGCAAAAAATAAATAAATCTTAAGTCTTAAGTATTGAGCTTATTTACATAAACCATCAAATTTTATATAAACTTATTTTGAGTCGGCGCCAAACAACAAACTGATTAATTATGAGAATTTTATATGTACCTACCTACGTAGAAATGGACATGGCTCTACGTAGGACGTATACTGTGACGTAGGTAATTAATCATTTCATTATTTGGCGCCGACTCAAAATAAGTTTATATAAAATTTGATAGTTTATGTAAATAAGCTCAATACTTAAGACTTAAGGTTTATTTATTTTTTACTTTTTAGTTCTTTTCGTTGGTTTAATATTTGTTAAAAAGATTTTTATTTTAGGATTTTTTTTCATCATCAGCTCAGCTAAATGATGTGATGATTTCTAAACGCAAATACTTGATAGAGTAATGGAAAGTAAACAGAAACAGTATTCGTCCCTATAATTTTCGAGGGTTTCTCTTAATTTTATCAGGATCCCATCATCAGATCCTGACTTCCTTGACATGGGACCACCTTTGAAGTATATCCTATCTAACAAAAAAGAATAATCAAAATCGGTTCATAAATAACGGAGTAAGGGGTGAACAGACATAAAAAAAAATATTATACGATCGAATTGAGAACCTTCTTTTTTTTCGTCGGTTAAAAAGTAAGCATCACCACCGCTACTTAGAAACAGTGTTTAAAAGGCCAAAATAGAGTACGTCATAGGTAGGTACTTGCTGGTGACGTGATTAAATAATGGAATATATTTTACATACATTATTGCTGTTATTAACCGATCACGGGAGGAGACTGACGACATCTGATTCTTGTCGTGTACAGCTTTGTCCTCAGCAATTTTTGATTTTGAGGACACTTGTGAATCTTAACTAAAAAAAATCCTTAATTTGATGATAGTATGGATCGGTTTACATCGAACGTCAGTTAATACCACAATCTGTTTAAAATAACCACAGCAATCAGTCGACGTCAATCGATGGCATAGATCGATAATTATTACGATTATAATCGGTGGCAGCCTTCCTACCTACACCGACGCTGCGTTTTACTCGTGTATTGTTCAAATGATTGCAATTTTCTATATATTTCGTACTTTTTAATCTTCATATCTTGCCATAAAAAATATTTCCTTGAAACGTGGCAAAACTTTTTATTATAGCATTTTGAATACCGTGTCTATGTTATAGTTTTAGAGTACCAGCTACACAATAAAGAGAAGAATATAAAGCATCGATTGCGAGCACCAGAAATATTAAGCAACGGGAGCGGTATCGTAATGGCTTAAGCGTCAATCTTGCGATCAAGTGGTTGCGGGTCGAACCCCACCTACTACGCTATCGACGTGAACCCGCTTTTACCAAGAGAGGGGTTAACAAGAATACTAGTTATATGTAAGCCATGTTACTAGAAGTCTGGATAAAAAAAAACCAGGCACAGGCCATAACCATGACCAGCAACACGACGTCTTGCTGTTGTAGTGCACGCTTAACTAAACCATCAACACGACGTCTTGCTGTTGTAGTTCACGTTTAACTTGTCACGTTTTATTCTTGAGTATAAATAAAACGAACAAAGTTCAAGATTTGTTGTTATATTAAAAAAAAAATTTGAACAGTAAAAAGTGGGTACAGGCCCTCTCCTCCTCACGACTACGTCTTTGTTTATACTGCCCCCACCCCACCCAACTTTACGTTATATGAGCAGGGTCAGTATACCTGCATCAAGTTCCCCAAACCAAGGTCCCGAGACGCAGGGACCTTTATACGGCAGGTCTTACCTCCAACGCCATGGCGCCGGTACTAATTAAGGCTAGTTACCCGTATGCCTATTGGTCACAGAAGATCGCCACTCGTGAAACCACACTCGCAGCGACTCCCCATTCGCAACCAGCACACTCCCTATTGTCCAGATAGGTACCGGAGCTGTAAGGCACGCTCACTTCCCGCATATTTGCATATGCTCGCGGTAACACCGCTAGGTTCGTCAGAGAAGCCGACTGCCAGTATCCAGCTGGTACCGGAGCTGTCAGCACGCTCACATCCCGATCTACCATCAAGTGGAGGTCTACCCTGGCCTACGGTCGGGTGTCCGGATCAGTGTCTAGTCACCTTTCTACTTGCTAAGCAGGCAAGTACCCGAGCTGCATCGGTCCGACGGGACCTCTGCTAAAGGACGCTCCAAGCCTCGCAGCGGAAAACCAAGGAGCCCTTCGCCTTAGACCGGTTAATTCCGCTGCTCGCTGCGCGCGAGAACCGACGCTCCACCGACAATAGTGGAGCAGACGAACGTGCCCGTTCAGTCACTCGAAATTAAAATTTTGATAATTAATCAGTTTGTTGTTTGGCGCCGACTCAAAATAAGTTTATATAAAATTAGATAGTTTATGTAAATAAGCTCATTACTTAAGACTGAAGGTTTATTTATTTTTTGCTTTTTAGTTCTTTTCGTCGGTTTAATTTTTTGTTAAAAAGATTTTATATTTAAACAATTTCACGTAAAAAAATAAAACAAAAGTTATAACAAAAAGAAGTAGTTGCACTTACAAATTGTGTTAATAAATGGAATACAAACTAAAATTTCACAAGGCAATACACAAATATACGTAACTTACAGCCTTATTCCTTACAGATTTTTTTCAGCTCCAATGGACCGTAGACATCAGTATTTGATGTTAATTTCTACCTGATGACTCCAGATGCCTGAGACAGATTTAACAACAAATTAACCACGCTCGGATTTTTTCCTTTACTTGTGCTGTGAAACTTTGCTTTAAAACCACACAGTGTGTCGTACTACGCCTTAAGTAGGAGGCATCTGGGAACAGCTTTTACGAAACAGCTTTTCGTAAAAGCTGAATCGAAAAACGCGGGTAAAATCCTCAAAACCTCTCAATTAGGCGACGTCCAGGCACACGTGGACGCCACCTCCTCGCGGGGGGCCACACTACAGCGGGTGAAAAGGAAAACCCGTCCCGCCCACCCGCGGCCACACTCAGGGCGGCATGAGGCGCTGGTACGCGCGCCTCCATCGCCCAGTTCGCCAGCGGCGAATTAGGTCCGAGTGGAGATCGTCCTCCCGGACTCGTTCCGCCGCCTAACCGCCATAACCCTCTGAGGGCGCCAGAGGCGCGCCCTATTCTGGGCGGTCAGAGCCTCCGCCAACACCGGTGCACCGTAAAGTGCCATTGACCAGACAACCCCCGTGTACAACCGTCTCGTTGCGATGCTGGGCCCGCCCAAATTGGGCAAAAGTCGCCCAAGGGCGGACGCAGCGCTGACCAGCCTGTGAGCAAGCTGCCGGAAGTGCTCGTTGAAGCGCCACCTTCCGTCAAGGATCAGGCCCAGTTATTTTATATGGTCCTGAACCGGTACGTGGACATAGTTAACCTCTATGGAGGCGCCAGGGGTGGACCACGACAGGGCCCATGAAATAAAAGGGCCTCCGTCTTATCCAGGGCTACCCAGCGCCTTGATCAGCCCGACCACCAGAGAGACTCCCCTGGTGGCCAGGCGCGCCGCCTCCTGTTGTGCTTGTGCGGTGTTCCACCCCTGCGGAACACCGCACAACATGGGCTGACGACTCAAAGCTCCATCTCAGTCCTCGTACATGACGGTACGCTCCTCTAAATAGTCTGCCACTAGCCCCCTCAGGTACCCTGGCAATCCGTGATAGTGGAGTGCTTGACTGATGCAGCTGAATGGCAGACTGAACGCGTTGGCGATGTCCACGAACGCCCCGTTCGAAAACAGAATTGGGCGTCCGACAAATCAGGGCTGACCTCGCACAGGTGCCGGACGATGCGGGCAGAAATCTCAAATTTAAATAGAAGTCCGTATACCATTTTTCACAAAGCATGATTTCGGTGACACTTAATTTCATGCAGTTTATTAAAATAAAAATATAACATACAAGAAATGCCAAAAGCACTACTACTTACTTTTATTTTTATTTCACATCAAAATTTCTTATTTTAAATATTAATTCAAAACTCACTAATATATAGATGAAAAAATCAATCTATATGTACATATAAAAAGCTTTGATTCAGCTTTTGTATGTTTATGGTCGCAAATCTCGTCAAGTGCATGCGTATTTAATGAATTATCTTGAAATTTTCAATTCAATCTATATGTATGTTATGTATATATAAAAATTCTGAGTATTTTAGATTGACTTCTAATTTGTCATAGTTACATTTGTGAAATTTTACTAAGCCTTTACTAAGGACGTTACGTTATGGCCTTCAGTAAGTCTCTATATTAAAATGGGTGAACACAATATTAACATCTCTCTTTGTGTTGCTGTTTTTGACGTCGATATAAAATCACCAAACACAAGGCTGTTTCTATGTCCATATTCAACGAATACAGAATTCGAACTGAACTGCAACAACGCGCCGTCAACGCCCGTGAAACGCTTGCCAAGTGAACACTATACGGGTGGTAGCCGCGCGTCGGGTGCGCGGCCATCGCCCATCATCCGAACGCACTCTTAGGGTTCCTTTTTTTGTTTTGAGGAACAAAACCCTAAAAGTTATATATAGCCGAACGAAGAACCTCCTCCTCTTTTTAAGTTGGTTAATAACAATAACATTCATCACCTTAAACGTCAAGGTTGCTTATTTTTAAGAAAAATCAACAGACACTACACCTGTCCTTTATTTCAGAGGGTTTCCCTCGTTATCTCTAAGACACCATCATCAGATCCAGACTTGGTGACAATGGGACGACCTTGGGAGCATACCCTATCAAACAAAAATAATTTTTGAAATCGGTCCATAGATGACAGGAAGATCGGTGAACATACATAAAAAATAATGACATGAAGATGAACATAGAACCTCTTCCTTTTTTGAAATAGGTTAGAAAAAGGTAATTCGCTTAAAGCAACTATGTAAGTATGTAATCAGTATACCAAGAGATTTCACAGATTCGACATTATTATAGTTGAATATGACGCATACCGAGATGATGAAAATCTATCCATCAATATTAATGCCTAATCTTTTCCAGTGTCTGAACTCGAACGCGTCACACATCACGTCACAGACTGGACATTTAACATGGAAATGATATCGCTCTATATTTATCCCTCGCTGCAAATGGATTGTTGGGTAGCCTAGTCCTGTAATATTTTTAGGTGTACTTAGTCCTATCACCTGTGTGTATCACAGTGAAAACCTTTTCCATAAAAAAAATATGCTGATTATATCTATCTATATATCTATATCTATACTAATATTAAAAAGCTGAAGTTTGTTTAGTTGAACGCGCTAATCACGGGAGCTACTGATTCGAATTGAAAAATTGTTTTTCTGTTGGATAGTCCAGTTATCGAGAAAGGATAGGCTATATAACATCACGCTACGACAAATAGGAGCGGAGCATCAATGAAAAATGTTGCACATTATTATTTATTAGCTAAGATATTCATTGAAATCTAATGATGTCAAAGGCAATTTGTCAATGCTGTTATCAACCTAACGGACTCAATTGTCAAAATAATTGATAAGAAATCTAAGACGCTTGCAATATTTTTAGACGTTTCCAAGTCTCTGTCCCTTTACTTCTAGATAGAATGGAATCCATAGGAATAAAAGGAACTGTCCCTGATCTGTTCCGCAGCTATTTGATTGGCCGTTTCCGCCGTGGCCGTGGCCGCAGTATACACTGACCAGTGTATAAAGATCGGTCAACATATTTGAGAATGATGATGAAAAAGTTAAGGTAAGTACAACAGTTTTAATGTTTTGGTGTCTGACGAGGACCTTCACTTTTCCCTGACAAATATCAGTTTTCTGTTACAATTTTCAGAGATTTTGAATATGATAGGCATATTCAAAATCTCTGAAAATTGTAGCAGAGGTAAGAGTCTATATGTACGTCAAGATACTTGGTACTAGTCGTATGGACTAAAAGTAGGCGGGCACATCATTTGATTTTAATAAATATCTTAGTAGAAATTATAGTTTTAAATTAACTCCGCAACACAATAATGATCAAGTACCACGCTCGCATTTATGATGTGCAAGGTAGGTGTGAAGGGGCAGGGCGCTGGCCGGCGCGGAGGGCCGGTAGCTCTACGAGGTACCATGCCGTGCGGCTCTCTACGGAACGGTTGTGTTCCGCGAAATGCTTTTTTTAATATGCTTTTGCGGTAACTTGCCGTATAATAATACTTTTTAAATAAACAAGTTAGTAATTAGTTTCGTTTTTGTTAACTTGAGTAATACTCTTGAAGTAATGGAATATATTTTAGTAGGTTTTTTCCTCAAACTAATGCGGCTGAAATCGCGGGGCATAGCTAGTAATATATAAAAAATTCCTGTCACGTTGTTTGTTCGCGATGAACGATGAACTCCTAAACTAATGAACCGATTTTAATAGCCTAATAATAAAACAGTTGGCCATGTGAAAAACAGTCTACGCTCAAATCTAAGCCTGCAACGTTGAAGGTTTGACCCTGCGATTTATTAATGGTCATTGCAAAAGATGTCTTTACCGGAAACTGTGAACGTGTAAATTGGAAGGGTAAATCCGATGGTATCAGAGGGATTCGGGGAATCAATACATCTTCTCCGGTACCACATCCTGTGAGTATTGTGCACTCTATTATGAAAGATTTCAGTGATTTTACCAGCAAACGCGTGCCATTGCAAAGTTTAGGTGGATTCAGGTTTCTTAATAAAATAACAGGACAACCTACTTTCAACACCATTTTGTGAGGAGGGAGTCCAGACGGGTTCAAAGAGTTTAGAAATTCTGTAGGAAAATGAACAGCTTCTTCCAAATCGAGAACAGTATCAACCGAGTAGTATATTTTGGTCGGCGCATCAATCTTTGAAAGAATCAAGTTATTTACCTTATCTACTTGTTCGTTAGTTGGTGACAGAATCGTTCTTTCTTTAAACCAAGATATTGTCTTATAACTTATGTTATCAATGTCAGGATAAACATTGTTGACTAACTCATGAATGTTGTCTATCAAAACACAAAGGTTTTCTAGGTTAATCCTTCCCTCACTTTGTGTTAACTCTCCATTGCCAACTTTTAGCAGCATCTCTGGAAATAGCCTGTTCTCACGTGAAGATGACGAAACCCTCATATTAGTTTTAAGCTCTAATTTATTGACATGTGGCCAAAGGTTGGATCTTTTTAGGGAAGCATTTATTTCGTCAGCACGTGTTCCTCGAGTTACAACTGGTAGGATTTGACGGAAATCTCCTGAGAACAGAATTGTACATCCACCCATAGGTGTATTTTTGTTGCTCAAATCGCACATTATCCTATCCAGTGCTTCCACAGACGTCTTGTTTGACATGGTAGCTTCGTCCCAGACTATTAATGAACAGTCACGCATCAATTTTCCTGTATTGCTTTGTTTAGAAACACTACAGACGCTGTTATTATCATGGCTGCGGCGAACCTCACGTCCCGTTGACGATTCTTCGTCTCTTGCTGAACGTACTCTTCTGGCATTCACTGTACTACGACCTATGTTCGAACGACGACGTCTTGCAGACATGACTTTATAATTTCTGTACAAAATTTACTGTTCTATATGTATGATTACCTATGCACAAATTGCCATATTACTAGTATGTGCCGCAGTAAAAAATATCTTAATACCTACCTTATTTAGAAACAAATGATAATCAACAATCATAAAAAACAAAATACGAATGGCAATAAATAAAAAAAAATAATAAATAATAAAATAATAAATGGCAGTCACTTACCATCAGGCGACCCGTCTGCTCGTTTGCTCCCTATATTATATAAAAAAAAAAAAAGATATACCTATCATATTCAGTTCTTTTTTTTAACTGAAATACCTCAACTTAAACTACGATTTTAATTAAATTAAAAATACTTAAAAAATTATTTGCTATTCGTGCGACTAAAAAGAAAAGATAATCAACAATCATCAACAACAAAAGATACCTATTCTTTTAAGTTCTTTTCTGAACTTACATACCTCACCTTAAATTACGATTTTTGAAAATAATTGAAAATTTTATTTAGCCTAACTTAACCTTCGTAATTCTAAACAACAAAGTTACTCATTACCGTTCCTTATGTAAGAGCAGACTAATATAATCATGTACAATTGTTTATTGGGTTTATTTTAACCATGTCCCCCTTCAATATGGACGGCGCGGCGCGACGCCCCGCAGTTCCAGCCTGTCTAAACAAGCTCATGACGGGCTCTCACAAACACATTTCGGAGCTATTTGCGGCCTTCATCAGCCCAATTAAGGGTGTACTGACCTATAATTCAATAAATTACCGTACGTAATACATCTCGATGGATGTTCTTAAGTCTCGGTTGTTTCCATAGTTTCAAGAGACTGAAATTTTCCATATTTAGTGTAAGGTTACGTACTTAGTAGATACTTAAGTAGATAATTTAAGTACAGTATAGATTACATTAAATTTAGTTTATTAAGCCCGAAACTTTATTTGGATAGAGTGGTAAGGTTTTTAGTTTGTCTACCAACTTGCTGCACTTGGTTGAATAAGTTCAAAAAAAATATACATGCAGCTGAACATAGAACTTTTTTTGAAGTCGGATAAAACGATACAATAATGCAGGTGTCGATATGCAAACCAAGGTCTTTGACATATTGACTGATTGGATGAATAAAAATACTTTGTAGCAGGATTCTAGTTTCTACTTTGCTTAAAATATGCTGTGTATCTACAATAATTGACTGGTGTTTGGAAAAAATTGCAGATACCCTTTATCTGGTAGATATGGTTTATCTGGTTTATCCATAAACTCGTCCAAGATTTAGTAGAGATGACAGTCTGTTATGGTGGTGGTGATGTCGTGTCATTTGTGTTGCAAATTGTTTGATGGACATTTTCTACGTTCTGCAAGTAGCTTTGGTAGAAGGATATTCACAGGTCTGAAGTCTTTTTTATTTTCTATTCTAGTGTTCATAGGTCACAAAATATAGACATACTACTTATAGCGCCAATAGAAAGGCATGAGGTATCTCCGCCAACCGTACACGTCGACCAAGAGTACTTAGCAGCGAGTTAGGTCCCTTCAATCGTGTGTTGAAAGAAACGCACAAACTTTAATTAGAATAGGTACTGTTTACTTTGTAGTTAACTGGAGAGAAAATGTGACTTGTTATTGATTGTGGGCGGTATTACTTTCAATAGGCTTTTGATGAAATAAAAAGTAAATCACCCATTAGAATACTCCTTCCTAGCTTTCGCCATGTGGGTTCACTCGCGGTAATGTAGATTTCGCCAATCAGTTCAGGTATTCCTCGGGAAGAGTATTTCTTTTTAGATTACAGTTACCCTATGTCTTTTTTAGGGTTCCGTTCCTCAAAAGGAAAAAGGAACCCTTATAGGATCACTTTGTTGTCTGTCTATCTGTCAATGCCCTTTTTTCAGGAACCTGTATATGCATTCAGTTGAAATGAATACCAAATACTTATGTCTGCGGTCCCTTGAAGCTGTTAAAAAATCAAGCTTCTAAGTCAACGCTATCAAAAAATACGACCATTTAAGCCTAAGATTAGAGCAAATTTGATTTGAAGATTTCGCAAGTAAATTAAAACCTATGGAGTACTTCTCATTAACCTAGAATACTGAAATTTGGTAAGAAGCAAGGTCTGAAAACACAAAAAAAAATGTGAAAATTATAAATATGTTGTTATATCAAAAAAAAAATGTTTTTTGTAACTACAAACTTATATTTTGCGGTTAGAAAGTTGTCTTTGTCGTAAATCGAGGTATGGGGAGTATTTTAACCGACTTCAAAAAAAAAGAAGGTTTTCAATTCGTCGGAATTTTTTTTATGTATGTTCACCGATTACTCGAAGACGCCTGAACCAATTTGGAAAATTCTTTTTTTGTGTTAAAGAGTATATTTAATTTTATCGAAATCAGTTGAGCGATTCTTGAAAACATCAACAAATATCAAAAAATTGTATACATCGATTATATTTTCGTTTGGTCCGAAACATCGCTGTCTCATTGGAGCAGTGCGTTTAGTTGGCCTAGCCATAGTATATTTAAACAAAATACATCTACTTTCCACTAAAAAGCACATTGAATTCTGTGATACTTTTTTTTAAAAGATAATTATACAGCAACAGCTTGATTTAATCATTTACTGTAGAAAAATATAGATAACAATTAGTAATGGTACCGCATGAAGGATATATGAACTGAAACTATAGTGATAGTTAACAGTCTATATTTTTTTCAGAAGCTCAATGATATAAATATGAAAACAACTATATACTTTACACTCATCCGTAAATCTCAATATTGTCCGTTTAAAACAAAAAGTATTTAATGAATAATTAAAATTTGTTTATTTATATTATAATTATAGGATAGGGCTCATCATCTAAGAGGGAAATGATGTATTCTTGAAGACTCATTCTCATTATGTTTATTGTATCTGCTTCTTATTATATTAATCAGAACTACAAAGTTAAGTTTGTCGTTTGGTAAATACGGGCAAAAATCTTCGAGAATTAATTCGAGTCAAACGAACTTACTGTCTACATATAAGTTCGTTTACTTACCCTCGGCGCGCGAGTCAGACATATTATAGGAAAGAAATCGCCGCACTTGACGTTTGACATTATCTTAGTTATCTATGACTGTACATACAAACTGCATGCATACAGCGAGATAAAAAGGCGTAAAATGACATTGCACCGTTTTATGAAGTTTGGCCACGAGGAAACGTAATTCCTCATGGTCAAACCAGTTTGACCAAAAAGTTTGACTACGAGGAAGAAGGGACTCGCACCGGTTTTTTAATCCTGTCACGGTGTATGCAAAATTTTATGTTTTATTGAGTATTTAAGGCATTAAAGCGTAACAAATAAACAAACTCACTTTCGCATTAGGCTATAGCTAACAAGCGAAGATAGAAAAATTTACTTGTCGTTACAAATATTCTGGAAAACAGAAAAGTAATTTTTGACGTGATTAACGTCTTATAAATCAATGACCGCCGGCTGCACGCACGAAAAATCATGACTCATTGTCACGTTCCGTCTGAGCCGAGCGTGCAAGCGAGAGCGCGGAACAAGCGAGAGCGCGGAAAAAGCGATAGAGAGGCACGATCGGCCTACTTATGACGTTATTTGCTTGTTTTAGTAATTTAAAAAATAACTATAATTAAAGGAAGAAAGTTAAATAGTATTTACTCGACTAGAGGTAAATAAAATACACTACAAAAATAGAAATAACTAATATTCCTCTTTATTTAGTTCTTTTGAAGTATTTTCGGAATTTCAGATTATTACCGTATTACTGTTACATATCATATACAAAAATTTTAATTTCATAAGACGGATAAAACCGATAGAGCGGTTTTTTCAATTGCATCTGCCAACCATGATAGCTACAATATACGCACAACCACGACATTTAAATAGTCATAATCATTGTCGTCTGTAGAACGGATATAGAAAACCAATCGGACAGCTGCTGTTACCATCTTTTTTTACCTATTCTCGACAAACAAAAACTAAAAACAGTTTGCTCTTTATTAATATGATTTACAATAAATACATCATATCTTAAACCATTTACTTAATGTTTACAATATTGAATTACGACAAAAACAAAAAAAAATACAATACATTAAAATCTAGAGCTTCTGTTGCTCCATCAGGGCAAAACATAAATTAATCATGCTTTATATAGGTATGTATAGGTATTTTATTTTATTTTTTTTATTTTAAAACACTTCCTGGAGGTACATTGCATGAGGCGGACTTAATGCCGTAGGCATTTTCTACCAGTCAACCTTTGGGTGATACAGAGATATGTGTGGCAGGTGTAAAATTGAAATAAGAAGAATTGTAATTGTTAAATGACATTTAGAAAAAAAAAGGACGACATAAGAGAATATGATATAAAGAATACACACGGATAAAGTCGATGCTAAATTTTACTCTATACCTACCTGTAGAAACCTGCATACACTGTCGTAGAAAACGCAGCTGCGAATGATGATGATGATGTTCAAGCGTGATATTACTTTACAGTTTAAAAAAATACTCCAAAAGTTATTTATTTGTAATTTATTATATTCGTTTTTACATATAACTAAGGTTAACACAGCTGATTGGCGAGCTAGCTCTTACAAATTGTATCTATATGTATACCTCGACTTAACAAAGGCTATATCTTGTGCACGGTACCTCTAGGTTCGAACAAGTAACATTGATGATACGCGCTACCGAGAACCCCAGTAAAATGAGGTATATAGTTATAAATTACGTATTGATTTTCTTCTGCGGCGTTACTAAAACTGTGGGCACTTTTTCTACATTCATTCACGAAGAAATCCATAAAATATCGGTTTGCCTTGATAGCGTTCGCAGTACTTGGAAAGTTCTTGTTAAGTTTCCATTCAAAAGAGCTTTTTTCTGGATGAAATTGGACTCCATAGAATGGATACCTGTAAAACCCGGAGTATTTTAACATTAATATATAAATGAAAAAAGATATGGAAATAATACAGAACACAGATTAAACTTGGTATGGTTGGTTACTGCTCCGCTCTAGCCCGTTGACTGAGGAATGTTTTATGATAATATACTAGGTAGGGGAAAATGTCTTTTCCTATTTTGTATGTAAAAAATTTAAGAAAAATCTCTTTGGTTGCTGTTTGTATCTGACTAGTTTTACTATCAATAAATATAGGATATTAAGAAAAATAAAAAGTAAAATACACTTTCCCGCCATTTTTCAATTGTTTTTCTGTTCGCCAAAATGAGTGATAGTCAGGGCGTCAGAGCATTAGAGGATGGTGGTCTTTAATAACAATACGATACTTGACTCAAAATTTGAAGAAAAATACGTAGAATAACATCCTAAAGTGCCTACTTCGATGGCAAAATAAATAAAAAATCGGCTTTTTTCGGTTTTCACTAAATATTTCAAAAAATATTGCTTTAAGAGCAAAATGTTAATCGCAAAAGCTGTTTATCCGACGATTTTACATAAAGGTTAGGCATAAAAAAATTAGGTTTTTGTTTCCACTGTTTAAATAAGCGAAAAAGACGAAAAACGCAAAGAAATTAAAATGCGTTGCAATTTTCAGAATTGAATGAAAATCGAATAAGTTACAGACATTAGTATGTTTTTCATTGTACGCTAAGTCCGATCGCGAAATTTGAAAATGGCAGCCTGTTGTAAAACTGTTACTTTAAAATTTCGATTGTGTATAAAATGTGCCACAATCGGAATCGATATCTGAGTTTTTGGAATCGGTGGGGAATAACAATATCTTCGATACCTCAAAAATTTGATCAAGAATTAGAGACCACGACTTTTCGCTCTTACGCCCGGACTATGAATCTAACGAAGAAATTCGATACATTTTAAAGTTTTATTACAAAAAAAACCGGATGCAGTGTCAGAGTAGCACAAAGTTGGTTGAAGCGTTTTGATAAATTTTGATGTCAAAAATGCAGCTCGCTCTGGTCACACGGATAAAGTCGATGCCACTTTTTGAAAAAGTGGAGCTTGATTGGCATATTGGTAGTTACGGCATAGCCGAGGAACTGAGGATTGACCACAAAACAGTTTTGACCCATTTTAAAAAGTCTGGCTATACAAAAAAGCTCGATATTTGGGTGCCATAATCGGTCACTGAAACAAACCTAATGAATCGTGTACTCATTTGCGATTATCTATTGAAATGTAATGAAATTGAATCATTTATGAAAAGATTGATCACTGGTGATGAAAAGTGCACTCCTCCACAGACTGTAGTGAAAACCGAATTAACACACAATAAGGTGATGCTGTGTGTATGGTGGGATTGGCAGGGCATCGTTCATTACTTCTGTACCGATTAGTACTTCTGGCATTCTATCGTCTCTATAGGCAATATTAATATTGCAATCTGCCTCTCGTACGTTAAAACCACGTCGGAACTCTTTTCGAAAACTACTCCACTTTTAGAGTTACGTTTAATTCAAATCTATCATCATCCTCCGCGCCTTTTCCCAATTAAGTTGGAGTCGGCTTTCAGTCTAACTACAATACGGCCGAACTTTGATGTTTTACGTGAATCAACTGCCATCAGGCCTCCACAATCTTAAGTAGTAGGCGATATCGAAGTTCTGTAGTTAGACCGGGTTGTCGGGCTTTTAGGGCTCCAACTACACGTAACGAATGTCACAGATATTCGTATGGCACCCGGGACCGACGGTTTGACGTGCTCTCCGAGGCATGGAGGGGTCTCAATGTGTTAAGAATGGTCACCCATCCTAGACTGGCTTGTATTACTTAACTTTGTAATGTGCTAACCTACTCGGTTACCACTTAGCCACGAGCCCCTCTGTTTAATTCAAATTTATAAATAAAAATAAAAATTAAACTATGTTCGTTGGTAAGCGCATAACTTGATAACGGCTCAACCGATTTGGCTATTTTTCTTTTAAATGTTCGAAACAGTCCCACTAAGGTTTTTAGGAAAAATTGGAAAACTTGAACGGATAACGGGGAAATTCGGTAAAACTAAAAGTTTTCCCATGAAATTGAATGTATATTAATTTTTTTACAGGACACGTCTATTGGGTCAGATAGTACGGAATGTAAATACTGAATTTAAAAAAGTTACAGGTTTTGTTGCACCATGTAAATTCAAAGTGACCACGACATTATGGCGGCAAAACTATACACTAACCAACTTCAAGCAATTAATCATTACTAAATTAGTCATGGGTAGGAAGAAGATCGTATATACGTAGAGTTGTCCCTTATTAAGCTTTCAGCTAGTGGGCAAGCAAATAGTGATAACTCTTTTTATCAAAATAAAAGCAAATTAATTTTTTTTACTCCTAATCCACTTTTTTTATAACTAGAAATGTACCTCGTATGTTCAATGGAAGCGATGAATTCAACGCCATAATGATCATCTGAGTGGGAGGTGACTCGCCAATCCTTAGTCAAATTGTAAGACTTCAGATTCTGGAAGGTAAACGTATACAACTTAATATATTTCAATCAACACCGTAATACAGCTAGGTTTGTACACAAACCTAATATATACATATATGCACATGCACATATATATATATATATGTGCATGTGAAATTTTATTTATTTGTGGTCGTGGATTACATGAATGTACAGTAATGTCAAAAAATTCGTTAATTTTTTTTAAAATTTCATATTTTGGGTACCACTTGTTTTTTTTTGTGTATTTTTTTAGCGCCTGATAGCTGTACTATTAGGTGCTCCAGGATTGTCCATTCTTTCTGGGACATTCTATATATATATACATATATATATATAGAATGTCCCAGAAATAAAATTTGTTGTGTTTCTGGTGTTATGTTATTTGTCAGACTATGTTAATAGAAATGCACTACATAGTATGAGTGCATATTGTACTTTTTTGGAAAAAATAATATAAACTTCAATTTTTAGCATAAAATATGATAAAAAAATAATGTTGACAAAGTTTAAGAGCCTTTCGTGAAAAAACGTATGAAAACCTAAGTGGCCAACTATTTTAAAAATATGCGCAGTTAATACAGTTTACAAAATGGTATCATACATCATTTTATCTAATGTAAATACTGTTACGAGCTGAGGTTCGGGATTAGAGAATTATACCAGATTGTTACCGAAATAGACACACTTTATTTTAATAGATCACGAAATACACAGGGAAACTAGCAACAACACAATTACAATAATTTATTATCACTAACTTCTTAATTCACTTACACTTAGTCGCTGTTAATTCACTTGACACTCACTTGACACTCGCTGGAAAACTAACTCACTACTCCGCAATGCCACGCTTTATATAGCAAAACGGTATTTCTAGAAACATCGCGACACCTCTTGTAAATTCTACACAACAAATAGAAGCCTCTAAAACGAACTAGCATTTTCTATTAATGGGTTACTAACTACTTAGTTCCGTGTTGCCTCAACAGATGGCGTGTATCTTTATTTTGTAGCTCTATACGACTTCCCCAGTCGCCAATAGATGGCGGGTTATTCGTAACAATACGAAGTATTGCTATTAAAATGCAGAATGAGTAAATTTTGCTGGCGTGGACAAGTTCGTGCAAGATAATGTCTTCGAGCGTACAAGTCTTTCAGGCACGTTTTGATTTGCTCTGTATTTGACGCATATACGCGATTTAACACGAACGTAATCATGATCAAGTTCAAGTCCAAACATGCTCCTGATATTTTACTATATAACAAGCTTGTACTTAGGTTAAAAATTCATTTGCGTTTTTAAATTCGTTGGAGCTTGAATGATAATACACTCATCTACTAATTTATTTCAAGAGATTACAAAGTGATTATATAGCTGACTAAAGTAATTAAATAAGAACAAAATGCTTAGTTACCCACGCGCGGAAACACAGTATCCTGCATTGTGAAAAATACCTTATCGCTTTTCCATCTTACCTAGTGGAAAAAGGGTTCAGTGTGGTTAAAAACATTTTGACAAAACAAAAAATCGTGTAAAAATCAACGAACGCGGAGATTTAAGATTTCACCAATATTGAACCGGATTTAGCTAGATTGGAAGAAAGTCACCAGGTTCATTCATCACACTGATTTCTTTATTATTTTATCTTTACTTTGTGACTTTAATGTTTTGTTTCAACACTAGCAGAGCAGCATCGATAACTACTATACCAACTTATTGTGTTTTCATGTTAGACCACACAACTTAAATTATAATAGAATATTTTCAATTTAGGTAAGATAAAGTAGGTTCTTACATCGTCTATGATACAAAACTGGTGAGCATTCACAGTGACATCTTCATTCTTCAGCAGATAGATAATGTCCTCTGGTGCCTTTTTGAACATCTTGCTGTCCTCGAAATCTGGAAATGGCAACGAGGAATTAGAACATGCAAGATTAAAAATGATTGGGACCGGACTAAGTAGCAATCAGTTGTTTAAAAATTGTTCATTCTGCTAAGATTATAAACGTGAAAGTTTGTGAGGATGTATAGATGTTTATTACTCTTTCACGCAAAAACTACTGATCCGATGAGTACCGACCCATCCACCCACTGGACGTTCCAAACTAACAAAAATTAGAATTGAAACAAAAATAGAAGGATATCAATAGAAATCAAATCAGCAATCTATGCCTAGAAATTAGTAAAAAATAGAATAGACAAACTTATTTGAACACCAATATCAAGGAAATCGCAGAAACAATATGTACAATAATGGGTGTAGAGGATTCGATCCCGGTCGATTTTTCTAATCCCGAGTTTCGGGATTATCTACAGTTAATCTCGGGATAGTCCCGGGATTGTATTGGTAATGGAAAGTGGTAACAAAAAGACAGAAAACATATCAAAACCAATTTTTATTTATCTTTTAGGTTTCTGAGGATATTAAAGTTTTAAATCTTCAGAAAGGCGGATAAACAAAATTATACTTTATTCTTATAAAATAAACAAACTAGACACTTCTGTAAATAATTTATGAAACTGACAATAAACTTCAAAAAATCAACTTATTTAGACTAGAAAATAACACGTTGTTTTTCATCTATATTTACTCAGACACATTAATGCATTGTTGCTTTTTAATAATTACATTGATTATCACCAATTAACACAAAAAATATCAATACTTACAAGACGTGAACCGGGAATTTTTACACACTTTAACGCATAAGCCGGTACCGGTCGTTAGCAAAAACAAATGAAATCAGCTGTGTAGACAAGATGGCTGTCAAAATATCAAATCAAGGTAAGTGTGTTTCGCACGCATACTTTTATTGACTTAAAAATGTATCAATCCCGATAATCCCGGGATTAATTAAATTTTAGCCCGAAATTTTCGGGACTAAAATATGACCGGGATCCCGGGATCCCGGATCTCGGGATTTGGGGATCAAATCCTCTAAATGGGTGGTCTTATTGCTAAAAGCGCCCCTTAAAATGGACCTCCTTACTTAATAAACAAATTACATACATAATTACCTTTTGTAAAATTTAGGGGAAGATTATCATAAGAATAACAGCGGATTCTATTCTCCGGGTATCCTCGTCCCGATTCGAGAATAATGAACAGCTCAAAACCAAGGCAAGTTCCGAATATTGGAAAGTAGTCGCCATCGTCGTTCATTTCTTTAGCAATTGCCATTATATGCTGACCAGCGTCCGCATAACCGTTGGACTGGTTGAAGTATGTTGCTCCACCAGGGAATAGTACACTGTAATTGAAAACAGACATTTCTGTTTTTTTTTGGTCAAGAAGAATGAACACTACTACTATCTCAAACAGATATTTGTTCTTAATACTTTCTTAATCTTCAAGCATTATTGTATTCCAAATAGGTAAATAAATTAAAATATTTTCTTTTTACGGGAGAAAAGCGTTTATTAGATCCAGTTTTTCTTTTTTTAGTTCTTACGACAGTTATGGTTTTAATTGCATTTATTGGTTTACTTTCTTAGCCTATGATGGTTATAATTTAGATCGTATTATGTAGTCGAGTTTTGTGTTTTATTTTTATTTTTAGAAAAAATTATTGTAAATATTTCCAACTTTAGTCGACTTACAGGTAAACTACTTACATATAATACATATAATACAATATATTGTTATGAAACTAAATAGAAATGATTATGAAAAGCAAACGGTGGTGTTAAGCTTAATTATAACTGAACTATATTTGTAATTAAGGCAACAACGTTAAAAGTAGATAAATGTCACGAGTTTCCTCGATGATGGTCGAAGACAGAATAATTGGAGAATCAAAAAATCTTTGTGGAGTGTCAGATGGTATAACTTTAACAACAGTCGTTAAAAAAAATAACGAATGTAACCAATAATAATTTTTTCTACAATTATATCTTTTACTGACAATATGGCAATACGTCTAGTTTCCGTATTCTAAATGGGAACCGGTCTTGTAAATAGGACGTATTATTGGACTTTTTAACTTATCGGGGTAACACACTTTTATTTATACAGATGTTGATAAGATTAGCTAATACTTGAATAATTTGTTTTCGTAAATATTTAATATCTTAACTCGTATTAACACGATATATATTTTTTTATATTTTAAATACATTCAATATATTATAGGCGTTTGTGTCATAAACGCCTATAATATAACGTTCAATACTTCGTGTTATATGTATCTCTTGTATCTATCTCAATATTATCATCCAATTTCTTTATATTTCATTCCTAATACACCAGAAACTGTGCTAAAACTCCTTTTGATGACGTTTGCGCTCCATCCTATGGATGCCGGTAAGAGATTGCCTTGTGCGATAAAGCCGCCAATGGTACAAATCACTAAGTGATTTGTATCATTGGCGGCTTTATCCATCCATCCATCCATCCATTTTGTCTATTGTATTATTTACCTTGTTTACAATAAATAGAATTATTATTCTCTTCATTTATTTTACATACACATAAATTACATTTTTAAATACACTTATAATAAAAAAAAAAAAAAAAAAAATATTTAAAAATATAAAAAATAGTGTCGCACCGGTATCGGGTACAGGGACCAAGCTAGCGGTGGTT
Organism: Callimorpha dominula; assembly: GCA_949752705.1. Classification (NCBI taxonomy): domain Eukaryota; kingdom Metazoa; phylum Arthropoda; class Insecta; order Lepidoptera; family Erebidae; genus Callimorpha; species Callimorpha dominula. The sequence goes on from OX457003.1 coordinate 11,531,752, forward strand.
AGGGTTCCAGAGATAGAAACCTCCTCACAATGCGAACCGTATCAAGGAGGACTGCATTCTGCATCAGGCTCTTAATCCAGCTGCCTAACGTGAGCCTCTGAAGGTGTTGGTCGAGGCTCTTAGCAATTAACTAATGGGCCGAAATGACTATCGGCACAATTATTGCTGAATCCACATCCCACATGTCGACAATCTCGTGGGCTAGGTCCAAATATTTTATTTCTTTCTCTTTTTCGGCTTTTAAGAGATTGTCGTCATGGGGAATGGTGATGTCAAAAATCATTGCTCGGCACTCTAATCGGTCTATCACCACTATATCAGGCTTATTGGCACCAATAGTCCTGTCAGTGATGATAGATCGATCCCAGTACAATGTTGCACGACCATTTTCGAGAACTGGGTCGGGCACATACCTGTAGTACGGTAACTCGACAGCCACAAGATTATATTTGACAGCAAGTTGCTGATGGAATATCCCGGCCACTTGGTTATGTCTATGCAAGTACTCGCCGTTGGCAAGACGAGAACAACCAGAAATTATATGCCTGAGGGTTTCTCCGGGACAATGACACGCCCGACAAATGTCAATTGTGCCGTCCTTCAGGATATATCTCCGATAGTTATTCGTCATAACAACTTCATCTGTAATTGCACAGACAAAACCTTCAGTTTCTCCGAAGAGGTCACCGAACCGTAGCCAGGATACTGATGCCAATAAATCTATATCGGGCCCATTTAAGGCCCGATAAAAACGTCCATGCAACGCCTTGCTCTTCCATGCGGACTGTAATAGTAAGTACGAATAACTATTATATATTATACGAATTATTATTATTATTATAACTTTCTCTACATCTAATGAACACAATCTGACACATCTAGAAATGATGACGCGTTTTCACGTACTTTTTCCCACCTAAAACTCTTATATTTTACATGGATTTTTAATGTCTTGAATTTTGTGAGTAAATGTTTTCATGAATTTGTACTAATATGAAAATTACTTTCCACTTTACCCACATGTAGCATAGTAAATACATACATCAAATAAAGAATTAAATAAATTTTGACTTTACGTACCCATTAAGTTTTGTCATAAGGTTCCGGTAGTAGGAGCGTTCTTTACCAATCCTGTAAAAAAGTTTTTATTAAAAAACAAATATGAAATATAACCTTTATGTAATTTCTACAGAAACTTTAACTTACATAATGGGTACAACTCTAGCTCCCGAAGCTTCCACATCTTTAACGTATGAAGCGGCAATATAACTGGTGTAGTTTTCTTCAGGGTACTTTGTGTGGAGATAATAGGACTGTTCTTGCGATAAAACACCGATTATCGGCCTATTGTTCACAATACCGGCATCTTCCGTGGTCACAACTATCGCCCCTTCGCAATAGAAGAAATATACCACCACAATTAGCAGAGTAGTCTTCATGATGACCATCGTGCACCAACTCTCTACTAAACTCAGCCACCTGAAAGAATTCATTTAAAATTAGGGCTTAATCGGTTATTACCCTATCTAATCATCACTGTATGTAATCAACTCGATAAACAAATCTCCGGATTAAGATGATAAAAACAATATTAACACACGTATTTTAAATTAATAAACACTAACCTTAACAATATAATATTTATACCATCGTTCACTAAACAAATTACGAGATTGCGAGCGAGCAGACGCGCGTGCACGCGTTTTACTCGTATTACCAACTGCGGTCTTAAAATAAATTCCATTCCTACGGAATGAAAACAACAATATTGTTTTGCTTGTTCAGCGTTAAGTAATTCCTTAATTTATCTCTAATATCGCTTCTATTACTTTCAAAAGACGTCCCCTGATTTCACTTTCCATTTTTTTATATGTATTTGTGGAGACTTAAATATTAAAGTGATTTTCAAATGTGAGGTTTAAAGTCGTTGACGCTGCAGACAGAGCTCTCAATATCAATACTGCATTTGGCAAAGGTACTAATAATAACCGCACTATACTTTCTTGCTCTCATCGTTTTTGTAGTGGAAACTTAGATATGAAGAATGAACCACGACGAAGACCAGCCTCACGTGTTTATTTCGAGAATATCTGACTAGTTTCAGACCTGATTTCTTCATGAAGGAATGAAGTAACCTGCTGACCCTGCTGTGCCGTTGTTGCGTGTGTGTGTGTGGTCTGTGTGGCGCCTGACACCGACACTACTTCCCATCACCGAAATACACATGTACCGTACATTTTTAATTACTAACTATTTATTGCTACAAAAAATTTTGTTTTGTTATCTGTAACAGCAATGTCATACTTTAACCTCTAATATTTACTTAGTATATACAAATTGTGTATTCACCCATCCTTATCATAAGTACCTATACCTAAACAATGTTTATCCCTAATAGCAACAAGAGTTCAAATAAATTATCGTTATCTGATAAAATTTGTAGATAAATGCTATTGCTATGTCACAGTACACGAAAATGTTGTATTTTTTGCTAATCTGATATAATATATTAATGTTATGCAAAAAAACATAGACTCATAATAATATAGTAGCTAAATATTTTTAGCAAAAAATAAACTATTTTAAGGAATGTGAGATCTATCTGTAAATGTAGATAATGGAAATTTGTATTAGAGAAACGCTGACACGACGGATGGGTTTTATTTTATCTTTTATTTACCCTTAAGGCTCCTAAGCGATAAATTACCCTGAATGAACAAACCGGATAGGTACTGAAATAACTAACTGTGTTCAATTAGTCATTTCAGTATTGTCACTGTTTTTTTACAATTTTTACTCGTTTTTGAGGTGACTAAATTAAATAGGAAGTAATTAAAAAACTGTGAGTTATATCTTTCCCATGCATAGTAGTCGAGTGAGGGGGGCAATAACCACCGATTTGTGAGCATATTAATAATTAAAATATAACAAAAACAAAATACGCAACAGAAATATTGTTATTGTTTATCTTGAATACATGCATACCCTAAGTACAATTAAGCTGGTTTCGTTACCGTACCGTTTTCAGTAACCTACTCCTCTCTATCTAAATGTGTACCTCCGCAGCGCGCAATATTTCTTGCTCTGTGGCTTATGCCGATTTAAACTTTGTCATGATTCTGTATATCCAGGGTATAATACATCTATCTACAGACATCGTAGCAATTTTTTGTGTGGATGTTATAATATTACGTAATAGACATAAAACAAAGCATACAAAGACTCACCGTCAATCAATATCAATATGTCACACAATAACACACGATAAAACCTACAAATGATATTGTACAGCATTTCATTGAACATATTTTTTTATCCTAAGCTGTATTTATTTACTAAATGACTTTTATTCTGTCACATAACAACGTTATCTTGTCATAATCAATGTTTTACAAAACACGCATGCGCACTAGGTCATTCATCCGCATTCATCTTTAAGGAACTATTTGACGAAAAAAATCATTCAAGTATATTGTTTATAGTTAAAATCTATATATTTAAAGTCGAATGATGAAGTTTAGATAGATAGAATATTCAGGCAAAAATACTTCTAACTAATAACTTGTAAACGGATAGTTTTTTTTTTTCAAAAATTCTTTTGTAACTGCACGCTAGAGTCATGCCCTTTTAGTGATTAAAGTAAGTGTGCTATTTTCAAATACACCATGTAAAGCTATTTAGTAGATGTTAATTATAGTATTTTACATATAGCCGATTTCCAGTAATTTTCATCATCACTTTAAACGTCAATATTGCTTTATTTTAAGGAGAAAAAATTAACACACGTGTGCCCTTAATTTCTGAGGGTTTCTTTAGTTTTTCTTTAGATACCATGATCAAATCCGAATCGGTAACAATGGAACCATTGGGATAAACGAGGGCAATATCGGTGTGCATACGTAAAAAAAATATACTAACAGCCGAATATAGAACCTCTTTCTTTTTGAAGTCGATTAAAAATTTTAATAGTTTTTATACATGCAGGTACAGATACCATAATACTAAGTTCATGATAGATACCTTCTTTTACTTTGATTGAAGATATTACTACGATGCTCGTTCGAGATTGGCACAACCATTTTCAACATGAGAATTCGTGAACCTTAAACAATATGATTATTTTAATTTTATTCAAACTAAAGGTACATTGGCTTTAAGGATTATTTAACGCAAAGAACTTAATATGCCCAGATTGAAGTGTCATGAACGATGAGGATTTCAGTGTTCCCCAAGGAAGCATCCTTGGGCCGGCTTTATTCCTTATCTATATAAATGACTTGTGTCGAGCCACACTCCTGAATAAAAAAAACTTATACCGATGACACAGATTTGTTATAAAGGTAAGTACGTGTTATATACTTCGATCCCAGCCATAGGGACAGTGCTGCTGTGGTTTTAGTTTAGTCGTTTCGAGTCTGACATAGTTCTTCCTTAAGGTGGTAACCGAGGGGTTTCCACCTATCGATATATCACACTGCTATTACGACTGTATCAACTCAAAATATGGTAAATTTGAGATAATTCATTTTTCATACGTAAATATCAATTACCCACTCGTCAATAAATATAAAATAATAATAATAAATTGTAATTAGCCAAATTTAAAAAAAAAACAACTAAAAATAATTCATATATTTTTTTTAATTGTTCAGATATTCCTTAGTCCTTAGAGTATTAACTCAAAAATTGGAAATAACTTGATAACCTGCAATCATTTAAATAATTCAATAATACAGAAACCCCTTAATTTTATCAATAATTTATAATCTTTAACAGGAAGCGAGTAATCAGTTTTCTGTCGTTTCTGAAAAAAGCTTCATTTTGAGCTGATACACTCTTGTAATAGCAGTGCGATATATGTACACCAAATTTGAGCTCAGTCTGAAATTTCTCAAATTATAATATATATAATGTGCTGACCGAGAACGTTATTCTCTTCTTAGAAGTAATTTCGAGAGGTAACAGCATCGACGTTGATTAATTGTATGATTTTGCAAAAGAAAGAGCAAAAGTATACATAAACATGATTGGTATCCAATGTCACCAACCATAAACAAAGTTTTGATACATGGAGCTAAAGTGATTTCTAATACAATCCTACCAATCGGCTAGCTATCAGAGAAAGGAACTGTAACCTGTAACAAACACTTTCAGCAATACTCCACTGCACGCATGGCGCAATGGTTTAAGTGGTCACGTCGCCAACACGCCGCGCCTAATGTTGTGGGTTCAAATCCCACACGGGACAAAAATTACACACAAATGGTTGTCCCGAGTCTGGGTGTTCTTTGTGTCCGTTGTTTGAATATTTGTGAAGCCCCCCGTGACCCAGGAGTATTCCTAAATGCGGAATTGTCTTCTTTTAAATATAAAAAAATAATATAAATTAAACTACACACGAATATTTTCACGTGTAGATTGTAACAGAGACATATTACATAGACCGTTACTAAGTTTCGGCCCATACTTAAGTAATAGCAGACCAATGCCACACAACAACACCTAGACCATTTTCGCAAGAGGCAGTCTAACCTAATGCTCCTGAACATACCGCCTCTTCCTTTAAACCTTCAAGAAAACAGCCTACACCTACCTTAAAGGCTGGCAACGCAATTGTGACTCTTGAGCTGCAGGTGTCTTGATAGGTGGCAGTAGTCACTTACCGTCAGGTGACCCGCTTGCTCGTTTGCCCCCTATCCCTTAAAAAAATAAACACCTTATTATGTATATTACATACTGTGTTTAATCGAAATTTGCATAATAACAGCGCGTTAATTTTTTTTTACCAGTTCTCACGTATGAACGTTTTTTTCATATTTATATAACTTTAAAAAATAGCTATAATATATAGCTAATAAGCTCTTTGCTTTTCTCATTTAGGAAGCTGACTAACCAACTCCAATTTCGATGTTTGGGGTTGATAACTGTCTATGTTCACCAAAACAATAAAGGCCTCAATTCAGTGGCGTAGAGAGGTAACCAAAGGCCCTGGGGCAAAAAGTAGACTAGGGCCCCAACTAAACTATTTAAAATAGTTTGTTTCGTATTAATCGTGTTCCGAATTCGACGTACTCCAGATTCGTCGTAATCCAGATTCGTCGTAATCCATATTCGTCGTACTCCATATATACAAGTAGATAAGTACGCAATTTAATATAAATAGTGGTTTAGTCACAACTCTAGTACAAACCCTAATAACATCTGGTTCTAAAAAATCTGGTTTATTTATATTCCGAATGTGTGAGAAATTTTCACTAATTCAATTTATAGTTTGTAAGTCAGAGTCCGAGGGACCCCCTGAGCTTGTGGGCCCTGGGGCACTGCCCCGTCTAGCCCTCCGGTAGCTACGCCGCCACTGCCTCAATTTTTTTGCTAGTACTGCTAATCCTGCTGCTGAGGTTAGATTAGATAGCCAAATGAATTTATGTGAAAATGTATTTTGAATCCATAAATATTTGAAATACCAATTACATTTTTAAGACGTGATTGAAATACAAATACCAAATACTTTCGACTTTGTATTTAACGGGACGGGATACCGTCTGCCTCTGTAAAATGAATTCTAAACAGAAGAAACTACTTACTGTAGTTGAAGTTTAACGATATCAATATGCTCTAAACCCATAAGCTTAGTATACTACTAGCATAAAGCATACAAGTTTATACCTAAAACAAACATTTTCTCAACGGTTAATGACTGTCAATCAAATCAGTGAATCAGTGTCATTTATCAACCGTCAAAACAGTATGTTCTGTAGAAACTTGTATCTAATAACAATTGTTGATGACGTTTGCTATCATCAAATCGTTTACTTTTAATGTTTGGTTTTACAATTAAAACATAATAACGCCAAATACGCTTCACGATAACAGAGAATCCGTTATTTAACACATAATGTAATCAGTATTAGTATTTTGTATAATTGTGAGTTCCATAACCTCAAAAGGGTAAAATAAGGGTAAAATGTATCTTATTTTTATAAAATATACTTCCCAAGTAGGGCAATTATATTTTATAGACAAAATTCCGGAAGTAAAGATGATCAGTTAATGCACAACTTTTACCCAATAGTTAGAGAATAGCATGTGCATGTTTTGAAAAAATTACTAGAATCCTAATAAGAAAGAAACAGCCTACAAGTGTGAAGTGACTTTCTTATGAGAGCAACTAATATCCTTATTTATTCAAAGCTAATATCCTGTAAATTTTGAATCCTGAAACGTCATTACGACGCTGGAACATTATTTATATACCTACAAAAAATTATTTCTTATGGACTGTATCCCAAGCAAAAAATCGGCGAAGGAATTCCGCCATTATCAAGTGTTTTATATCTTAGGTATAAGTTAACAAATTGTAAAAAAAATTAACGACGTTAAAATTAAATGCAAAAATGCAATATATGAAATGTCAAAAGCAAAATGACACTGAACAAAAATAATTTTTGTCTCACGTAGAGTGCGGTTATTTTTAATTGGTAACTATGAACTGACTTCAGTTACTAAACTTACTACACTAACCTAATATATTTTATAATCATCTCTGTGTCAGTCTGTACCAGAGAGTAAAATAAAATAACGAGTAGCTAGTATTCATTACATCTCATAGCTAAGACTCAAGAAAAAAAGGCTACCTTCCTACTATTTAATTCAATTCAATTCAAAATCATTTATTCAATTAAGACACTAAGTGACATCTATGAACGTTAAATTGAAGCTAGAGTTAAATCATAGATCGGCGCAAACAGACGCCACAGCACGTACTGGATTGTCGAGGTAAATTAGGTGAAAACACCAAAATCTACTGCCTGCTTGTGTCGATCTATAACTTCCAGTTTTCAAAATGCGTAGAGCCTTATGAGAAGAATATTGGCAAAGAAACTCATGGCCACTCTTTTTAAAAGTCAGATCTTCAGGTACAATAGTGTTAGTGTTACACGAAAGGTAAACAGGATGCAAGCTGATGCCACCTGAATTTCATTTTATTGAAATGCTCCAAAAGCTAACGTACTGAAAAATAAAAATCACTTAGTGATACCGTTGAAGGTTTGAACCTATTAAACATAGAAATCATTCAAGGTGCGCATCTACCTTCATTCAGTTACAAAATCTACTGATAAAAATAATTCGTGACTGGATTAAGAGGCTAGAGTTGCAGTTGATAGAACCAAAATAATAGTATAGGCTAAAGCATCGCTGACTAGCCCGACCAGTCACCCCAAGCAGCACCCGTTCACGAGTATGACGCATGGATTAAGACTAGGATTATTAACCGGACTAAGATTGGACTAAGATTATTAACCGCTCGTTCTTGTTATCTTTTCTATTTCCATCGGCGATGAGCGTGAATGAATGAATCAACGGTTCATCAACTATCAATGTACTAGTTGAATCAGTCGACCTTCAATGGCGTTGACGGCTAAACCAGTACGTTGATCCGTTCACGTCAACTTGCAACGTGACGACCGTAGACCGTCGAATCGTAAAGGCATGTTTTTGAAGTGAAAATTTCTTTAGGCACGTTTGTGCACTTTTCCTTTTGGGAAAAAGCACTGAACTCGTTATCGTCACGCTAATAACACATATGTAGATCCACTAAAGGGCGCTAAACATTGAGTTTGTCAGCTCCTTATTAATTAATCTTTAAAAATATAATTAGTTTAATAAAAGTCAAAACAATATACTAACTTGTCTGCGTAAGTCTTATCTTTAGGCATGTTGGGCGCTTTTGGTATGGATTAAAAGCACTGAACTCACGTGACCGTCACACTAAGATGACATATCGATGTGTCTATGTATATGTGTGTGTGTATGTTTATCGTGCAGTCCTACGACTGGCAGTTTTTTTACTAAAATTTATGTTCAATTTACCTATTTGATTCATTAAAAGTTCTTGTGGCAAATAATTTAATAATAACTACTAAGTTATTTTTTAATGTTGATATGATGTATAACATGGTGATGTATAACAAGTTAGTTTATCGGTTTTGTATATATTTCATTTATGTAAATATTGTGATTTATTGTAAATAGATACTAATAATAAATAACGTAATGAACTATTACAAAAATAGTAAAGGTGCACTTGCACTTTATTAATTTAAACATCTACACAATATTTCTTTTTAAATTACTTAATGAATTTAATAACAAAAGTTGTAATAACACTAGTTTAATAGACTAGCTTTAAGGTCGTCAAGCTTAAACGGCGTAGACATCGTTGCAGACGGCATTTACATAATGTTTTGCAGAAGTTAACACATAGAGCAGTCGAAAAATGTGACTAGTTGATCGACTCGTTGAAGCAAATGGACCATCTAGTTGCGTTAACATTTTATACGTCGACAACGACGACCCATCGCTAATTTCCATGACTTTCATGATAAATTGAGTTCAATACTTGTTACATGTAAAGGTCATCTAATCTATTAACACTGTTAACCTATGACCTATAACTTGTGTGGAATCCATCATAGTATTTGATCGCATATAGTTATTTATAATAAAAAACTAAAATTTTATATTATAAACGGTTAACATAAAATGAACTTGCTCTCATAAATCTATGAATAATATGATACATACCTGAACAAGAATTGTATTACTGCCTTAAAAATGTAAGCACTTTTATCACAAAAGCATCTTTGTTTAGGCATACAAACGTGTCAATCCAACTAATAACACGAGAACTGTAAATGTTGAAATCAAGAGTTCATATTTAAATGGCAACACTGAAATCTACCTCGTCAAAAGAAAAATGCCGCTGCCAAGTCGAAACGTAATGATAAAGGTATTTTGATAATAATTATTACTATTACAATCATCATCTTGTGTACTATTATTAAGTGAGTGTTTAGTTCAGTTCATGATCTAATGATATCTCAATGGTTCTAAACGATAAATACTTAATGAAATACTTTGTTTTAGGTTGGTTTTCTGCGTTGACAGTGAAACTCGCGTATTTTCTTTTACGAGTCAAAAAAGCACTATAAAATGTTCGAAATGGTAAGTTTGGATTATAATATTGGCCTGTACTAGATAATTACTTGTTCTAGAACGTCAATTTCATAGAATGTAACGAGTAATAGTGCCTTTATTTTTCAGAACACAGCTGAACCTATGCAGGTGGATGTTCCACCAGAGGACAATGAGAATAATGAAACAGAGTCTTATATAGTAGAAAATCCTACTCTGGATCTTGAAACATATGCTGCTGCTTATACTGGTTTTGCTAAACTGTACAGATTAATGTTTGTGGCTGAACATTGTCCTTCACTTCGATTAGAAGCTCTTAAAATGGCAATAGCTTACGTTATGACCACTTATAACGTCAGCCTCTACCATACACTTCACAAAAAGCTTGCGGATGCTGTAGCATGTGCTGGTTTACCTGATGTAGCAGTGCAGATGGGGTCACAGGACATACCGGTGCTTGACACAATATGGACAGAATCAAAAACCAAGAAAGCTGCTATAAAGCTTGAGAAGTTAGATACAGACCTTAAAAATTACAAAACAAATTCAATAAAAGAAAGCATCCGAAGAGGACATGATGACCTTGGTGACCATTATCTTGACTGTGGTGATCTTACAAGTGCATTGAAGTGTTACTCTAGAGCAAGAGATTACTGCACTAGTGGTAAACACATTATCATGATGTGCCTCAATGTTGTGAAAGTGTCTGTATATTTGCAAAACTGGGCTCATGTTCTTAACTATGTGTCTAAAGCAGAAGGCACACCAGATTTTAATGAGGTCCCTGGTAAAGATTCAAACCAGTCAATATTGACACGGTTAAAATGTGCAGCTGGCCTGGCTGAATTAGCAACAAAAAAATACAAATCTGCTGCAAAACATTTTTTAGCAGCTAGTATTGACCATTGTGATTACCCAGAGCTATTAAGCAGCAATAATGTTGCCATATATGGTGGATTGTGTGCACTTGCTACTTTTGATCGTTCTGAGTTACAAAAGCAAGTCATAGGTAGCAGTTCTTTCAAATTATTTTTAGAGCTAGAACCACAGTTGCGTGACATAATTTTTAAATTTTATGAATCTAAGTATGCTTCCTGCCTAAGACTACTGGATGATATAAGAGATAATCTACTGTTAGACATGTATTTAGCTCCACATTTAAACTCACTTTACATGCAAATAAGAAACAGAGCATTAATTCAGTACTTCAGCCCATATCTATCGGCTGACATGCGTCTAATGGCTGCAGCATTTAATCGCACTGTGAATGCTTTGGAAGATGAATTGATGCAGTTAATATTGGATGGTCAGATACAGGCTCGTATTGATTCACATAACAAAATATTATATGCTAAGGATGTGGATCAAAGAAGCACTACTTTTGAGAGGAGTCTGGCGATGGGAAAAGAATATCAACGGCGTACTTCAATGTTAATTTTACGTGCTGCAATGCTCAAAAATCAAATCCATGTGAAGGTAAGTCAACAGTTATTATTTGTAGATGTTTTCCTAAACTCACATTAATTAATTATGTATGACATAAATGCCAATAGATGCTTACATTTATTTATTTTAAAATAAATAAATAAATTAAAGCATCTATTGGCAGTCCTTGACATGCTTAAAATCATGTATTACAAGCATTATAGTTTAAATCCTTAGATGTCAAATTCACCATCTAAAGTGTAACTGTAATGTTGATAATGAATGGTGTTAGATGGTATTATTTCTGCTAAAGTAAGTAAAAACTTATGTGATAAACATAAGAAATGCATTGCAAATAATATTGTATTTAAAACTTTGGCTGACGCTGAGATTAATAGATAATTTTTATATTAAAAGACATAATCGCAAATAAACCTACACATACCGCACCATAGTTTCAGATATTGTGCAAGTAAATCCTTTAATAATATTCTTCCTCCTCTTTGAACACTCAAAAACTTGCATAATTTTAGAACTAATTTTTAAAGAATTTTATTGACTAATCAAAAACTTGGTGCATAGCCTTCTTGCCTCAATCACTGCATTCTTGTGTGTAAAAAATATGGGTACCTATCTTTTTCAGTTTATGAAATATATTATTGAGTACCTTGGTACTTATCGATTGGTTGGGCTAAATTTGGTGTATCGGTTAACTCAATTTAATTTTCTTAATTTCTTTTTAGTATATATGTATTGTGTGCAATGGACATGGTAGCAGACATTGCAATAAATGTATGCGTTTATAGTTGTAACTATTAATTACAAATGCAGTTTAAAAAAGGATTTTACAAATCTCTCTAATAGCATGCCCTTGCCGTGACCCAAAATTTCTATTTTGTCAAAGTGAAACTAGGTACTATTTTAGTAAAGGTAATTATAATTTTAATACTTACAAAGAAAAACAAGTTGTATTGAATGTCGAATGACGATAAATTATTGCATTGACTATTGTTCCTTGTCACCAATCTATAAATATAAAAGCGAAAGGATACTCACTCCCTAATCTACTGACTAATCGCGAAATCTGGAATACTATTTGATCTGTGAAGATGAATATTGGGCAGGGAAGTAGTTTGAATAGGAGACGTCACCGAAGAACGGATTTTGCGACAGGACCGGACAGTTTTTTGTACTAGACACCCAATACCTGAAATTTCGCAGGGAGATACCCTGCCAAATTTCAGGTATTGGTATTCACATTTAGAGGTAGAAGACATCAGCTAAAAATAGATTTACGGCAGGGCTGGATTAAGTTCTCTCAAATTTATATGAGACATTGTTTTATTGTACTAGAGACCTGAAATTTGGCAGGGAGGTATTTTATACGTAGGCCAAGTGAGCTTAGAACAGATTTTGTGACAGGGCCGGAATAAGGTCTAAGACTTCGTTCAGGGACTCTGTGCGTCCAGCGTCGCGGTCTTTCTCCGTTTACGGATAGGCGGCGCGTGAAGCGTCTATCTGTCGCGTTGCATAAACAAAAACATGGTTCCGCTAATGGAAACGTGGGTTATGCGGATGAACGATATTCTTCGTAAATAAAAACAAAATGCTAAATCGAACTTATTGTACAGTGGACGTGTTGTGTTATTGGTAAATGTATTTATTATGTTAAATACCGTTATTGCAAGATGTTAGTGATCTGTTAAATGCTTTAAAAATAAGTCGCAATAATTATTTTAGTGATTACTTATTTTGGCAATATAATTTAACAAATACTTTAGGTGTTTGTTCTTTACTCGCCATTGCCGCGTGGCTGTGCTAATAATAAATAATAGTTATCTTCTTAACGAAAATAATAAATGTTGCTAATATATATTCTATACAATGTATTATACAAACTGTACAAAATCAGGTTTAGAGTGTTTGGCCAGGATGAATGTTGTTGTAATAAATGTAGTCTATTAAACTGTAAATAATAAACCCATAACATCTAGGAAAGGCGACAAACTTTGTAGGCGTGGACTGCCCGCGTATTCATTTGTTTTAGGCAATGCGAACTGTCGGCTGCTTCTCTCATACAATATGTTTGACATGGTACCTACCTATAGGATTTTCTTTAAACACGAATTAAATTAGGACTAGGTAACGGAAATGTTAAACATATTAAAAGCGGCACGGATAGAGGTATTTATTCGAGTAGGTAGTTATTTGTTAATTTATACTTTTGTATAACATAATAATATGTTATACAAAAGTATTAAAGTAGTAAATAAGGTATGTTGCCGATTAAAGGGCTCTCATAAGATACAAACAATTACAGGCAGCAGGCAAATAGATACCTATTTTCTTTAATGCTCCTGTAATTGTAGACTGTTGTAGTTGAGTTGTAATAGTAAAAATGTTCATAATGATAATATTTATGATATATTTCACCGTATGATTCTGAACATCGTTGGTAGTATCGTAGCGCTATTATAAACTGACGAAAAAATGTGAATTGCAACAAGGATTGCCAACTTTGTGTGCGTTCGCGCAGCGGAATGTTGTTGAATTTAAAGATTTTAATTATGCAGATATTTAGTGTATAACGTCGTGTATGGTAAAAAAAAATTTGTGCATGCAGCCATTGTGGAGAAATTCGCTAAAAAATAATTCCGCTGGGCGAACGTTGTCCTGGCGGAACTTTTTTTAATCCATGGACTTAGAAGAAAAAAAGTGTCCAAAAATTTGTGTGTATTTGTGTGTAATTGTGTATGTATCAATGAAAATAGTGCATTCATAAACTTCGGAGAAATTCAAGTTTCCGCTACGCGAACGTTTGGCCATTAGCTAGTTTTCGTATAAAGCGCTTATATAGAGAGCTATAGATTTTTACATACGTTGTTTTGAATTTGTTTATATTTGTTTAAAAAACAGATTTAGAAAAAATCGTAGGGTTTAAAAGATAAAAATATAAACGTAAAATACGTTATTAGGTCTTAGTTCGTAAAGTATGCACTTTGGGGTCTAGATTTTCACGTTTATACAAACCTTGTAAGTGTCTGCAACATGTTGCCAAGTATCAATGGTGTTCCGTTAGTAATTAAAGAGTATAGGACAATTTACCATGAATAGACCACTGTTTACAAAGCAGTCAAATATCACTACGTTCTAAAGGAATTGCATAGTAAAATGTATTCCAATAATTAGTGTATTAATTCAACTACTCACATGCCAAATTTCATCTCATTAAATTCAGTAATTAAAGAGAAACAATTAAAATACTGACAAAGCATCGAAAACCTACATAACCCGACCAAGTTCGGATGGCTACAAAAAAATCGGCCGTGCAATATATTTAGGTAACATTCTAAAATTTGCAGTATAATACCGGTATTGAATTGGTACAGGTGACAACACAATTGTTGTTTTGATATAATTTATAGGTCATTTATTTTTCTACACCTGCTTTTTTAAATGTCTTTGACTATGTCAGTAAGTACTATTTACGTAGGTACTTAATTTAAGTATGCGCTTGAGACTTGCGCCAGTATATGATATTACCGTTGTACTGGTAGTGACTTATGTATGTATGCATTTTAAGTCTATTGCTGTCTCTAACCAATGATAGAGTATGTTTAGCAAGCGTTTGTTAACGTTAAGTTTTTATGAACAAGAGACTAGTCATGACAAGCGCCTCAGCTGCGCTCCCGATACGCTAAAAATACACGCGGACATAAATTGTCCTATAACTCTTTAATTACTAACGGAACATCATTGATACTTGGCAACATGATGCAGACACTTACAAGGTTTGTATAAACGTGAAAATCTAGACCCCAAAGTGCATACTTTACGAACTAAGACCTAATAAGCGTATTATACGTTTATATTTTTATCTTTTAAACTGTACGATTTTTTAAACAAATATAAACAAATTCAAAACAACGTATTTAAAAATCTACAGCTCTCTATATAAGCGCTTTATACGAAAACTAGCTAATGGCCAAACGTTCGCGTAGCGGAAACTTGAATTTCTCTGAAGTTTATGCATGCACTAATTTCATTCATACATAAACAATTACACACAAATACACACTAATTTTTGGACACATTTTCTTCTAAGTCCATGGATTAAAAAAGTTCCGCCAGGACAACGTTCGCCCAGCGGAATCAGTTTTTAGCGAATTTCTCCACAATGGCTGCATGCACAAATTTTTTTTTACCATACACGACGTCATACACTAAATATCTGCATAATTAAAATCTTTAAATTCAACAACATTCCGCTGCGCGAACGCACACGCCAACTTTTTGTATGAGAAATAAAGTATGTTAAAGTTGGAGAGTAAAAAAAACAATATTTTATAAATATAAACAGTATTGTTTTTTTTTAATTGAGAAACATATTTTTGGAGCTTCTCGCACAAATCAATATCTTACTGTCATTTTTTACATATTAAACCTCTCCACATATTAAATCTTAATTAAAATACATGAGGAGCAATTTTTTTTAATCAAATTGAAAGAAGCCCTTTTACTGTAATCATTGCATTCAAGCATTGAATCGTAATCAGAGTATCTTTCTCCCGTCTACTCAGCAGCCATTAGCAGGATATGTACATGTGTACAGCATCAACATTTTATATTACTATCGAAAGGTTTAAGAGTAATAATGATAACTTGACACATCTCACACACGGTTGTCTGATCCCAAACTAGGCAGAGCCTGTACTATGGTGTCCAGACTGCTGATAAATATACTAATATATTTCTAAATACATACATATTATAGATAAATTACACCCCACCCCACCACAGAACAAATGATCATTCTCATCACACAATTATTTGTCCTGTGTGGGAATCGAACCCAATATTATTTTAATTACTTATAAAAATTAAACTTAGGATAGAGAAATAATTTTATTTATCATTAACTATATAAAACTCAACACTCATAAATTTGATTATCAAATAAATAATCTATTTCATTATTTGTGTATTTTGTACAACCTTAAAGTGTCTGGCAAAGCGGTTACACACACAGACAAAAGTCGCGCGGTGGGCAAGGCGTTCTCAACTTTCGAAAAGCGTAAATAAGATATATTTCTGGTCGCAGCTAACGCCGATTATTATTAATTAAATTTTGTAGGCTAATATAGCGTAGGTATTTTGGCTTTTGTATGGGAGTGATGTATCTGTTACGAAGTAACTATTATGTTATCTGTGCCTACTTCTAATATGAACTTACATTCAAATAGTCATGTAATGTGTATAAAAATTTATAATATACTTCCTGAATCTGTAAAGACAGAAAATAGAGATAAAACATTTTTATATAACTTAAAACAAATTTAATGGTACTTAATAAAGCCTATTACAATATCAAAGACTACATGAATGATAAAGAACTTAAATAATATAATATAATCAATAAAACAATTCTTTACTAATATAAATAATACTTGGACATAAAATAAGTGTATATACCCAATATTTAACATACACCTGTGATATAATTAAATAAATAAAAATAAACTAAATTAACAACGCTTCCTCCTCTCTTCTAAGTTGCCGTGCCCTACAGGGTCCATAATGTACTGGAATTATTGTTTCAACATCCTTAAAACATTTGGAGTGCAATAAATTGATTTTATTTGATATTCAATTTAAGTGGTAGAGCCATGCTTCAGCACGTATGGGCTGGCTCTGGCTGGGTGATACCACGGCCTCACAATAAACCGGCTTCATAGCAACGCTTTCGCTATGTTTCGCTGAGTGAGTGAGGTTACCGGAGGCCCCTCCCCCTTCTTCCCCTCTCCTACCCTCTTTCTCCCTCTTCCCTCCCTTCCTCTACTCCCACCTTAAAGCTATGCAACGCACTTGATGCTCTTGAGTTGCAGGTGCCCATGGGCGGCGGTAATTACTTACAATCAGGTGACCCGTCTGCTCGTTTGCCAACTATACCATAAAAAAATTAACTCTTTACCCATCGATAAGAACAAAAGATTATGAAGTATTTGATGGATATACCCAAATGTCCATTTAATTATATCTATCTATCTAATTATATAAAATCCTTTGTCCTGACTGACGGATCAACGCACAGCCTAAACCGTAGGTCCTAAAGACAGTAAATTCAGACATTAAATTTAGAGGACGTATTCCCTATATGATGTAGGCATCCGATAAGAAATTTTTGAAAGTTTCATCCACAAGGGGTTGAAAAGAGGTGGCAAAGTTAATATCTGAACACATGTTTGCTTGGCCTGATCAACTTGAAGTTGACCATAAAAGACAATACGTCAATCATGCGACAAGTGCGGTACATGGCTTTAAAATATAAGCCTTTCATAATAGATGGCGTTATAAGAAACTATACTACTATATACACATACATAATTTCATGACTCTGTACATTTCAGAATTTTGTGAAAAAATATTGCAAGATAGTAGAATAATGATTATACCCATTGTTTTACAGCATAAAAAATAATTTAATATTAAAAAACACAATCAGCTAACCTAAGAAATGCTATATTGCCGTAGACCTACTGCAGAAATCTTTTCTTTTTTGTCGATGCATTCACTTTTTGCTATTTCAGTATCTTACAGCATCATCTAACAGTTAGATGTATCGGCGCGGCGGCGAGCGGTGCGGTAGTAGAATGTGGCCGGGGCCATCATGTCTAAAGCAAGAGCTACATTAGACCGACGCACACGTTTGAGACGTCTTACACGTGTGAGGTTGGTGTGCACATAAAATCGACGCAACGCGTGTCATTCAAGAATTCTTCAAATTTACTGTCCGATTCATTCATTTTTAAATAACTGATGATAACAGAGTCGAAAACCAGCTTAAAATGCGCGACACGCGTTGGGTCGATTTTATGTGCACACCAACCTTACACGCCTTAGACATCTCAGTCGTGTGTCGGTTTAATGTAACGTCTCAGACATGTGCGTCGGCCTAATGTAGCTCTCGATTAACAGTCACACACAATTCCAGACACTGTATAAACAAAGTGGGGAGACTTTGTTTGTTTAGGGTTAAAGTTTTAATATTGCTTGTGAGTTTAGGGTTCACATGCCAGCCCTGTGATAATAAGGCTTTACAGAAATGTTTGGTCATATTTAAGGATCATAGAGTAGCCTTTAGGAAAATTCGTAATTTTGAAATCTTATTGTGAAACAGACTAATGGAACTTGAAAATTGGTCGATAAAGCTAATATCGTCGAAAGAGGGACCGACACGAATGAAACTGTAGGTATTTAATACCAAGGATGTTGATAGAATTGCCAGATTTGTCCGAAAATATATGCATTAAAGTTATTAACATGAAAATTTATGTTTTTAGAAATATATATGTATGCACGAGTAAAATAACAATTAATAAATAAAAAACCACGCGTACGTAACACGTTGTATATATATTTTTAAGCTGTTAAGTAATAAATTAATATTATTTCCAGAATGTTGGCAGAGATACTGGTCCTCAGAGTGGTGAAGCACCAGGATCAAGCACCAGCCTCACTCCTCGTACCTTTGACACTGTGCCCTTGTGATGAATTTACTCATAGAGTAGTCTTCTGCTAAGACTCACTATATTTCACTGTGACAATTTAAATAATAACCCAAATTGAATAGGCATTTCAAAGATAAAATTATTATGAATTATTTTGTAATGAATCCCATCGGACCGTGGAACATTGTATTTATCTTGTCACATGAAATTAAATCTTATTTCTAAAAGAACTTTTTTGTGTACCAAGTAATATCTGCTTTTATTTTTTGTTTAAACGAGACTGCAGGAGTAAACCCGAACGTTTCAACAAATTCGCCATTACAGACTAAATAATTATTGTTTTAAGGAAAATGTTTTATCAGCCTTCACAAAACTTGAACAGCTGGTGCAAGCATTATTTCTCAACATTGTTTATACTGAATTATTGTATGTAACCACAAAATATTATGTCTACGTAATTTTTAATTAAAAAGTAAAAGCATATTGAGGTTTTAATTTTATTTAAACCACTCACTTTCATAAAACTAGGGTTACACTAGTACTACTACTAGTGAAATGTACCACTTTCATATACTTGTTTTTAAATATATTTTGTAATCTACACAGTCAAAAGCTTAAAATAAAAAGAGCACAAACTGGTGTGTTTAAATTGAACATACATAACATTTCTGATAAATGGCTTTGTTTATAGTCATATTCTTCCTAAAGCCCGTTGGGGCTTCCGTAATTATATTATACTAGCAACCCGCCCCGGCTTCGCACGGGTACAAATTTTACACCTAAACCTTCATGAATCATTCTGTCTATTAGTGAAAACCGCATGAAAATCCGATCAGTAGTTTTTTTAGTTTATCGCGAACTTTGTTTTATAATAAGTAGTGATAATTCGCATAGTATATAAATCCGTAATTATATAATTATAAACAGAAATAAACCATAAAAAAGGTTATCTAAGATGCTATCTATCGTGTGGAAACTTTTACGAAGTGAAGTGGTATGTCGGAATCGAACTGACTAAAACTACACGGTGTTTATTCAAAAGTACCTACCTACAGCAATCCCCAAAATTTATTGGCCGGTCTGAAGTTAGCCGCGAGCCGGTGCGCAGAATGCAAAATTAAGGTATCAGTTGGGACGGATGAGGGGCGCGGCCGCCTTCCTCCCGCTCGCCTTCGCGTGACATCCTCCCGCTCTCCTCTGCGTGACACTCCACACGAAGTATGTGTGGGTCGTTACGTAAATTTCACGAAGCGTAACGTGTCTAGTTACTTTAAAGACGATTGAGTGGGAGAAAATTTAACTAAAATCTATTCCAAAAGACCTAGGTCAGTGGCGTAACTATACCTTTGGGCCTTAGAGTAGGGGCCAGGGGCCCCCTAGGGCCATGGGCCCGTGGCATTTTGCCCGCTCTGCCACCTTATTGTTACGCCACTGGCCTGGGTATACCCCTCTACGGTTCAGAGAGGCGAATGCGGAACGAGTCTCGAGGCTTGCTTACGCAACGGTAATATCTAGGCAGGTAATACCCGTTAGGTAGGTACCCCCGGACCAGTGCTCATAGAGGTCATCGTTCTATACTGTCCCGCGCCTGATGCGTCTTCTACGTTATAGGATATATGTAATAATAAATAAAACAATATCTGTACAAATCATTTTCTTATATCACTGATCATTTGATTCAGCAATAATATATTTTACTGACTGGCACAAGCTACAGATTTTTGAGTTATTGAATCGTTACAAAGGTACATTATTTTAATTAATCTCAGTTTGACAGAAAAGTTGCTTGTAACTGTAGAGTGAAGGCAACGGGGAGATCACTCAAATTCATCATCATCATCGAACTGTATACCTAGTCTAATCATGCTTTCAGCTACTCAATAAAAATAAAATGTTTTTGTAACGGCATTGTCTGATACACCCTGCATATAGATAAAACATCACATTTTCTTTACACTTCTCACTACATTAAAATCAATTTTTATAGCCAAATCCGCAACTATTCGCGCAACCTTCAACTCAGTTATCTTTTTCACTACATGTGACCGGCTGCAGACATGTAGGACATGCACCATTCGCCACACCAAAAGCAGGTGGTCGACTACCCGCACACGCCACCAACCACTGAAAAAGAAAAATATTAAATATTTCGAAATAGTTGTAAACAGAGTTTGATCCATGAACTACCAGTATCCAGCAAATTGCATGGCGGTGTCGGGTTGCTAATGGATATTTCACATATTGGTACTAGACGACCTTAGATGATCCACCCGACATGCGTGCAATGAGCATAATAATACAGCAGGAGGACTTCTTACTTTTACGAAAAGGACTATATATATATATATATATATATATATATATATATATATATATATATATATATATATATATATATATATATATATATATATATATATATATATATATATATATATATATATATATATATATATATATATATATATATATATATATATATATACAGCTAGAGCAGCAGCTCTAGCTACGACAAGGCTAAAGACGCTGCACCTGTGGCGGGACAACAGGAGCCCGCGGTATACGGTGATGCTGGAAGAGATATCCAAGGATATACCGATTGCGATGGCCATAAACGATCGGATCCCTAAACAGTTTTAATTTGCAGGCTAGGCCCACTCCGGTCAGTAGGTATGAAGTTACAGGTACCTAGCAGCGGCGACGAGTCGAGCGAAATTCAGTGGGCTGCCACGCGCCGGCCGGGTAGCACATTACTTCGATACTCACTCACGCGCTACGTCGCTTCGTCCGTTCGTCGCTTACGAATTACGTTTCCCGTATTTACGTAGTTAGATTATATTATTAATGATAATCAGTATAGTTAGATATTTACAAGTTCTGTTTACAAGGTCAAGTTTAGCTATGATAAGTATATTTATTTATTAGGACCACAACAACTGTGACACATCTTCTATATATACTCTATAGAAATAAATCAAATTGGAGTGTCTGTTTGTAATATTAAAATAACCGCTTTTTACTAAGTGCATTTGGATGTATATACGGTACATATACCAAAACAACATGTTTTACAATTTTTGTCTGTCTATCTGTCTGTTTGTTTCGGCTAATCCCCGCAACGGGTGGACCGATTTCCATATGACTTTCACTGGCAAATAGCTGGTGTTATAAGGAGTAGGGTTCCGCGATTTGATTTGCAAATACCTACCTAGTTAAACACCTAAAAGAGATAGTTTCATTCCAAGGTACACACTAACGTTATGGCAAATGCTTATCTTCTTAGAGATTAAAGTATCTACTGTCAGATAGCTGATGTTAAAAGGAGTAACTTATGCTACTTTGATTTTGAAAAAATGATTAAGGTTCCGCGCAAAATATATAAATATGTACACGCGAGCGAAGCCGCGCGGGAACTGCTAGTAAATAAATAAATTTGAAGTGTCCGTTTGTTTTTTATATTATTACATTTATATTATAATTACATAATGACAGTTTTTTACTAAATGCATCTGAATGTTTACACGGTACTTATACCAAAAAAATATTTTTCACATTTTTGTCTGTCTGTTTGTTCCGGCTAATCTACTGAACGGGTATACCGATTTCCACGGGACTTTCACTGACAGATAGCTGGTGTTATAAGGAGTAACTTAGTCAAGTTTAGCTTTGATAAGTTTAACACTACAACTATTTTGTCTGTATGTCGGTCTATTTGTTTGGCTAATCTCCGCAACGGGTGGACCGTATTCCATATGACTTTCACTGGCAAATAGCTGGTGTTATAAGGAGTAGGGTTCCGCGATTTGATTTGCAAATACCTACCTAGTTAAACACCTAAAAGAGATAGTTTCATTCCAAGGTACACACTAACGTTATGGCAAATGCTTATCTTCTTAGAGATTAAAGTATCTATGCAGAGATTGTGAAATAAAATAGTTTTCTTTAATATAAGTTACATCTACGTAGGTACTACTAAGTAGGTAAATACCTAGTCTAGGTTTATTTAAAACTTCATTTGTTCACAGAAGTAAAGTAATAGGCACATAGCTGGTTATTAAATATTTAGATTAATTCTTCTTACAGAAGACAACCTTAACGGCATCAGAACAGATAAGAGTTATGCGATAGAAAGAGAGGCAAGTTTTAGGTTAATATAAGCCATTTGGAATTAGCGGTGTGCGATCTGAATTGCACCTTATTGTGTCAGAGCAAGAGTCGCTATTTATTTAAATGGTATTGCGAAGAGGTCCTTCTGTACTAGTACTATTATGTATTCTGTGGTATTTGACAAAAAATATAAAATCCAATTACACGAGGATCAACGCTTCGAAGGTTTGGACACTCGTGAGCCCAGGATCTTCACTGATGGCTCTAAAAGAACGTATAGTATTGGCTCTAGGGTCTTCTCGGAGGACCTAAATATAAAAACAATGTCCACTCTAGATACCCACAGTTTTCCAGGCTGAATGTCTGGGTATCTCCATGGGTGCAGCAGCCGTCACTGCTAGGAAGGTAAAAGATCAATCGATTCGTAATCCGAGAGCATAGCAGTATTACAAGCCCTCGACGACAACGACATCAGTTCGGGCCTAATCTACCATCGCAGCGTCTTAATGAGGTATCCGAAGGTCAACAAATTAACCCTCCAATGGATAAAGGCTCACAGCCGCAACGGCTCTAGAGGTGTACGTCATGGGCCCAGAACCTATAGTGCCCCTCCCTTTCGGACAAATTCGTACATTGATGACTTTCATATGAGAAAACCATGAAGACTGCGAGCAGTCGAGGGCGGTACTTCCCGCCATCAACAGCCGGCCGTCGAGTTTGCTACTCCAGCTCGACAAGCGTTAGCTGTGTACGGCAACTGGAGTTATCAGCGGATATGGCTCGTTTAACAAACACCTTTTTGCCATAGGTGCTATGGACAATCCACTGTGCAGAGCATGTATGAAAACAGAGGAAACTGCAACCCATGTACTGATGGACTGTCAGGGGGTTGCAGAATACCGGGCTAAGTACCTTGGCTCATCAGGCTCACTCTCCGAGTCTGGTTACTGGTAACGTAAACTGGTTACTAGGATTCTTCGGGGAGTTAGGGTGGCTCGTATAGTTTTTATTCGCACTAACGCAAAATACGCGCTTTGATGTGAAGTTTTTTTTTTATGGTATAGGCGGCAAACAAGCAGAGTTGCGGAAACCTCCTCGTGAATACCTAACCTATATTTTATTAAATGTATAACTTTTTACTAATAATTTTGTGATGTTAAGCATAGACAAAATCAGCAAGAGCATATTGTATAGATTACCTTAAAGTTTAATGTAATAACAAATATTTATCTAGGAATGTGTAGTTTAGATTAAAAAGATTCTATAAAAACACAATCACCTGGTATAGACAGCTTCTATGGTAGTAGACACCACAGGTAGCATTCTGACATAAAGGCTGTGGCACACCTGGGGCATCTGGGAGTTCTGAACAAAGACATATGCCACAGACTAACCCCTCTTCAGTTTTATTTTCTTTATCCACTTCTGTTTTGGAGTTACTAGTAGTTTGTGGAAAAGTGCTTAAATCTGCAAAAAAATATTTGTTCAGTTTTAAAGAAGATGGTTGGAAATAATTAAATCTGGAAGTTATTTCCAAAATGATGGTTTGACTTACTTAAAAAAAAAATAGGCAGTCTTGGGACTGCCGACAGAAGTGAAAACTAAACGAAACAATGAACGTAAAAGTCACATTAGCAGGTTGGTGACATTAATTAATAAGGAGCTGACAGAACTCAATATTTAGATTAGCACCCTCTAGTGGATCTTTATATGTATTCTTAGCGTGATGGTCATGAGTTCAGTGCTTTTTGCCCATAGCAAAAGTGCAGAAACGTGCCTTAAGAAGTTTTTACTTCAAAATTAAAAGAAAAAGTATAATGATAGAAAATAATTTATTTAGCATACATAAGTTGTTGGGATTTAACTAATGGGTTAACTATTTCTGCCTGTACTGTCGTTTTATTTACAGATCAAACTTACAAATGTGTAAAAAAGTTTTAAACTTCTAACAATTACGTTAAAAGAACAAATATGAATTAAAGCTGTTATAGTATTAATTTACTTACCAAATATAATCATAATATTTTCAACTATGTTCTTGTCATGATCCCAAATCAGTAATCCAGATTGTAATTTATTGTGCCAGTAAATAGAATGTCCTACAAGATGGATATTTGATGCCAAACCTTCTGGTGTTACTTCTACATGTAACCAAGTCCTGTCGTCTAAAAAACGTTTTCCTTGTGTAAGTCATGATTATGTAGTGAATATATGTGGCTCTTTTATATGGATGACTTCCAATGACTTCATTAAAATAAAGTGATTTATTGGAACATATTCTTTGCAAGTATTATCTTAATATTAATAAAATATTAATATAATAACTCCACACATCTCACACATAGCTGTCTGATCCCAAACTAGGCAGACTATAATAAGACTTACTGCTCATAAACATACTTGTATATTACAAAATAGATACATATTATAGATAAATTACACCCAGACTGTCCTGGGTGGGACCCACAACCTCTGGCTCAGCAGTCAGGGTTACTAACCAATTAATAATTATAATAGTAAAATATTCAGTTTAAATAGTTGTCTAACAAAATTAACTGCGGTTTCACTTGTGTAAGTACCTCGCTATGTTTTCTTAAATGTTCTAATTTTCCATGCAACTTTCTAATTTTTTTCTTTCATAAGAACCTTCTCCTGACAATAACAAACACAAATAAAAAGAATTAGTAGAATTGGTCCAGTTGTTCATGCGTGATGCTGTGACCAAGGGAAATAGGGATTCAGTTTTATATACTATAAATATTTGAAATCAATACATATAAATATAATTTAAGTGTATGTTTGTAATGTATTTTTTTAAGCCCATACAGTTATTTGCATGATACCTATTCCTAAAAATCAGTGTCTAAAATTTTGTCTGTTTGTTCCAGCTAATCACCAGAATGGGTAGACCGTTTTTCACCGGACTTTCACTAGTAGATAGCTGGAGTTATAACGAGTAACTTAGGCTACTTTTATTTTGGAAAAAGAATTATGGTTCCTTGCAAAAAATATATTTCCTACTAATATAATAGACATGAAAGTTTGTGAGTATATGGATGTATGTTTCTCTTTCAGGCAAAAACTACTAAACCAATTACGATCAAAACTTGATATGTAGATAACTGGAGACTTGGATTAACACATAGGCCACTTTTTATTCCAATATTCCCACGGCTCCTGGACTTACGCGGGTGAAACCGCGGGGCACAGCTAGTGATATATAGGTACTATTTCAGGTAGAAACAAATACACAACAGTAATGAATTACCAACCAAGGAATATACGGCGAAAATCATCTTTGAATGATGCATTTACTGGCTCCATGATGCTACAAAACTCGTCTATATGTTCCAATTCATCGAAGTATCTTGATAGTTCGTTTATATATTTACTAAATGTTTCTATGATATCACTTAAAGATTTGTACTCAGCATTTTGTATGGCGGAATGAGGTAATTTCACATTTGTTATTATTAACTTCCTAGGAGCTTTATACTGTATAAATATTTCGTGATTTCTGAGGTCACTCTCGTCTGGAATCACGATTTTGACATCTCTTAACGATTGTCCAAAGTAAACACTTACAGCGCCACAATTAACATCTTCAATATCTTTTAAAAAGTCTTTATCGACGAGGTCTATAAAAACAGAATCTGTCAATCGTTTGTTACCCTCAAGTATATTATTCATATTTTCTAAGAGAAAAGTGTATTCATTTGACTTCACATTGAAATTAATAATCTCCATTAACTCTTCCATGACTAAAAAAAAGGCCAAAGAGTTACTTCTTTTCAAACAAAATCTTTGTATCACTTTTCATTACTTATTTTTTCAATGTCAAATGTCAATGTCACTTCACTCCTTGTCTTTCACATTGACCCATTGACATAACAGTACATGGATGGACTTGCCATCATAGAGGTATTAATGCTAGCGGCGCGGCGGGGAGCAAGGCAGAATCCGGCGACGTAGCGCGTCGGTAGAAACAGAAAGAAGACAGCAATTTAGATTACAATAAAAACTTTCGTGAGTGGTATTCATATTTATTAAAAACTATACGGTTTTATTCACGTTTGTATTTCGGGGATGCCCGACTAGTTTCGGACCCGACGGGGGCCCTTTCTCAAGGAGTGAAGCGTCCTGCCGCGACGGTGTCAGGTGTCACACTGGCAGTATAAGTGTTTATCAGCATACATATTATATAAAAATTACACCCAGACACAAAACAAATGATCGTACTAATCAGACAGTTATTTCCTCCTGTTCAGTCCTGGGTGAAAATCGAACTCACGACCTCTGGTTCAGCAGTCAGGATTACTAACCACTAAACCAACATGCCCGTCGTAAATAGCCTTAAGTACATAAATTTATTTGTCAAAACCCCCTTCGGTCGTCACCCCACCGGGGTTTTCGGTGGGGCGGTGTGTCGGAATTGAACCAACTAAAACCACACGGTGTACCGTACTGCGCCTTAAATAGGAGGTCTCCGGAAACAGCTTTTATTAAGACATCCGGACCCCCCCTGGCGCCTGCCCGCAAAAGTGTGGGCACCACCTTCGGGTAAAATACCTCTCTATTAGGCGACGTCCGGGCACACGCAGACGCCACCTCCTCGCGGGGGGCCACTATAGCGGGTGGATTGGAAAAATCCATCCCGCCCACCCGGCGGCCACACTCAGGGCGGTATGAGGCGCTGGAAAGCGCGCCTCCACCACCCGGTTCGCCGGCAGCGATTCAAGTCCAAGTGGAAGTCCGCCTAGACCCTTTCCGCCGCCTCCTTCTCCGAGATGACTTCCTCACAGAAGGTTGCGACCTCGGTAAAATTCGGCTCTTGAGCGTATAACGGCCGGTAGCAACAGATCCTCTCCTATGATTGCAGTGAGGGCCCGACGCTGCGCCGCTCAACTGGGGCAAACTGCCAGTTTGCGTTGAGCCGAGTCCTCACTGAAGTCGCAGTGAAAGAAAGAAGAAAGAAAGAAAGAAAAAGTATTTATTTCTTCAATGACGTGCTTACATTACTTAAAGTTATTAAACATTAATAGGGAAATACAAATAAAAACAAAATAGAGCGACATTGCCTTGCACGCACTTGCACGTCACTTGTTGAAATTGGTCACCGCTCAGCATTGATGCTGATGGCACCGGCAAGGAAGTTGCTTAGCGTCAAACAGCGCTGATTTGCAGCGGCGACCGTGTGGAGTAGGTGCGCACATATAATTAAATAAATATACTATATTTTTTATAAAATATTATAATCTACTTAAATAAAGATAAACTGGGTGTAATGTATATGGCTGGCAACACTGGGGTGACAGGCAGGACTCAATTCCCTCTTATCGACCGAGTCCGAAGCAGCCGTGCCCGGAAAAAACCTGCGTCAGTCGGAAGGAAAGGGTCCCGTGCTGCCCTCCTGCCCACTCGACGATGACCGGCTGGAGCGCCTCCACGGCGGTAAAGCCAGCACGTGGAGCCTCCAGCCGGGACGACCAACGAGCCTGTGGCTCGGCGAGCGGCCTCTCTCTATTCGCGTACCTCTTCAGGAGGATTTGTCATTCTTCTACCTTACCCTAATTAAACTAGGGTCGGCACTAACATGACGTGTTCTCCTCCCACTAGGTATTGCCAGTATATGAAAGAAGATATGCTACAAGGGATTTTGCTAAGTTTAATGACCAGCCGCCGGCCTGATGTCATCCCTGTTTGGGAATGCTTTCGTTGCTGGTAACCGCCACTAGCGATCTCTAAAGTCTATCATTCCAAAATTAATCTATCCGCTAGGTTTAGGTTTTGATATAGCAATACTAAATCGTCACCAGCGTTTAAACTCCCGGCACATACATGTTATAACCAAACTGGGTTTTGCTCTTGTCTTGTATTGATCAGAGCTAATAGTATTAAGTACTTAGGTGTACACATAGATGATGGTCTAAGATGAAACATGCAACTTAGCACGCTGTCAAATAAAATTTTACGACTAATTCCAATATTTAGGACTCTACGGGGATCGGCTGACTGTGACACCCTTAAGGTGGTGTACCTTGCACTATGCCAATCAATAATTGGATATTGGTGCCGATTCTATTGTACACTCGACTAAACTAAAACCTGACTTAATTTCTTCATATGAAATAAACCTAGTGTTCTTCTTAATAAGGTCTATTTGTTACTAGCATCTATTTCTCAGCGCCTCTAAATTTCAATAAAACCTGTCAACGTATACTCAACTTTATTTCCACGCAGCGAGAGTCTTCATTTATTCAAACGCTGTATAATTGCCGTATAAAAACTTGTTCAAAACGAACAAGGATGACGTGTTTTTAACCTACACCTACGAAGACGCTTACTAAAAACACAGAGCAAAAGAGATGGCATTCAACGGACAGCGGCTCTCGCTACGTGGTATTAAAGTTTATTTAAGCGTATCAGACTTTAGTCGACAAATAAATTGCTTATTTCGATAGCGACATATGTTACCTACTTGTTTCAATTTGAAATAAGACCTTGTTTCTAAGTGTACAAGGTTTACTTCTTATATGAAGAAAATTTAGTGAATTTTAATTTAGCGAGTGAAGTAACAGAATTGGGGCCATTGTATACTAGTATGGGGTGGAGCAGGCAAGACAGTTTGTATACAAGCGGAGAGGGCTCAAAGGTCTGTGCTTAAAGTCATTACAAAAAAGCCATACAGATATCCAACTGAACAACCATACGTGGACTATAAGGTCTTGACAGTTCGTCAGCTCTTTGTGTTTCGCTCTATCCTCCGAGCACATACCGGTATGCCTCCGTCGAACCAAAAAAATGCAAAAGTGTTCCTTACGGAGCCCGACACAAAACACCAATACTATGTTATAAATATACCTACACATTTATAAACAACTGCATAAACAGCTAAACATACTCGACCTGAACACTCACGAAGTAAAAACAAAAATTACGGAATGGCTTCTGCGCCAAAACTACGACAAAACAGAATCATTATTAACATATATTATATCGTTTAAAAATTGTAAACGCATGCATACACAACAACACACACACACACACACACACACACACACACACACACACACAAACACACACAAACACACACGCTGACACCACAGACACATATATACATATAAATGTACGCACACATCGACTCACTGAAGTAATCAGAAGTAATCATCACCAACCATCACTATCTGACACGAGCTACCCGAGCCGCACCTAACATCTTCAGTATAATTATGTATAATATGTCAATCCTCTACTGCTGAACACTGTTTCTTAAAATACAGGTAAAATTGCCTAGTTTAAGAGACAGGGTCTTACTAGTGAACATAATATAAAATATACATAGATAAGCTACCTTTGTTATCAAATAGTGCACTGTACAAGTTAAAGTTTGGTGATAATAAAACTTATTTAAATAAATACTTAACTAACAGGCCACAACTAAAATGATTAAATGCCATCGATATTTCTTCAATTGTTCAATATTTCGGTTAAATATCGATATCGGCATTGTAAGTCGCTGTATACAAGTGCAACCATCTTGAGTGCCAACTTTTTTGTAGGTATGAACGATAATTTTGTAGGCATGGCAAAAAAACTTATAAACTTAGTATGTAAATATATTTAGTTTATGCAAATCACCATTGCGCCCATTCTACGGCAGACGTGGTGGCCCTTCAAAGTCTACTCTCCAACGATTGGTGACCAAATTTGAGACGACCGGTTCGGTAAACAACCAACCAACACCTTTACGTCAAAGAAACGCCAGATCGGCCGAGAACATCGCCGCTGTACGTGAGAGTGTTCAGGAGACTCAAAAATAATCTTTAGCGACGAGGCACATTTTTGGATGAATGGTTTTGTTAATAAGCAAAATTGCCGTATATGGGATGACCACAATCCACATGAGGTTCACCAGGTGACAATGCATCCACAAAAAGTTACTGTTTGGTGCGGATTTTGGTCTGGCGGCATCATTGGTCTGTACCTATTCGAAAACGACGTTGGCGAGGCCATCACCGTCAACGGCGAGCGCTACAGATCAATGATAAACAATGTCTTTTAGCTTGAATTGAACAATATGTTCGTGAACGACATGTGGTTCCAGCAAGATGGCGCTACTTGCCACACAGCGAACGACACAATGGACATTCTGCATGACCGGTTTGAGGGTAGGGTTATCTCTCGCAGAGGTGACGTGAATTGGCCACCAAGATCGTCTGATTTGACTCCGCTAGACTTTTTCTTGTGGGGTTTTCTGAAGTCGCAGGTCTATGCCAATAAGCCACAATCGACCGTTGCCCTGAAAGCCAACATAACGCAGGCCATCGCTCAGATTCAGCCGGATCAGCAGCAGAGTCATTAAAAATTGGATCTCTCGGATTCGTGCCACCATACGAAGCCGCGGCGGGCATTTGAACGATGTCATATTCCATCCATAATGGCATAAATGGGCCTTTCAAATAAAAAATAAATTTCGTTAATATCTCACACACATCTCGTTTTATTAAATTTTAACATCGACCCGTCCTTGTTGAAAGACCCTTTAGATTTATTGTTAAAAAAATTGTATTTTGTGTAGGTACTTGTTTTTTTTTCATTTTGTTTTTTTTTTAGCGCCTGTTAGATACGATTATCCGTTCTTTCTGGGGCACCTGTATACCAGTATGTATTGTTATAATATAGAAGAGAAAAATTATATTTCTATCATTGTCTCAGTTTAAATGTTTGAAAAGATATTTATCCACGAATTTGGATAAATAGCAGATAAAAATGACTAAATACAAGTATTTATCCTTCGAGTAGGTATTTATCCACCGCCCGCTAACTTGAGGGTAATTAGATATAGAACAATGAAGAACAATTAACGAACAGTTGAAATAGCAAAGAAAATTTGAAAAAATATGACTTCCCCCCGCCAACTTAAGAGCGTGATCCGCGTGATCGTTCCAGGGACTGTGGAGTAGGTTGAGCAAGTCGGAAAGAACTAACATAGTTCCGACTGCGGACATAGTTCCAGGAAGTTGACAAACACGTTTATGGACAAATACTTTTGAAATTGTGGAATTCCTTGTAGGAAAAAAAGTAAAAACGATTAGCGCAGCTGGTGTCTATCATGACCATAATACTTCTACTGGATAAAGAACTAACAACCCATCTGTACTCTGTACCCCTCGGGCAGTCTGTAAAATAATAATCTTTGTAAAATACCTCTGTGAAAAATTCATCTGTACCACACATGACAATAACATCCATGCTTAAGTAACTGTATTGTAGCAGTTTCTCAATAGGTTGTATCCTTAGATTATATATAGGTCCAGATACCGTGACCAGTACAAAAGTCACCGTTTACTTTGAAGCCACTTTTTGGAGCTGTGCGAGTGAATCCCGCCCAACGCGAGTGTCAACATACAATATCTACGCTCGTGTGCGTGACGGTTTTACTACCAGCGCATAAAGGTTACCCCGAAATTTAGGGACGTTTTTATGAAACATAATAAAAAAAAATTTGATGTAAATAATATTAAATTTAGACATTTTAAATGTATTTAAATGTGTTACAAGTATTCGTTTATTTCATTTTTTTTATGTTATCGTTTAGTTAAAAAGACAAATGTAAAATAAAAATAAAGCTACTTAGTACGAACTATTTATATACTCAATGTATCAGGAAACCGGGGCATTGTATCCCAATTCATTTTAATTTCAATTGCATTTTAATTCAGCCACTCAAACCATGTAAATTTAAAGACATATTTACAACAATACTTGTGTTAGCTCAGATAGCTGCAAGGTACGGTTAACTCGTGAGTAATAAAACAACCGTTTGATGCGAGTACAAAAATGTATTTGTTCGAAAGCTTATATACCTATACCGGAGACTCTTAACACCGTGAATTAGCCGACCGGTACAACGCCATCTAACGAGCGTTGGAAAAAAGTAAAATACATTAACGTTCGATTGAACATCCCGCCCACCATGGACAGAATGTCCATAACTGAAATTAAAGTAATCACAAACATATGTGGTTACATATGTTTGTGATTACTTTAATTTCAGCCCACCATGACGGAATCCTTAAGTCTTATCTATTACTCTAATTAGGTTGGGCATCACAAGTTAGCAATAGTGGACTGTAAAAACTTGATATAGATACAGGTTGACAATATAAGAAAATTCTTCACAAACAATGTTCTTAAAATTAACAAAAACCAAAATACACATAATTTTACATTTAGGTCGTAACAGGCAGTACTATTAGTTTAGAAACGGGCCTTTTGATTATAGACCCCTTGCAACGTAGTGACACAACCCTTGTGACTTTGTCTGAACCAATATGCTTTTCAATTATAAGACCATAGAGCCATCTTGCGGGAGGCAAGTCATCCTCCATAACTAAGACAACATCGCCTGCAATAGGTTCTAAAGTTTAATGGGACCATTTATACCGATGGTGAAACTGGACAAGATATTCATGGGACCATCGACGCCAGAAATCTTGAACCATACGCTGAGTCAAATGCCATCGCCTTAAAGTACTTATGTTTGAACCTTCAAAGTTTGACTCAGGTGGGAGTACGATCGGTTCTCCTACCAAAAAATGACCCGGAGTCAGTGGATATGGATCATCGGGACTGCCACTAAAAACAGACAGCGGCTGTGAATTCAGGCATGCTTCTATTTGGGCGAGAACTGTAGTTAGTTCCTCATAAGTAAGAGTGCTGGTACCCACGACTCTTCTGAGGTGATGTTTTGTGGACTTCACTCCAGCCTCCCAAAGCCCTCCAAAATTTGGAGAGTGGGGTGCAATGAAGTGCCAATTCGTCCCGTTTGTTGCTAGCCAATCTGCGATGTCTGAAGCTACGCCTGACTTTCCTTGGGTAAACAAAGCCTTCAATTCTTTATTGGCTCCGACGAAGGTGGTGCCGTTGTCACAACACATCTCGCTACAGTGGCCCCGTCTCGATGTAAAACGTTTAAAGGCTGTTATAAACGCTTGCGACATCATATCACTTACAACCTCTAAATGAATAGCACGGGTCGCCATGCAGACAAATAAACAAATATAGCCCTTTGTGGAGTGATAACCGCGCCCCCTTGTGGACCTCACATTAACAGGACCTGCATAGTCCACACCACTTTTAGAGAAAGGTCGGCTAGCGTTGACTCTGGCTGACGGCAACTGGCCCATTAACGGAGGTGTAACTCGCGCCGAATAACGCATACAGGTTACACACTTCCGCACATGTTGTCGAACTACACTCTTGGCATTGATGATCCAGAACTTGGATCTCAAAAAATTAAGGACTAATTGTGGTCCGCCATGCAGAGTACGTTCATGAGCATCAACTACCAAAAGGTCTGTCAAGTGCGACTTATGGGGAAGTATAATTGGATGCTTCATGGTGTCTTCAATATGAGCTCTCTGTAACCTTCCGCCAACTCTCATAATTTGATCCTGGTCGATATAGGGATTTAGCTGGACGAGTTTACTTCTCCTGTCGACCTTGCCTGTCTTGTTTAAAGCATCTATGTCATTGGAAAAATATTCACCTTGACATATTTTGATGCATACTAACAAACTTGCATTAATTTCTGCAAACGTTAAACAAAGGGATGAATTCATTTGATTATGTTGTATATATTTTGATTTTAAAAACCTTCTACAGTATGCAATCACTCTCGTTAACCTTCTTAAAGATGAAAATTTTGTTATTATTTTATTCTCTTCATTACTTTTAATTCGTATGTTACACGACACCACATGTTTTCTTTTCCTCTAGATTTGTTTGATTTATGTAACCTTTGCTATAATTTACTATTTCGTTCCAGAGCCAGCCAGGTCCCCTTAACCACAAATCAAGACCTTCGCATGCAGAAGGATTCACACCTCGCGATGCACAATCAGCGGGATTGTCTTTTGATTGAACATGCGACCATTGCTTTCCGTCCATAACAGTGAGAATTTCAGCAACTCTGTTGCCGACGAAAGTTTTCCAGCGACTGGGGTGGCTTGCTAACCAAGCGAGAACCACTGTTGAGTCAGTCCAGGCATGAATATTCTTCCTTTCTATTCCCAAGGTGTCCGAAACTTCACAGAGAAGTTTTGATAGCAGCACCGCGCCGCACAACTCCAAACGAGGTATTGAAACTTGTTTGACGGGGGCCACCCTGGTTTTTGATGCCACAAGACTGACGAAAACAGTGCCGTTGGACTCTATAGACCGTGTACAGACCACTGCTGCATACGCTTCATTAGAGGCATCACAAAAGCCTTGCATTTCAACATGCTGATTATGTCTGCTTAAGTGAATCCACCTAGGCAGATGGAACCCAACCAAGCTGTTAAGTTCATTTCTATAGCTAAGCCAATCTGTTAGTAGGTGAGCAGGTAGTTCATCGTCCCATTCAATACCCGAGAGCCACAAGCGTTGTATGAACACCTTGGCTGTTATTATTGCTGGGGCAAGCCAACCGAGAGGGTCGAACAAGCGGGCGATGTCAGATATCACCCTTCGCTTTGTCATGGGAGTTTCCAGTGGAGGAAGGTGGACAGTGTATTGAAATTCATCAGTATCTCTATTCCAGGTTAAACCTAAAATTTTCATGATCTTGTCAATTTTGAAATTTATTGTATCGTGAGTTACATCTGTTCGATTTTGTATTTTAGTTAATAGCTCGTCACTGCTGCTGGACCACTTCTGAAGCTGGAAGCCTCCACGTGCCAGTAATTCATTCATCTGATTATATATTTCTTCACCTTCTGCTACAGATTCACAACCGGACAAGAAATCGTCAACAAAAAACTCCTGAAGGACACGGTCTGCAACTAGAGGATAATCCTTTCCTTCATCACGAGCTAGTTGTACTAAAGTACGCACCGCCAAGTAAGGAGCTGAAGCTACACCAAAGGTGACACGCAGCAGACGTAGATGCTGCAACTCAGAATCTGGGTTGTCGCGCCATAAAAACCGTTGGTAATCTACATCGCCTTCAGCTACCTTAACTTGCCGATACATTTTGACAATGTCTGCTACTAATGTTATGGGATGGCAGCGCCATCTCATGATGATGTGACGCAAATCGGGTTGCAAGGTTGGGCCAACCATTAATTCGTCATTCAACGATACACCGTTACTACCCGAACAAGAGGCATCGAAGACGACCCTAACCTTGGTAGTACTTTTATCATCGCGTACTACGGCGTGATGCGGTAAATAAAACGCATCGTTTCTCAACTTTGCTCGAGGAACAACTTCGGCGTGTCCAAAGCGAACATACTCCTGAACAACTTCAGAGTACTGGTGTCTTAGCTCAGGATTGCTTGACAATTTCCTTTCCAGCATGTGGAACCGTTTACGAGCTATATCCTCGGATCCTCCGTTAACGCAGCTGGGACGATTGGTTTTAAATGGCAACTTGACAATATATCGTCCCGTTGCATCTCTTTTGGTAGTGTTAGAAAATAAGTCTTCACACTTATGCTCTTCCTCGGTCAAAATGGCCCGATGAGAAAACTCTGATTCTAACTCCCAAAATTTTCTTAAAAGCCCGTCTACGTCTATGATTGCATTGCAACATACTGGTTGAGTCCTGAGCGATGTGTGGATCTCGCCAGACAAGATCCACCCTAACTTGGTCCGTTGGGCTACTGGAGTTCCAGGTGGACCCCTGACCAAGTCGTCCACTAGAACTTCACCGACCACGCGGGTGCTTAGCAAAAGGTCTATCTTACCCGGCATATCAAAGGACGGATCTGCAAGTTCTAGGGATGAAATCGATGGCAGCACATTAACAATCTTCCTTTCAGGAAGATGTGATGAGAGTCTGTTAAGTACATACGCCTCGACATATAAAACAAATGTGGGATCTAGGCGTTACTGCAATTTAAATCTTACAATCCACTTAGAAGGCATAGAAACCCCCTCATCATCGCCTAGTCGCAATATGTCGGTGTGAGCAGGTGTTTTCTTCAAGCCAAGCAACTGGACTGCGGCCTCTGTGATGAAAGAGACCTGTGAGCCCTGATCCATCAGAGCTCTCAAAACAATAGTGGAACCAGTTCTCAACTCAATGTTCACCAAGGCTGTGGCAAGCAAACTTTGGCTGCGTACATCTGCAAAACAACAAATAGTGGTGGACTCGCATTGGTTAGAAGAAGCAGCTGCCGCAGCAACTACTACATTCGTGTCCACTGAACCATCTACTGGTTCAGTAGCATCGACGGTTGGTTTTGGATGAAGTAATGTGTGGTGTCTCTTTTTGCAAAGATGGCATTTGGTTGGCTGACGGCAAGAATATACGGAATGGTTTTTTCCTAAACAGTTAAAACATAACTTATTGACTCGGACAAAGTCACGTCGTGCATCACGATCTCGCTTTGCAAACTGTTTGCAGTGACATAATTTATGATCTCCGGAGCATAAGATACACGTTAGAGAAGCGATATGAAAGGATTTAACATTGCTATTTACATTACTGTTTTGACTCTTGGATTGGATATTGGACTTAGTGCCTAAAAATTCTAGTGAACGAAATCTCGATTCCAAAAAAACCTTAAATTCATCAAGTGTAGGTAAATTATCGTCAACACTGATTTTTGATTCCCACAATTTTCGAGATTCGTTATCTAGCTTCTCACTAATCAAAAATATAACAATTGTATCCCAAGAACTTACATCAATGCCTAAAGTACTTAAACCATGCAAACAATCGACTGTTGTGTCTAAAAGATTTTTGATGGAAGTTGAAGACTCCTTTACAATTACTGGTTGTTTGACAAATCGTTTTAACATGCTGTGAGATAAGAATTTTTTACTGTCGTACCGTTTACATAAAATAGACCAAGATTCATTATAATTAGCGGCAGTTATTGGTGTATGTCGCAGTAGCTGTTCCGCTTCTCCTGACAAATGAGTTTTCAAATAGTGAAGACGTTTTACATCGTCTAACGAGTTGTTGTTATGTATCAGAGACAAAAATAAATCTCTGAATGTTGTCCACTCAGTGTACGAACCGGAGAAAATAGGTAGACTGATTTTGGGCAATCTAACAATTGACGACACATTTGCCTGCTGCTTTTGTGGTGTTATATTACTTGCAGTGCTTACATTTATTTGTTCTTTAAGTTCTGATTTATATAATATGTACAACTCCTCTGTATTGTCGTATACTTCACTTGAAAAATACGCGTTATCTAAATCTGACTCAGTTGCTTTTTCTATAATATTTCTGTGTGTGATTACAAATTGTTTCCATTGTTCCTCCAATGATTCTAATCTTGTTTGTAAATATGTTTGTGTAATACGATCTTTTGGTGATTTTTTTAAAATTATTTCTAGCCTTTTCAATTATAGTTTTATTGTTTAATTGTAATTTAATTAATGATTTCATTGTAAATATTTATAGTTATAATCAACTATCAACACAATAAATTCACCAAAGTACACAATCTATACTAAATTTCTAAGTTACAAGCTATCTACATTAACTACAGTGGAAAATTTAAAGATAGAAATTGCAACGACAAGCCAAAATCACAAGTATATGATAAAATCTAAATATTTTACAAGTGTTTTAGCAAATATTTACACCGGGGTGAAATCGGGCATAGGTTCCCCGTATGAACCAAATTTGCTTAATTATTCTAAGTCTAAACTAAAGTTAACACTACAATAAATTACAACTGAAATATTACAAGTCCCAAAATCTTCTACTTTACTAAAGCAATTTTTCTAAGTTCAAATTTGTCACTGATATTCTTGCAAGTTTAATTTCAAAGTCAATAATCGTTCACTACTTACAGTTTACTTTCTGTCAAACCTCTTTGCACGTCACTGCCGATATGTTACGTCACTTTCCTTGACGTCACAAGCTCCAACAACAGCCATGTAGGGAATTCAGTCGCACCCACTGGCAACACTGCCGTAACTTCAAATATAATACTGGTAGCGCCCTCTGCCGCTTCCTTGCCGCAACTTCAAGCGATGACTTCCGCTGTGTCAGGTCTTCAATGTCAAGTTGTTCACCACACAATGCTTGTTTTCACACTCTGGATTAAAACTTTTAACCGTACACTATTGCCAGCGGGGCAATAGCATAGCCAAGAAGCTAACGGATCCGATTGCTAAGGATTTATTGACGATGACCATCAATAAACCTATCCGGCTCCGTAGGCCCAAAAAATGTTAGCTCAGATAGCTGCAAGGTACGGTTAACTCGTGAGTAATAAAACAACCGTTTGATGCGAGTACAAAAATGTATTTGTTCGAAAGCTTATATACCTATACCGGAGACTCTTAACTCTTAACTCTCCGTGAATTAGCCGACCGGTACAACGCCATCTAACGAGCGTTGGAAAAAAATTAAATACATTAACGTTCGATTGAACACTTGAATATATAATATAATATATGTATAAAAATTTTTTTTGTTTGAAATTTGGTCACGTTCCAACGAATTGACAAGTTGTAAAAATCAATACATATTCTTGTAGGAAATTAAACGATCTACGAAAAAGGTCGGATATGATTTTTCGCTAAGTCAGCTCGTTTAAAAGTTATTCAAGGTTAAATTTCAGTAAACCCAGTTGGAGAGATTGACGTATCTTTAAGTATTATTTACATCTGAATAATGCCATAAAGGTGGCGCTCAGATCGATAACTCGATCGATTTTAGCGGTAAAATATGAAAATAGTAATAAAAATTAACAATTAGGTGAAACATAGTAGAATTTATAGTTTTTATCATACTTCCAAGTACGTAATTGCAACATTTTAAATGAGCTAACTTAGCGAAAAATCATATCTGACCTTTTTTGTAGATCATTTCATTTCTTACAAGACTATTATGTATTGATTTTTACAACTTGTCAATTCGTTGGAACGCGATAAAATTTTAATAAAAAAAAAATCACGTTATTTAAATGGGAAATCAAAAATCACGAAGATTCACCTCTTAATAGTAATATTAAGAGCTGCTGTTTTCACAGGCTTATTTTTACGTCATCTTGAACAATATTTTCATGGTAGCTAATGAAAAAATTAATCAAAAGTTTTTTTTGGCCCACCCTAATATATATAATATATATTTTTTTATGAACTATCAAGAAACTAGCAAAATTTGACAAGTCCTAAGTGCTCTATAGCTGTGTTCGTTAGGAGTAGTAATAATAAATTATAATACGAGTACAATCCTATAGCCAAAGTATCGTTTGACGGACACATTCAATTTCGGGTAGAGCTTAGAAATCAAGAATATTTTAAGGATTCCAGTTTCGCGAACATTAAAGTTTGGCGAAGAAAATTATACATACTGCTAGAATGCGTTATGCGTAAATGAAATTCACGTCCCTGGCAACATCTCTAATAATCCGCAATTTTACTAATTTGAAATTTTGTTCTATTGTTTATAAATTACATTAGGAAATAGAATACTTACAAGTGAAATGTGATGGTCAGACACTTAAGATTTTTTTTTTTGTATATTTTTACAGGATGTAACTGCACAACCAGGCATTTTTGAATATTATATAAATAGCGCCTCTAGACTTACTTCAGCGGCGAACGTTCGCTCGCGTGTGACGAGTGAGTCGCTTGTATTTGTATTAGTCGCTTGTATTTTTTGGCTTCAGTTTTGGGGCGCGGATTAGGCATCTGGACCTATATATAATCTAAGGTTGTATCCTTATTCCTTAGGTATTCTAGAAGGCACTTGTTAACTGTTCCCATTACTTTTGAGAGTAGGGAAATGATGGCAAATTGCTCATATTTAGAGGGGAGAGAATTAGTTCATGGTGTAAAAAATAACAGTTCTGTTGGATAGAAAACATCAATACCGTGTAACAGACGTGGTGTTAGGGCAAGTCAGCCTACGCGTCCCGGACAGGTACGTGTGGCGGCGCCGCCGGCCGCCTCTGCTGGCTGTGCCGCGCGGGCGCACCAAATTGTTGAGCGAAGCGCCGATGACGCGCGCTCTGCGCACTCTCAATATTATTGCGGAAGAGGTAGACCTATTCTATTGCTCACTGAGTGGATTCACAATAATAGCGTTAAAAATTATTTGTTTTTATAAATAAGTAGATTGTGTAACACTATCGCATTGGGAGCAATCCTGTAATGATAGATGTTTAATTAGAAATAAATAAATAAATAAATAAAATAAATAAAAAATAAATACACCTTTTGAATTCTGTTATTATAATGAAAATAATTGAATCAGTAAAGTGAACTTACCACACAACATAGAGAAAAGCATAAATACAATTCCTAGTAATATACATTATTTAATTAAGTAAGCCATAAAAGAATACAATATGTACAATTTTTTTATTTATTCCCACCAATAGTGGTATTGCAATATTGATTGAGCATTTTGCCCTAAAGCTAAGAATTCAACTATTTACCGCAAGTCTACACAGTTAATACAGGTAAATACTACATACACATTATTTTAAAATTGTCAAATTTCAATTAGAATTTCTATTCCACTTTATAAAAATTGATTTAAGAAAAGCACACTCACAAGCATAAATTTGAAACCATTGAACTGGAAGTCATATGGAAGTCTTTTGTATAACAATTACAAAGTCAAACTATAATATTAACACAACTCTAAAAAGTAAAACCTTTTTGTACAAATCGTAAAATATTTCATTGAGTCCTAATACTGACTCATCAATACAGAAATATATACATCATGTATATGTAAAATAATATTTCTGAGAAATTGCCTACTGTGGTCTAACAAGTTTGATATCAATCTTTCCCAGATCGTCGTCTTTGTACAACTCTACCCTTAAAATGGAGAACACTTGAATCACTTGGATGATTTCTGGTAATTGATTGGCAGCATCCCATGTCAATTCCATTTTAGATAACTTTGTACCACCCTTATGTTTTACACACTTGTATTTTCCTGGGAAGTCCTGAAATAAAATTAAGACCTTTCAAGGATGCTACATAAACAAAAAAAAATTATAATATCTTAAAGAGTGAAGGAGAAGATGACTCACATTATTAAAAAAGATTCTCCTGTTTAATCCCATAGCTATTATTATGACATCAATATATTTTTCTCGGACTTCTACTACAGCTGCCTCAGTCTCGAGTGGTGAATTCATTTCAATGTACTTAAGAGTATATAGTTCATTAGACAATTCACTTGCTTTTTTAGAATTGTACTTCTGTTTGTTACACTGTGCTGCAATCATACGCACTTTGTCTACATCCCAGTCTGGATTTCCTCTGTAGTTCAAACTAGCTGCCAACAACCTGAATTAGAAGATATGTCTTAAAAAAATGTGCATTGAAATAATGTTAGCCTTGAATACATGAGAAATTTTAATGTGTATTTTGCAAATAGATCTTTACAGAAACTTTTATACATCAACTAGTTCTTTGAAGTTGTGAAGTGAATGGTGCCAGCATTTCCTTGAGAAGAAATGCTGATACAAACTCAGGGATCAAAATCTACATAAACTTAAATTGTGCAGGTACCATGTAGGCATCCAGGGTGGTCTTTAGAGCTGAACAGTCATGACATGCAGTAGACTAGATAAGTAATCACAGAACTAAACATCTTAAGCTCCACAACTCCAACTGGTCTACCACCGCAGTCAGACATTTGACTTACCCAAATGTCTGACTGTAGTGGTGGACCAGACCAATGAAAAAGACCGTTGTGAAGATTTAGGTAGAAATTGCTATCCCAAATGACACTTCCACTCACAAAATAGAAAATTATAAATAGCAAAAAAAACTATCAAAATATGTTCTTGGAGAAGTTTGAATAAATAATAAATGTTTGTTTTTATCATTTTTATATTGCTATTGAAAGTACTTTAGGAGTATAAAACAACAACTTACCGGTGAACCATTATGTCTGCATATCTCCTGATGGGGCTGGTGAAATGAGTATAAAGTGGTACATTTAGTGCATAATGATGAAAATCATCATCATCACAACCATCGGCACAAAAATATTTGGCTCTAGTCATGGGTTTTGCACATAACATGTTCAACACCATTACTTTGCCTGGGTCCATGCATGAAGGCCCAACATGTGGCAATAGGGAACGATGCAAGTCCCCAGCTGAAGAAATATCTAAGTCAATCCCCATTGGTTTGAGAGACTTAGCAAGTTGTTTCAACATAAACCCACTGGGTGGTGGATGACATCTTAGAAATGCTAATCTTGGGTGATCCTCCTGTATTCTTTTAGCAACAGTCATATTAGCTAGTAGCATAAATTCCTCTATAAGTTGATGACTTTCTTTACTCTCATATATACAAAAGCTATCTGGCAAACCATTGGCTACATTTAAATGGAAACTCACTTTGGGTTGATCAATCCTCAATGCACCATTATCAAATCTATTTCTCCTGAATGTACTAGCAATACCGCCAAGAGTTTTCACCACTTTGTGTATGTCATTGTACAAAAATCCATTGTAAGTTTCAGGGAAATTTACTTCGGAATTATCTTTTTCATCAAGTATGGCTTGAGCATGATCATATGATAACTGGGCACAGGAGTTGATTACTGTTT
Source organism: Callimorpha dominula (assembly GCA_949752705.1). Taxonomy (NCBI): domain Eukaryota; kingdom Metazoa; phylum Arthropoda; class Insecta; order Lepidoptera; family Erebidae; genus Callimorpha; species Callimorpha dominula. The sequence goes on from OX457003.1 coordinate 11,575,312, forward strand.
TGGCAAATCTACGGCTCAGAACTTTTGCATCTTTTGTGATTTCCCAAAATACAGAAAAAGCTAGTTTGTCAACACCAGGAAACAAGGAACAGAGCATGCAGAGATCGTCTGGTAACATGTGATAAGCTTTTTCTACTAAATATATTGTTGTAGCTTTTTCTGCTACTTTTTCATCTAATATAGTGTTTTCAGTTAAAAAATGAGCTACATCTGCTATATGAACACCAACTTCATAATTACCATTCTCAAGCTCTCTACAAGAGACTGCATCATCAATATCACGACAATTTGATGGATCTATACTAAACAGACAAAACTTACGACAATCCTCTCTAATCTTAAATTCCTCATCTGGTATCTTGTAGTCTAATCGAGGATATAGATGTCTAACTTCAGGACCAAATGGTCTGATATCCAAGTCTGTTTGGGCCAATATTGCCTTTGTTTCTGATACCATATCTCCAGATTGACCAATGTTACACACAATAGTTCCCATAGCAAACCTAGTATCTACCCAGTCCACTATTTTTGCTAAAAATAATGTATGTTCATAGCTTTTAGCATCATCATAAAAATTATCAGGCCAGCTAGTGAAAGGTATATTAAGCCTAGGTATTCTGTGGTCTCTAGGTACAAACAAAGCCCTCTGTCTGTTATTGTCTGGCATTCGTTTTAAATTTCCAATACAAGTTCTATTATGCACTTTTTCTTTAATAAAAACAACCTTTCCCTTTTTTTGTTTGTCCTCTTCACTACCATCTTCATTTTCGCTCTCTACCATCTGCACAACTACAATATCGCCTTCTAAGGCTCGGTTACGGGTTCTGATGCTATCAATAAGAATATCCTGTTCACTCCTATCATTACTAGAGACATATGAATGTTGGAATTGTTTTGGGTTAATTCTTAAAACACCTTCTATAAAGACATTATCCCTTAAGCCAATTTCCACCTCTTCAAGAGACAAATGATCATCAAATCTTATGTCTGAAATTGCTTTAGTTTTCTTCTTGTTTCTTTTATGTTTAGGTGTAGTTTTATCAGCTGGGCTACTTTTGCTTTCCCCTGCTGTTAAAGAGCTGTTTAGCTTATTTTGAAAATTGGCATTAAATGTTTGACAAAGTAATGGATGCTGCATTACATTCTGTAAACATTTTGGGCTGATATAATCGGTATGCAAAATTGGTGAATTTGGTATACTCACGGATGTTGGCCACTGGGGTATTAGATATGGCGTGTTTGGCGCACTTGATGCTAAATGAGCACTTATTCGTGACAACTGATACTGCGGATGATGACTTAAGTTTTCTAAATATCTGGAGTTAGTATTAACATACAAAGGGCTTATTTGATTGGTGAAAAAATCGTGCAAAGAGTCATTTCGCTCAGAATATCCTGGATTGTACTGAGATGATTGAGGTGTGTTATGAGGAGTCTCTTGAGTGGGTATTTTCAATTGTTTTAACTTTACTCTTTCTTTTTTCTTGGCATTTTTCCTTTTAGGACTGTCTCCTTGGTCAATTTCATCACTTTCACTGTTTATGTTAAAATTTTGGACCGAAGCAATTATATTACTTACAGATGAATTTGAAAACGTCTCTGAAGAAATTCCAGTCTCCCCTTGAGATTGTTTGTGTCGAGACATTGTAGAATGCTTAGTAGATTTCTTTGCTGCTTGTTTCGTTGGAGTTTGATGATCTTGTACCCTATTACTTAGAGAACTTTTTGATCGAAAAGGCTGCGACGTGGATTGTTGTGCAGTTGATGGCCTGTTTATGTCAATATTTCTTTCAGATACGCTATCACATATATGAGACATATTTAAAGAAATATTTAAAACTGAAACAATATTATGTTACCATAATTTTTCTGAGTTTATCGTTACAATTTTCCGTAACACAAAATCTCTACATAAAATTTTAGGTTGACAAACGAGACCAAGGTTTGCCAGTGTAAATATTTGTTTTAATTAATTCAGTATAAGTATGTAAAGTATTTTATTCACGATCACGATCCATCCCGGCTATACCCCTCAAGGCCGCGACGGCGGCGGTGCTGGACGTAGAATAATACACGCATCCACCGTGCGGGATGTAATGTGTTGTTTGTTGTACAATTGTTAACGTGGTCGCCTCGCCGGGTTCAATTTCTGCACAGGACAAAAATTCATGTTACTATGTCAAATGCTAAATTATACAGTATTTTAGGACGATTACCAACGATTAATTATATTTCTGAGAACAATGAACGAAGATAATGTACCTACAATCTACCCTTATCCTATTGTAATTTTATACCTATAAAGTTAAAACCCTTCTATATATGTTTGCGACTAAAAGACCCTGTATCTATAGTTATGAATAAAAGCAAATGTCAGTTGTCATCACAATATAACCTAAGAATAATTTATTGTAAGTTACGTTTTACCCCTATTGTCAAAGAGGTACGGGAACCTATTGACTGTTGACTGATTGAGATGATGAAAAAAGAGGGGTTTAAATATATTTTTAACTCGGTTTATATATAGTACACCAATACAAGTATACTACATTTACTACTGAAAGAAACTTGTCGAAAGCAATTGAAATTCATTTGAATATCCTTATTAATTTGTGCACAATGAAACTTATCACTCACAACATGTTGACATCAAAGTGTATAAAAGGAGTTATGACTGGATATCCTCTAGCGATAAATGCTACAGACATAAAAGTGATTGAAGTAGACTTTAATCCAGAATTTATAACCCGCGTCATACCAAAATTAGATTGGGAAGTGCTTTGGACGGCTGCGAACAGTATCGGTCACGGCGAAGGTTTACCAAAAAGTCTAGAACCCAAATATGAAGACGACGAGGAACTTTTGAAGAAAGTTCACAAAGTATTATTAGAGGTTGAGATTGAGGAAGGAAACCTTACTTGCCCGGAATCCGGCCGACAGTTTCCTATTTCAAAAGGAATTCCTAATATGTTACTAACAGAAGCAGAAGTACAATAAACTATTTTAAGGCTTTACGAGTACTTTTTAGCAATACTTTATCTATTTGTCTATAGTGATTTTGTTATCTTATGGAACATGGTTTCATTAAAATTAAAACTCTTATTTTTTTAATTACACAGAAAATAATATTAAATATTATTATTGTAATGTGAACCTGTATCATTGAACGGAAATGGCTGTGGTAGATGTAGTAGACATAGAAAGAAACTTGGTCACTGTAAAGATTTGATTTCATCACACTTGATAGGGAAGGCAGTGAGCTTTGCCTATGAAGTGATTGACAACACGTCAAGACTTGTACTGGTAGAGGCCTCTGTTTCTTTATTTAGACTTATAGTTGGTCCATTATGCCTTCAGAAAATGCCGGCTTGATGAGCTAGCTTAGCTCTTTCCAGAAGCACAGAAGCCGACTGGGGTGTTCACAGGCTTCTAAGAGCAAGAATAGAATAGAATAATTATTATTGTACACCAGTACATATTGCTTAAAGTTAGTTTACAATATTGATATGTACAAAAGGCGGCCTTATCGCTAAAGCAATTTCTTCCAGGCAACCTTGTGATGGAAAAATAATGACCAGTAATATAATAATTTAATGGGTAGTTTTCGTGTGGGAATCAAACCGTGTTAGGCTTAAAACTAGTAAATGATACCTATAAACATAAACAATATAATTAGATAGGTAATACAGGGAAACAAGTGTAATCACTCTGTAACATTTAATATATTCATATACATACATAAACATATATAATAAATAATACATATATATTTCTAGATTAAAAAGATTATATCCGACAAATGCAGCAAATGACAAAAAGGAGAAATTGAGAAGCCAAGTAATATTCTTTGACCATTTTCTTAAATATTGCCAGTGATTGAGCATGTCTAATAGGTAAAGGCAATGCATTCCATAACCGGACAGCCTGTACACTAAAAGATTTGTCATAAAACCTAGTAGAATGATTAGATACTGCCAGTTCCAGTGATTCCGACGATCACAGGGATCTTGTGTGAGTGTCATTGAGGAACTTAAAACGTTCCTTTAGATATGTTGGAGTACAGGGATTAAACATAATATTATAAAGTGTAGTGAGAATATGAGTATTCCGTCGAAAGCGAATTGGGAGCCACTTGAGTAAGATGCGAAATTCTGATATGTGATCATATTTGCGTAAACTAAATAGAAATCTAATACAAAAATTTTGGAGGCGTTCAAGTTTATCAAGTTGCTCCGCAGTGATATCGAGATAGCTGACATCGCCATAGTCGAGTATAGGAAGAAGGGGTTTGTGCAAGCCCAATTTTAGTGACTGTCGGCAGGAAATTGCGTAGTCTTCGCAAAGACCCTGTTGATGCAAATAGTTTGCGGCTGACCTCCCGCAATTGCGGACCCCAAGATTAAGTATTATCAATTAAATTCATGAGTATAATTGCCTGGAGGAGTACACAAGTACTCCTCCAGTTATATAAGTACACAAGTAAGATGGGGAGCAACCTTTTTACCCTCTGTAGGTATCCTTAGTTACTATTCTGCTGAAATAGTTTGTTTTTACTACTAAGTTGGCAAACAAGTACATGGCCACATGGTACACCTAGTACTGCTACATCTGTGGTTTCAAATGTGTCACAAAATCTTTTTTACACTAAATCACACAAACACACATGCACAATTACTCCGTTCCATTTTTGTTCTGAATCTTTTACTATATTTTGTATTAGGATGAAATGATATTGATTAAAGACTCTTGCCAACAGATTAGTTTAAAACTTAACTACTCTAACCCTGCCCCATTGGTATTAGTAGCGGACTCTGTTAAATGGTCCATTATGCATTCAGATAAGGCTGGCTAGTTAAGCCAGCCTAGCGTATGTTGGTCCAACCACCGTTTTGCGCTTCACAAGTCAGTTATCTTACCCAAGAGGGATGTTAGTTGCACGGTAGTGGCAGCAATGTGATTGCAGATCCCTTATTTGCTCGCTCGTGTATATCTATAGCTATCTATGCCCTTTAATCTTTTGTTGGTGTGCGTTCGCGCAGCGGAATGTTGTTGAATTTAAAGATTTTAATTATGCAGATATTTAGTGTATGACGTCGTGTAATTGTGTATGGTAAAAAAAAATTTGTGCATGCAGCCATTGTGGAGAAATATACTGTAAATTTTAGAATGTTACTTAGGCCGCTTTTTAGTAGTCATCCGAACTTGGTCGGGTTATGTAGGTTTTCGATGCTTTATCAGTATTTTAATTGTTTCTCTTTAATTACTGAATTTAATGAGATGAAATTTTGCATGTGAGTAGTTAAATTAATACACTAATTATTGGAATACATTTTACTATGCAATTCCTTTAGAACGTCGTAATATTTGACTGCTTTGTAAACAGTGGTCTATTCATGGTAAATTGTCTTATAACCTTTAATTACTAACGGAACATCATTGATACTTGGCAACATGTTGCAGACACTTACAAGGTTTGTATAAACGTGAAAATCTGGACCCCAAAGTGCATACTTTATGAACTAAGACCTAATAAGCGTATTTTACGTTTATATTTTTATCTTTTAAACCCTATGATTTTTTCTAAATCTGTTTCTTAAACAAATATAAACAAATTCAAAACAACGTATGTAAAAATCTACAGCTCTCTATATAAGCGCTTTATATGAAAACTAACTAATGGCCAAACGTTCGCGTAGTGGAAACTTGAATTTTTCCGAAGTTTATGCATGCACTAATTTTATTCATACATACACAATTACACACAAATACACACAAATTTTTCGACACATTTTTTTTCTTCTAAGTCCATGGATTCAAAAAAGTTCCGCCAGGACAACGTTCGCCCAGCGGAATCAGTTTTTAGCGAATTTCTCCACAATGGCTGCATACACAATTTTTTTTTTTACCATACACAATTACACGACGTCATACACTAAATATCTGCATAATTAAAATCTTTAAATTCAACAACATTCCGCTGCGCGAACGCACACCTTTTGTTGAGTCTAAACGCTCCAAAGTTTGATGGCATTCATAAATGAGACTGGAGTTCATTGTATTGCCCTCCGGTGCTTTTAGAACGGTCACGCTATCTGACAGTATACTTCTTTATACCTCTTGACATGACCGCAGTGGTGGCGTAGGTTATTGCAACCAATTGCAACACATTCACATTGAAGTATAGAACTGTGTTGGCCTAACGCCAGTGATAGGTTTATGTTTAGGTCTTGTGAGAATATTCCGGCTCCATTCCCTGACGGGGATCTTGGAAGCGTCCGTATAGATTCGGACTTCGTTTATGCTAGATTGATCTCGATCATCTTCTGTCTTTGGTACCTTGTTTCGAAGATGTGTTGGTAGGGATCCTGTCACATGGGGCAGCTATTTGTGGTTGGCATTCCACTGAAACCATATTTTGGAATAAGGGCCCTCTCGATTGTAAAACAGACCCAGGTTTTTAAGTCTGATGGCTGCCATAGCTGCATCCTATTGTATAAACAGGTCTAGTAGTGCTAGGTCGAGAGCCACTTCGAGGCCCGCTGTGGAAGTTGTGCGCATGCAACCAGTGACAGCAAAACATGCTAGTCTCTTGAATTGCTGGAGTTTGTGTTGGACAGTGCTTAGCTCTGTTTTCTGCCACTAGGTAATAGAACCATACGTGATAATTGGCCATATGACTGTTTTGTAAAGCCATAGTGTTATTTTTGGTGATAACTGTAAAGTTGGGGGTTCCCAACTTTTGCGGAGGAGTGGCTTCATTGGCAGAAAATATTGCAGGCATTTTTAAGTCTCACGTCAAGGTGCCTGGTGCAAAATAGTTTAGGAAGTCTAAGGTCGCCTAAACTTACGTTTATCTGTAAACATGATCATCTCTGTTTTCGTCGAGTTCCTTGTTAAATTGTGTTTTCCCACCACTGTTTTGGTCACATAACTCACATACAACGCTCTCAAAGGGACGACTAATGGGGATGGTCAGTCCCCGTCTGCATAGCCTAGTATGAAGAATCTGCGGTCATTGAGCTGAGTGATAAGTTCATCAGCTACAATGTTGCACTGGAGAGGTGAAAGGACTCCGCCTTGAGGGTACCCTCTACCGACCACACCCCTCGTTATGTTGTTCACAGTGGATTGTATGGCCCTCTGTGTCTAAGTATGTTTTCGATCCACCCGGCGATTGTGGAGTCGATTCGATTTCTTGTTAGAGCTTGGTTATTCTAGTGAAGTTTGTTTTGTCAAAGACTCCTTCAATAGCTATGAAAGTTCATTGAGTTGACATCTTAGATTTTAGACAGACAACTCGATATAGCGCAGATTTTGTTGATTTGCATCCATAAGCATCCAATAAGCATGTTGGTTGGGATTCAAGGGGTGGCTGACTAATGCAGTGCTCCTGATCCCCCTGTCAATTAGGCTCTCTAGAACCTTTAGTAGGAAGGATGTGAGACTAATAGGTCTGACTGATTTAATAGGTTGTGTTAATAGGTTTTACGTGGGAGAGCCATGCTTCGGCACGTATGGGCCGACTTGACTCCGCTCGATACCACGGCCTCACAGAAAACCGGCAGTGAACAATGATTGCATTGCTTTCGCCGCGTGAGTGAGGTTACCGGAGGCCCTAACCCTTCCCTCTCCCCTATTCCCGTCCTTCCCCTCTAATCCCTTTCTCCCGTCTTCCCGCGGTTCCCCTACTACCACCTTAAAGGGCGGCAACGCACTTGTGACTCTTGAGTGACAAGTTCCCATGGGCGGCAGTAGTCATTTACCATCAGGTGACCCGTCTGCTCGTTTGCCCCCTATACCATAAAAAAAAACAAAAAAAAGTTGTATGTAATCTTCATTGCCGGGTTTAGGGATGAAGACTATTTTGACTACTCTCCATTTCAAAGGAATATTGTGGTGTGCTAAGCAGCTCCCGTAGACACGGCAGCAGCTTAGCACACCATCTGGTCTGGAGGTGATCTTAACAGGCTTGGAAAAATACCGTCAATTCCTGCCGATTTGAAATGGAGTAAACTGTTAATTGAACATTTTGCGGGCGGTGGTCCAGTTTGATTCATCTGGTGCTTTTTATTCCTGTTTGCCCATGTGTCCTTATTCTATGTTTTTATTATATGTTCTCCTTCGGTTATACGGCATCCTGGAAAATTAGTTGTCATCAATAGTTCGGAGGTCTCCAAATTTGTTTTAGTATACGTTCCATCATGTTTTTTCAAGAAGCCAAGGTTGTCCATCGCCGTACATAACATTTTTGACTCTGTTCGCCTGATTGTTATTCTCTATGTTACACATAGAGAGAGTGAGAGAGAGAGGTACAGAAGCTTCTCCAGCACTCGGTTTTGCCGATTCTGATCCGCTTTTTGTAGTGCTATCCGGCTTGACTGTAGGCATCCAAATGTTGGTCACGACGTGTGAACGTACCATTATAAGTAATGTCATAAAAATCAGTGTTCATTATAAAAAGTATAGCTTTCAGCTGGGCTTATGATTTAGGTCAATATAACCCAATACGTTAACTAAACGCTGCTGTTTTGAACGATTTGACTTTTTATTTTCGGGGTAGGTACAACCAACTACCTACATTATTGTTACTTCAAAAGTATGCCGTGTTCAACGACGAATGCCGAAATATCAATAAAGAGTTATTTGAAATCCTCTTTAATTTATGTTTTGTATGTGTCTACTAACTTGGAGCAGACGGGTCCTAGAGTGGAGAACACAAATCGGCAAACGGAAGGTAGAACGCCCCCCAGCCAGATGGATCGACGACCTGAAGAAGGTAGCGGGGATGGCCTGGATGCCGAAGGCGGAGGACCGGGTGCTGTGGCGCACATTGGGAGAGGCCTATGTCCAGCAGTGGACTATGATAGGCTGATTGATTGATTGATGTATCTACTTCACGAGACAACGACGTGTGTGTGTTAGTGTCAATGTTTTATTTTTTATTTTATTTTAAACTTTATGCACATTTGGTACAATGGCGTACTTAATGCCTAAGGCATTCTCTACCAGTCAACCATTGGGTGATGCAGAGAAAATATATATAATATATATATGCATATACATATATTTTATAAATACATACATAAACATACATACATGCATAAATGCAGACATGATCACCATAAAATTCCTATCACGTACCTAACTGTATATATCCACGAAAAAGTATATGTTTTAACAATATTCAATGGTTAACTATTGAAGAGTTGAATCTGCTAACTCTTTGAGTAAGAGCTCCTTACTTTCACTTTAAAAGAATAACGATTAGTAGCCATCCTGACCTCGAGAAGAAACGCATTCCATAGTAGAATAGACTGAACCAAAAAAGAAGAACCGATAAACCCAGTGGTATGAGAGGGACAAAGTAGAAGTAGGTTACTTGACGACCGAAGGTTATTACACAGTTTCTGTCATGGTTATTACACAGTAGTTGGAAGTGTGGTGTTAAATAAGTAGAGTGAGATGGAGAACTGAGGATAGTGAATAGGGTAGTGAGTGCGCGCATTTTTCGGCGTTGACGAATAGGCAACCATCTGAGCTGAGAACGAAAGGTGGAAATATGGTCATATTTACGAAGATTAAAAATAAATCGAATGCAGTTATTAAGAAGACGGTCTAATTTATCGAGAAGATCTGCATTCAGGTCATAACAGCACATATCACCATAGTCGATTAAAGGAAAGATAAGAGTTTGCACGAGCGTGGTCTTAGTATTCGCAGGGAGAAAATGTTTTAGGCGATATATAGCTCTGAGGGTTCCGGTAACCTTTTGACATACGTTGGTAACTTGGTCGCGCCAGTTTAGCTTAGAGTCGAGATGTAAGCCCAGGTTTTTCACCGAGCGACAAATGGGTATAGTTGTACCGTTAAAAATCACAGCAGGGAGCGCCTCAGAGTCGACTCTACTCATCGATCGGTGACTACCAATTACAATGGCCTGACACTTTGTTGGGTTAACAGATAACCCAAACCTGTTAGACCAGTTTTCAATGACTTCGAGGTCTCTATTAACCATGTCAATAGCTGTTGTTATGTCTTCTTAGCTTGGGAATACAGTTGCAAGTCGTCGGCATACAGATGATACGCACATTTAAAACATTGTTTACTATTTAAAATTAATTGATCGCAAGTTTAAATTAAACAATATAAAATTGGTAATGATTGTTTATTTTATCTGAACAATAAATTATAGTAGGTATAATCAATATTAGTTACATGTACTACACCGGTAATTTCTCACATTTGTTTTGCTATTAAATAAAAATGATTTAACAACTAGGCAGGATATTTATAATTCGTCTGCATATGGTACAAATGCTAGATTTCCAGCGCATCCCATGGAGAGTTTGGATTTGCATACGCTTGAGAGAACCTGCAAAAAAGTCATTTCAAATAATTAGCTTCCCTTTGAAAAAAACAAATCTCGATACGAACTTAGATACCTAAATTATTACTCGTACTACTCTCGTAGCGAACTTTCGAAAACTAGTTCAAACATTTTTAGTGTTAAAACTAGCGGGGGTAGCTTAATGTTGTGTGGTATAGATATTTTAACTTAGATTAGATATTTATGTACGAATTAATTATTTTTATTACACCTTATTATAGCAGCCCATTTTTGAAGTGAAAACTTCTTTAGGCACGTTGTGCACTTTTGCTATGGGGAAAACGCTAATAATACATAATATATATAGATCCACTAGAGGGCGCTAATCTGAACATTGAGTTCTGTCAGCTCCTTATTAATTAATCTTCAAAAGTACCTATAATTAGTTCAATAAAGTACTTATTGTGTGCGCAATTCATATGGTGATGTGTCAGTTATGTTTTCACTTCTGACGTGCAGTCCTACGACTGACAGTTTTGTTTTGGGATGGTTTACACCCAATGGGATTTGGGATGGTGAATGCAATGGTTGAGACAAAGTATAATTAACTTTTAAAAAAGTATATACTTAACCGACGTCAATCTAAATCATGTTAAAGAATAAAATCGTCATCAGATCTTTATGAAATTTAAATGGAACCATTTCGAATTAAACTCTTTCGACACAAAAAAAAGAATTTGGCAAATTCAGGTAAATATAATTATGACGGAGGTATGCCCGAGTACAGAAAAAAAATTTAACATCAGAATTGAGAACCTCCCTCCCTCCTTTTTGAAGTCGGTTAAAAATATCGGAGTATTGAAATAAAGCATAGCCCCCATATAGAAAAGTTAGAGTAACTCATATAGAAATTACACAGAAGCTGTTTTTGAAATCCAATCAATCATATCAGTGGGAGAGCCATGCTTCGGCACGTATTCGGCTTGACTCCGCTCGATACCACAGCCTCACACAAAACCGGTAGTGAAGCAATGCTTTCATTGCATTTCGCCTCGTGAGTGAGGTTACCGTAGGCCCTAACCCTTCCCTCTCCCCTATTCCCGTCCTTCCCTTCTCCCCTCTTCCCCCCTCCCCCTCATCTCCTACTCCCACCTTAAAGGGCGGCAACGCACTTGTGACTCTGAGTTACAGGTGCCCATGGGCGGCGGTAGTCATTTACCATCAGGTGACCCGTCTGCTCGTTTGCCCCCTATACCATAAAAAAAAAAATATATCCAATGCAAAAGATGTGTATTGTAAAACTCAGATAAATTAATCACACCCATATTCACAAACATGAGTACTTACAATGAGACACATGGAGTCGGCAATTTCAATTCTTAAACAATACTTGAGCGATGGACAACCCTACGCGTTCATTAAAAGAAACCCTCATGTAAAGTAGCCCGACAACTATTTTACGCAAAGCATAGCGTCGGTGGGAGTGACAGTTGATGGAAATTGCTGTTTTATTTCATATTTTTGATTGAACAGAGGACAATAATTACAAGAATAGTAATTCGAGATTTTGAAACTCCCGACAATTACTGCAGAGAGGAGGAATATTGTACTTTTAGTACTCGTACCGTTTATTAATTTAAATCTAATAAATTAACTAAAAGGTGGTTTATAATGCCGACTTTTTGTCATTTTCTTGTGGCTGTGGATGAAATTACCCCAAAGCCAAAGCATTGTTTGTGAATACGGATGTTAAACAATAAATATAACTATAAGGCCAATTTTAATTTCCCTTTGCATATTTTATCCATAGATTACTGTTTGGAATAAGCTTAAAGATTCGACATTATTCTTAATGATGATAGCAAAAAAAACACAGTATATCTTGCTTTAACATTACCGGAACAGGAATAATTGACGAACCCTAAATACTTCATGAAACCAGTGCAAATATTTCAAGTGAATCGTGGGATAAATACATTTATATTCATCTTTTAAAAGGTACATACGTTTATGACATCAGTGGTTGACAGTTGGTCAATGCTTCTGGCGATGTCAGATGATGTTGCTACTTTGCCACTGTAGAGACCTTGAGCTGCTAATGTCTCACCAAGAGATGTGCCTTCATCAGCCTCACTCAGAACCTGGAGCTTCAACTGATTTTTGCCAGCCTGGATGGTGTTTCCGCTTAACGGGGGGTTCTTAAGAACACCCGCAGCTGCTTTGACAGCCTGAAACAATTTATTTCTTGACATAATCAGAGGTGAATCAGAGTTAGGTTCGGTAACGCGTGAGTGACAGCTTTGGTGTTGCCAGTATTTGAGGACAGTTGTAGGCACTTGCCATCCGTATTATTTGCTACTTTAGTAGTAGGTACATAAACCACAGAGGTTTGTTTTACTAAGTGACTGTAATGTAGGGTTCTGGAACTTAAAGGGAAACTTTCATTGATTATGATGACGTCTATTTATTTATGAGCTACTCGTTATTGTGACTTTAAATTGAGATAAAAACTATCCTATTTCTCAAGATGAACCAAACTGCACAAAGTGTGCAAAATTCATCGCGAACAAACAACGTGACACGGAATTGTTATAATAACTAGCTGATCCAAAAGACGTTGTTCTGTCTTAGCTATGAATATTCAATTCAAAGTGTCAAACGTGCGAAGTTAAAATTTAAACAAGTAGGTAACATATGACGCTATCGAAATAAGCAATTTATTTGTCGACTATAGTCTGACACGCTTAAATAAACTTTAATAACACGTAGCGAGAGCCAATTTCTGTTGATTGCCATCTTTTTTGCTCAGTGTTTTTAGTAAGCATCTCCGTAGGTGTCGATTAAAATAACGTCATCAAGTTTTTATACAGCATTTAAATAATTGGGGACTATCGCTGCCTGGCCATTATACAAAATAAATGGGGATTCTCACCGCGAGGAAATAAAGTTGAGTATACGTTGACAGGTTTTAGTGAAATTTAGTGGCACTGAGAAATAGATGCCAGTAACAAATAGACCTTGTTACGAAAAAGACAACAGTTGATTTCATATTATGAAGAAATTAAGTCAGGTTTTAGTTTAGTGAGTGTGCAATAGAATCGGCACCATTGTCTGCCAAACACCTTTGTATGTTCAAGTTTTGTACTAACATTTTTAGCTTCATCTTTAGGTACACTAAGTACAACACCGAAGAGCCCACTGTCCGAGTAAGACACGTTAAATCCGGCCGCAGCAAAAGGTCCAATGTTGCCAATAGCCTTGCCCAAAACAGAGATGTCAGAACCCCACTTGGTGACCGGACCGCAGCCCAGAGCTGAAATTCAAGAGAAAATATTTAATAGCAGTATATACACGTCATGAATTTAAGAAATATGTTATATTTACCTTTGGCAGCAACAGCCAAAGCAAGTGCTTGAGTAGTGCCAGCAGGTGCACCTTGTACAGCAATAGTAACGTGGGCTAAATCACCACCCATTTCCTTCCTGCAAATAAAATGTTGTTCAACCTTGATCGCACGCGACGCCTAGAACATTCCCTAGAAGTTATAATCTTCTAAACGATGTTGAATCAAGCTTACGAATAAACCTTGTTATATTACGCCCTATTGGTCACTGGAAATTCAGGCTTCTAGCTTTATTCAAAATGAAGTTATTAGGGGGTTCGAAATCGTCCTGATTTCCTGAATGCCGTGCCTTTTTAATTTTTTTGCTTGGGACACTGCCCTGCTCCCTAATTAATAACTCGATTTCCAGGCGGCGTATCAACATAAAATATGTACCAGATTTTAGGTTAGATCTCCAGCAATACTACTGTGAAAACCGCATCCAAATTCGTGCAGCAGTTTTTGCGTGATACGCGTACAAACATACAGACGGACAGGCAAACAGTTCTAAAAAACTTTGTTTTGGCTTCTGTTGCTGTATAAAGACTCTTCATAGTATTATTTTTTCATTATCTCCAATGTACAGAGACATAGGCCAGTTACAAATTAATTATATATTGTACTAGCAGCGCCCTGCGGTTTCACCCGCGTAAGTCCCGATCCCGTGGGAATATCCGGATACATCGCAATCGGTTCAGTAGTTTTGGCGTGATAAGTAACAAACATCCATACATCCTCACAAACTTTCACGTTTATAATATTAGTAGGATATATGTATAGAAGATGAATATAATGTACCTGCTTTCTCCACCATAGTATTTGGTTGGTTCCCCCCGATTACTGCCACCCGGGCTCAACTTAAGAAGCTGACCCAAGTTGTTTGCCTTATCCTGTTACGTAAGACACAATATTGGTAAAACTCAAGTTAAAAACACTGTTAATTTTGCTCAACTAATAATAGTAACTTTAACGACCGTGGCGTAAGGTTGGTAATGATACTATTCCTGCAAGCTTCCCTTACAAAAATGGCGGTCTTTGGATACTTATCACAATGCAAAAGTCAGTTCATCATAAAAATGCGAAATGAAGGATTTACAGTCATTAGTTTAATTTTGTGCTACGCAATATACACGCGACAGGCGTAGATATTTTTGTGCGGTACGGTGAATGACCTTGAACGTTCGGCGTAGTCGAAGTAGCTAATTGCATAAATGTCGTTTAACAAAAAAAAAAAAAACAATAAATACCCCATACGGCCAAAAAGTGTAATGTTGATTACATTGCACTTTCGGCCATATGGGGTATTTATTGATTTTTTCGGTAAAATGCTCTGTTTACTCATTGTGATATCACTTATAAACAAAACAATTTAAATTTAACAAAAATTATGAATTTTCCGGCAGAATTCTAATGATTTGCCACTCAGAATGATGGTCTAAATCTATTATTTCAATATTCGGCAGGCCGTTTTTTGCACCCACTTTTTGAGAGTTTGACTGTTCAATTTCACCTGAATGAATCGGTATTGTTAAAAGCTGCTGCTAATTCCCACGTGGTTTAATGTAAATCTGCTATATACATCTATTTAATTTGAATACGAAAGCCGAACGTAAGAGGCTCATTGTACAGCGGTGTAAATGTATTTACGATGGAAATATTTTTCATGTTCATAGAAATTAAGAATAGCAAGGAAAAGTCGAACAGTAGGAAAAATCTATTATTTATAAATAGAAAATATTGGATTTTACGTCGAATAAGAGACGTTGCTATACACACCAGCCAGTATTAAAGATTGTTGATTATAAATAACAATATAATGAGTATTTGCTAATGAAAGAATTTCGGTTCTTTACAAATTCTAAGTTAAGATATATTAAGTTAGTATTAATTAAAATACCAATGTACCAAAGATTCTCCAACAACAGTAACAGCGCAGTGTCCCAATGCTACATTGTTGCTGGCAAAATGTTGTAAAGATTCAGAAGAAATCTTGCCAATCCTTCTTGGTGAGATGAACAGAGAGTTTCCCAAACCACGGCGATAAGCTGCTTTGTGTAGCAGATCTACAGCACGGACCTATAAATTTATAATACAATAAGTGTTTGTGGAATGCAGTAGAATCATAATTTTACCCCAAAATCTGCTACTCTAAACAGAAGATTTTGGACTATACGCTGCAGTAAGACAGCACCTAGTATTGCAATGTGACTATGGTGCAGCAAGTCAGCACTTTTAGCAGTGCTGTCTTAATGTACACTGCTGTCTTAGCATATAAGACGAAATCTGCTGTAGCCTGTTATCACAACCTTAGTGGCATCAGTTGTTGGCGTCAGCATTGTTGCAAGTGAAAAAAAAAAATATAATAGACTCTCAATTCCTCCAAAATAAATACTTTAGTGTTTGTGTGGGTGTATTATATTGCCCACATGGGCAAGGCTTATAAACAATGGTTAACAACTGTTTCAAGCTCCCAATATTATAGGAGAATGGAAAATAATTTTAGTTCCTGCACTTAGCTTTGTTTGCTTTGTTATTTATTACAGATGCAGAGAATTCTTTGGACCCTTTTCTAAGCAAAATTTTGCATATGGACAAATATGAAATTTGCCCAATTTTTATATGTAGAAGTGGTGAAAGGTAACATTTTTAAACAATATGTAATACAACTTTAAAAGTTATGGGAAAACACTTTTGACAATGCAAACTGAACATAGAACCAAAATGTAAACCATAAACACAGACCTGAGGAGGAAGGGCAGCAATGTCATACTTGAGACGGCCCAGATTGTCATCCAACTCCCATGGCCTAAACTCCTGGTTAGACACTAAGTTGTTTAATAATTCCAAGGCAGGCTGCAAATTGTCTTGAGAAGCCTGAAAATTTGTAGTGGATAAATAAATACATATTATTAATCTACTAAAAAAAAAAAAACTTTCACATTATCTATAATATTGATCTATGGTGAATTTGTTGAACCAAACAGAATACGGACAGCATTAGGTGGCCAAAAATATTTAACTACATGAATTATTACATATTATGTGAATCATATTATATCAAATTACATTATTAAAAGCAAAATGGTTCTCATTTATAGTAAATGCTATAAGCATGTATAGTAACTGTTAAGTTGGTTTTCATGGATCCAGGAGGAGAAATTAGGAGGTTGGATTTTTAACATTCTTCATGATTACCTCGAGAGTATAGTAGATAAATTCACGGTCTCCAGAAGCAGTCACAGAAGCACCAAGTTGAGCTAGTTTACGAGCAATGATGAAGCTGCTAGCATGCTTGGTTGTGAGACCAGCAGCAGATCGGAGGACATGGGAGATTCCCAACTCTGTTGGAGGCTCATAGCGTGCACCAGCCCTGATTTAAAAGCATTAATACTTATTTAAATTTTGTTTTTGATAGAAGTGTTTAGGTATCAAAAGATTAAAAAAATGATTCTATTTCAATCACTGAAAATAAAAGCAATTTTCACCTGAACGCTACAGTAACTCGAGTTACAGGAGCTCCATTATCAACAGCAGCAACAAATACTTTGTTGGGTAGCACCGCGCTTGAAACCTTCGGCTCGTTCCTTATATGAGTAGCCGCCTGGGCATAGCCCCTAGCCTGTAAATCGAAAAAAACATGATTATGAATCGATAAAAGTACGTAATAATTACCACTGGTTTACATAACAGGGGTTTGACAGATCGAATCTGAATTTACTTTATACTGATATTTTAAGATAGGGTACTGAGTCTTTAAATGGTACTTATTCATATAAACTTACGGTAACTTGTCGAATTATGGGACCTACAAAAGCTTTCGATGCCATTATATCAGATTTCCGATTTATTCCTGCGCTGCAATTGCACGTCGATTTAATGTCAATGTCAACAGGCTGTCAAAAGTCAAATTTAGCTAAATTTTATGGTGGGTTTACACGCTGGCGTTCAAACCGACATTCAACGAGCACATTCAACGACGCAAGCATGTGAACAGGCTGTTTGTGCATGCCTGCGTGAATGTGATCGCGCTTGCCGCCGATCGGGACGACTAACGGCTGCGTTCACACGTGACGTTCTATAGTTGTACAACACTGATTTTGTATAATAGTACATGATTTTGTATAATTTCCGAGTCTTAGCGGTATAAAATAAGTTGTCTATAATGGCAGCCCTGGTGTGAAAAGCTTGCGTGGCACGCTGCGTGGCAGGCTGCGCGCCGAGCTGCGTGCCATGCTGCTTGCCAGGCTGCACGGCGTGCGTGTAAACGTACCATTACAAATGTTGCGGCCATAGCCTAACCAGAAAAATAAAACCATAAAATTAATATAGTTTATGAATAAAACTCCTGGTCCAGGAGCACTTCGATTATAATTTTTTTATTGCAACATTAGGTATAGCTGCTCTACCCATCTGAATAGAGTATTACTTTATTACAATATTTTTGGTTGTGTTTAAAAGTGGTTTAAAATTTGATCCAAAAAACTATAACGGCAAGGCCTCGGACACGTACTATTTGTACGTGTCAGAGGCCTACTGGATTAAGTGTTTTTAACTACTCATTTTATAGGTAAATTTACAGAAATATGGAACAGCTGTTGTGAACACAATAAAATGGAAGAAAATTACAGAAGTAGTGGGCCTACGGTTGAAACGGAAATCGTAAAATATATTACTAATGTTGGATGGATGGCTGGATCGGTGATAAATTGGGTTTAAGTCACAATGAAATTTATTTATTTATTTATAAATAATAGCTAATTTGCATTGAGAATATTATATGTTGTACCATACCAACCATGTTGACAACATCAGTAACGTTATTTCGAGAAATATAGTCGAATCGTATCGTAATGGCCAAGGCGTTGGATTACGATCAAGTGGTGGCGGGTTTGAACCTCACCCAGTGCACTTCGGACGTCAACCCACTCCTAACACAAGCATTTCGCTTAGCTGGAGGGATTATCAAGAATACTAGCAATGAGTGACCCACGTTGCTAGTATTCTTTTAAAAGAAAAAGTATGTGTGTGTGCAATTCACACACGGCAGAAGTGAAACTTCGGAAAATAGCCTACGAGAGAATAAGAAATTTTATAATAAAAAGTAAAATCAACACAAATAATTTTCTAATGTTAATAAATTTAATTTTAGATAATTTCTATAAAACGTAACTTATAAATTGTAAATTTCTTTTTATTCAATAGGTACAGATACACACAACAGATCAAGATATACAAAAGTTTTAATAATAACCAGTAAGAAAACCTTAAGTCCAGTTACAACTGTACACAACTTTCAAAACAAACAATACTTCGTTTTCAATATAGGTTAAGGTTGAATTTAAATGTAAATTTGTAAAGAATTAATTACTTATAAGTGAAATAGGGAGAAAAAACAGCCTGCAGTATTTCCAGACTTGTACGATCTTCACATCTTCAAGAAAAGAGCATACACCCACCTTAAAGGCCGGCAACGCACTTGTGAGTCACAAGTTGTGACTCTTGAGTTGCAGCTGTCCTCAGGTGACCCGTGTGCTCGTTTGCCCTTATCCCCTAAATAAAAATACATGTATATAATGTGTCAAAAATAAATAGCATTTTATCCAGCACAAAGCCTGCAATTGGACCAAGGAAATAAAACCATCAAATCTAATATGATGTTTAACATGAATCATCCAAATGAGAATCGAATCTAAGTTTAAATTAATTTTACATTTTAATTTTCTTCTTATATATATTATTTTATTATTTTATCTATCCCGCACGAAGATTCAACGCAGGAATTCCGCCAATGTCAAGTGTTTTATAATTATAAAAGTTAAATAACAAAAACGTACAAAAATTGACGTCTATTCGTCCATCTTTAGTTTTCTAATCAAGTTAGTAGTTTTTTTTTTAGTTAGTTTAGTTTTTTTTTTTACGTAGTACAATATATAGTTATCTGTGTTTCTAATTTCTGCAATGGTTGAATTCCAAAGACGTCAAACTCATTGTCACTGTCATAACTTGATGAAACCCTTTCACCGCCACCAACATTAATAATTTTTCTTCACGATTTCCGTTTCATTGTAATTTTCTTCTAATTGGTTCTGTGTTCGCAGCAGCTTTTCCATGTTTTTGTAAAAATACTTTCGAAATAAGAATGACATTCAGTAATTAAAAAACATATACCCACCTATAATGTTTGTTTTTTTATGAAATGCCTATCCTTGCCTCGAAACGATCTTGTTTATGGATGTTTATGTAAGGTAATATTATCAAGGTCGACATTCTTTGAAGAAAATTTTCCTTTTTCTATATCCTTAATTATTTGGTTTAACTTATTATGATGTAGGGAAAAATAGGCAATTTTCATTGTGCATATCATATGATACCTACAGTGGCGGATCCAGGATTGACATTTGGGAGGGGCTTGACCCCGATAGGGTAGGTTTTAGCAAAGTGAATACTTAAAAGGCACACATTTCATTTTTTTAACGCATTTATGAGCCTCCTTGAATAACTTTTCGTAAATTCTTCAATGACTTCGTTAGGTTGCAGACTACCAGAGATATCTCGGTGAACATACATAGCAACCAAACCGGTTAACCTGTCTTCGGTCATTGTCGTACGAAGGTACGATTTCATTAGTTTCAGCGAAGAAAGCTGCACTCCAAGCTCCAGGTCATTACCAGTAACCACTGGAGGGTGGAGCGCAGCAGTAATTTTTTCAAATATTAAAATTCTCGCTACATTTAGCGTGAATTTGAATATTTGGGAAAAACTCATTTGTCTCTTGATGCGCTCCTCAGCTGCTGTTTGCAGAAGACGTTCCCTATCACTCCAAAGCTCCTTCGAAAGAGTTATTTCCGATAACGATAAAGGATGAGGTAAATCACAGTAAACGCGTGCAGCTGCCACTATCGAGGTTAGACTATCTGGTTTTACGATGGCACTTGGTAGAAGGTTGAACAGAATTAAATTTAATATTTACTAAAATTATTAATCTATATTTATTAAGTTAATTATTGTAACCATTAATTTAATTATAGTGCCATCCGTCAAAAGGCAGGTTTTCCATATAAAGAATGAGCAAGAAACTCAAGGATTGCATAGCATAGGCAATATTTACTTGTAATATTCCTTAGTATCAGGTGCTTCTATATTTGAGCGATGAGTTGAACGTTTAGCTGTCCTGGTATGCACTGGGTTCACTAAAGGTTCTACAATACGACACGCCTCTTGGAAAATATCTTCATATTTACTTTCTCTATACTTACCTCTACCTCTCTACCTTACCTTTCTAATGTGCGGGACTGCTTTATTACGA
Organism: Callimorpha dominula; assembly: GCA_949752705.1. Taxonomy (NCBI): domain Eukaryota; kingdom Metazoa; phylum Arthropoda; class Insecta; order Lepidoptera; family Erebidae; genus Callimorpha; species Callimorpha dominula. The sequence continues at coordinate 11,596,327 of OX457003.1, forward strand.
GCTTGTACACCACTAAACTTTCCAGACATGTTAACACCCCTGTCATAACATTCACCTCTCAAATTCTTAAATTTTAGGATGTTATTCTTGAAGGATTTGATCGCTTAATACAGTACCTGTGAAGTCAGTTGCAGACAGGAATCATACGAACTCTTCCTGTATTGTGCTCCTCTGTATATCCAAATACCTGATATACTGAGTTGTTCTGTACCACTTGCATCGGTTGTTTCATCGGCAAGAACAAAATAATATTCAGTTTCGTTAGCATTGTCGAGAACTTTTTTCATAATAACAGAATGGCAAACATCAATCAGTTGACTCTGGGTTGTTTTGCTCAGATATGTAGCATTTTATGGCGCTATCTCTAAATGCTTTTGGAGAGATGGATCACCTGCATCAATACTAATAATTTACTTGGGCCAATTTCATCGCTATCAGTCAATGTACCATCATCTCGGTGGCATTTTAACGGCACATTTTCTCGATCTCTCTTTGATTTAATTATTTTTAGTTTCAATTAAAATATTCACAGCCTTTTCAGGTTTGAAGTCATTTGAAATTTGTACTTTTTAATACTGCCATTTTGTGGTAATCGGTAACGGAATGGTTTCTGAAGATTTCTAATGCCTTTTTATATTTGCAAAGTGGACGAGTGACTAAAGATCCTAGAGCTACAGAATGCTTTCCCCACTATCTGGGCCAGAAAATAATAAGTGAGGCAAACAATATACACCGTTCTGGGGTTGAGTATAGACTAGCCAAGAGCATTATTTCAACTTTCTTCTTTGTCCACCCTTCGTCTGCTATGGATAATCATAGTTACGAGGTGGTTCTAAGGATTCCATCAAATATTTATAATTGTCTGTACTGTAAGAAATAGCTTTATTTATATAGTGGATTTAAATAATACTCGCGAGGGTTCAAATTCGTCAAGTAAGCAAAACATCCTATAAGAATAAGAACATAGTACTTATTAAGTTAAGGATACATACATTAATGACAATTGTACCTTAGATAGTGTAATGCTTGCAAAGCAGTTCAATTAGAATAAAATCAAGTTCAGTTAAATTAAGATTTGTGATCTGCTACTGGATACCTAACAGTCATATTGACAACTAAATCTTTATATATTTTAGTATTATATATTTTAGTTCATGACTAAATCGGTAATGTTTTTATAGAAATATAATCCCTCAGACTTTATTTCCAAAAAATACTTAAATACATTGCTTACCACTTTATGAATATACTATACTAGTAGCGCCTTGCAGTTTCACCAGCTTAAGTCCTGATCCCGTGGGAATGTCTTGATAAAAAAGCCTATGCGTTAAGCCAGGTCTCCAGCTGTCTACATACTAAGTTTCATCGCAATTGGTCCAGTAGTTTTATATAGTTTTATAATATGAATAGTTTTTTGGCATTTTAACACATAAAAAACTCGCAAACTAGAAATAGACCACGCTGAAACTTTGACAGCAATAAACAATGACGACATATTAGTGCCCTACTCTTGGCATTAAAAGAAATTGGTTCCATTTGTTTACCGTAACATGACAAGGTTTTTATTTTTCTGGTCAGACTATACCTATATTTCATTGGCTGTAATCAGAATTGGGCCTGGAACTTAAAATACTAAGTTTCGTATCTATGATTTGAAAAAGAAAATACGTCACAATATGTCAAATGTCAGGTATATCCATTTAACATTTAATGCAAAAATGCCGCCAAAGTGATTTTTGGTATGTATATCGTTCTATCCTACAAATTAAGGAGATCAATATCAACTCTCTACGTTTACAAGAAACTATCATTTGATTAAGGTGTCAGAAAAATAATTTGACCATGTGCAATCTATTTATTTCTGTTTATCAATACAGCCGACAAACAGTAACGTAATTTGTTACTACGCTTTAAATGAGTATTTTTTCATATTCCAGGTGAGGAATGACAAGCTTTGTAGAAACAGATTCTGTGACAGTGGCTGATGATACAGTATACACGCACATTAATTCCGATATCGATAATCGAAAGGATTGGCAGCGTAGACATAGATATGTTTTGAAGTCTAAAGAAAACTATTGTAAACGTAAATGTAGCAAATTACTTAAAAAGAAACTAAAGAAATATAAACTCAGACAAGATGGCACAGAGGATCAAGATGTTTTAGATGTGTCAAAAACATTAGTATCTTCGCTAATAATCAAATCACCAAACAATCATAACAATCATAACAACCATTTAATTGAAGAAGGTGACTTAAAGCACCTTGATGAAGTGAGACCTAAAAACTATTTATTCAATATGGTGAGGCGTAAGGAGGCAAATAAAACAGATAATGTAAAGGATCCCACCATACATGTCAAACAAAATAAAGTTATTGACATACCAAATGCAATTACTAAAGAAAAAAAACACACAAATGCATTTCAGTTGTTAATGGATTCAAGGAATAAGTCTATTGGTAGTAACTCTCCTGGCAAAGAAAGAAGTGATGGTCAGTCTGATAATGAAGACATTGTGGAAAAGAAAAATATCAAGGTTAAAAGAAAAGTGTTACTTGAAAAAATGGCAGAAGCAAAGGGATACCGGAAAAACAAAGAAATTGAAGAATATCAAGATAAGATTATAAAAAAAAAAATGGAGAAAAGAGCCGAAAGATTAAAAATTATGATTCTGAAAGAAGCTAAGCTAGCTAAATCAAATGGAAAAGTAAGTATCGAAAAGGAAGCTGAAAGCTCAAAATTGAACACCAAAGATGAAGCTGAAATTACAAATTGTAGCAAAGACAAGAATAAATTAAAAACATTTACCATAGTAGATATTTTCAACACAATGACTGATCCAGTCACTGTAAGTCCTGAGAAAAAGAATATTCCTAAAGAAGATAAAGAGTTTCTCAAAAAATTATCCCCATCTTTGAGAAAGAAGGAAAGTATGCTTAGTTATTTCAAAAAAGTTGACAAAGAATCTGAATCTTCTCCAGTTGACTCGGACAATGATAACCTCCTTAAAGTGAAGTTACAAGTAATATCTAAAAAGAAGGACAGAAAGAAAAAATTGAGTCTTAAAAGGGAAGCAAATGAGTTAGATGATGCTGTGAAGGTTAATGATGAAAATAATGATATTGCATCTAATCCAAATAAACCATTGGCTGAAGTCCTTCCTGATTGTGTTGAAAAATTTGAATCAAGAAATTTTAGTGAGAGACAAAAGCGCAAACGAAATGATAAAAATGACAACAATTACACCATTGAAGAGACAGGGTTGAATAATGATAGCCGTCCAAAGAGGTCTATCAAAAGACCAGTCAAATATACTGATGATGTATACATGTCTAGTTCAGATGACGAGTTACACATTTTTACACCTAAGAAGAAAAAATATGTCAGTAGTAGTACTCATCTTAAAGTAACACTTAATAATAAATCTGATCATGTCCTTCATGAACATAACACAAAACCAATAGTTGATAAAAAGGTCAATGGAGAGACCACAGCTAAGAAATCTGTCAAGTTGGCACCCATATTTGCTACCAAACAATTAGACTCTGCAGCTATAGAAGCAAAACAAAAATTTCTGCAGAGTGGAGTTCCTGATAAATTAAAGAAAATAATTCAACAACAAAAAACTCTAAGTGCAATAAGCAGCGATTTTCCAGTTGTAGTCCATGTTCAGCAAAGACATTCAGATGCAGGTATATTGGAACAATTACAGCCTAATATTATTGAAGAACTTATTGATGACAATCATTCTTTAACTATATCAAATATTGACAAAAAAGCTTTCAAAAAGTTGTTAAACCTTCAAGATGTCTCTCAAATAGAATGTATAGATACCAATATAAAGAAAAATATCCAAACAATATTACAGAGTATAAAGCAGACACATCCAAAGTTTCCAGTTTATCGAACATACAGATACCTCAGAGGTAAACGAAAGGGAGAGCTTAAAGACTGCAATATTGATTTTAACAATAGCATTGAAATTATGAATGATGAGGTAGATATTATTAACAATAGTCCAGATAAACTGAATTGGACGGACAAATATAAAGCCATGTCTACTGATAAAATAATAGGAAATTTTGAAAGCATCAAAGAATTAAGAAAGTGGTTAGTATCATGGAGTGAGAATGAAATTAAATCAAATTCTAGATTAAACACTAAATCAGATTCTTCTGATTATTACCAATCTGATACAGATAGTAGAGATAGTTTGAAGACTACTAACAATCTCCTAATACTAACTGGACCCACAGGTTGTGGTAAAACCTCCAGTGTGTATACAGTAGCTGCAGAGTTAGCTATTAAGGTCATTGAAGTTAACGCAAGTAGTAAAAGAACTGGTAAGATAATGTTGCAGGACTTGCAGGAAGCTACACAGTCTCATAAAGTAGACAGGGGTACAAGTAACACTGAAAATAGCCAAAAAACACAGGAAAAAAATTTGACAGAACTTTTAAAAAAGCACAAAAAGAAAGGCAGGCCAAAAAAATCTACAGAAAAATCAAAAAAGAGTACAGAAGAAAGTGTTACATTGACTGCTACACCTTCAAGTCAAGAGAGTGTAAGAACTGCTACGTCTCTTATTCTAGTGGATGATGCAGATATTGTTTTTGATCAAGATGATGGTTTTACATCTGCTATTGTTCAGCTAGTTCAATCTTCTAAACGGCCAGTGATATTGATTACATCATCATTAGTATGTTCTCATTTGCAAAGGTTTTTCTTAAATGGAAAAATTTTAAAGATGTCTCCATTGTTACCTAGATTTGTCGGTACCTGGTTAGATGTCATGTGTTTAGCAGACACTGGCATTAGCTGGCCTGGACTTGGAGCAAATTTTTTGAATTATTTTAATGGTGACATAAGGAAGACCATCAATTATTTACAATTCTATATATCAAGTTCTGCTTATTGTTTAACTTCTAATGAGGAAACAGCTTCCCAAGATGTTGATTGTCACAAGACCAATATTGATGATGAGAATTCAAATATGTCTTGGGCAGATCATTTAGACTCAGAGGAGAGGAAGTTAGTACCAGCTGCTTGTAATTCTATTGATGTCGAGCCAAACTCATTGTGGAAAGATTTTGTTAACAGACATTTAAACTTGTCAAGGCTTAGTTATCCAATACAGCTGTTTGACATCTGGTGGAGTGTGCCACATCTATTGAGTACTTTGCCCATTGTACAAGATACTGCAATGTTAGTTAAAAAGTCAGAAAGAGTAGTGGTTAATGAACTTGAGGCAATTGCGAATGTAATAGATGCTATATCACTGTCAGATTATGTAACTAATACTCATCCAGATTCAAAATCAGATACAACTTGGCCTTGGTATTCTTGTGAAAGTGACAGTGTGTCTGAGCAGGACAATATAGATTACTATAGGAATAATTATGGGGTTGCTGATGAAATTTCTCATACATTAATGACAGGATATATTGCAGAAGCTCAAGATGTTTTAAATTGTGACAGAAAAATAGATATACAATTTCCTGGGATGTCTTTTCAAAGGTAATATATCTTTTTTAATTGTAGAGAGAATAGCAATTTCTTATTACACTAGATGCCTTTCCAAATAGACTACCACTACCACCATAGTTGTTAAACAGAAATTTCATAATACTGTTCTGTCATTCTAAAATACTAGAAACTAAATGAAACAAACATCAAAATTAAGTGTTGTAGCATGTAAATATGTATAATAAATTAACATTCCTTTAAGTTTTGTGATGGCAGGTATAATCAATCAATCTAATCTAAATAACTTGAGATTCCATTATCATATATTATTATATTAAATGTGCATGACAGGTGCCATCCTAATACTGGAGAAGTATTGATCCAATTCATAGGTTTTAGAATTAGAAGATGAATAGCGTTAATTCATAATTAACGCTATTCATCTTAGACTCTAGACCAATAGTGTTTTGTGTTTGTTGTTCGTAAAGTCCCTGTAGAACATAGGGAAAACAAATGCATGTTGTCAGATGTTAAAATATGTAGATGTAAAACAACTCTCAGTATTTGCAATGTTTTAACTAATAAAACTACTAAGACTAATTTTCGGGACAACTGTTTAAATGATTAGTTTTCTTCAGAGAATATTTATTTTTTATTTAATTCTTATTTACATAAGTTTACCAATATTTCACCAATGTTCATTAGACTAAAAACATTAAAAAAACAAGGAGGAACTTTAAGCAGTAATCTGCTTAAAATTTCTGCTCTGTTATTTTTAATATAACCGAACACGAGCGTTTCGTCAATAATACTCATCATTAATGAGAAATTTATACCAATAATAATTAACTTCCAAAGAGCCGAATTTCTACAATTTTCTAACGGAACTTCGGGTATAAATAACTAATAAATAGGAACATAAAATTTCTAATAAAACCAGCACAAAGCAGGCCACGTCCACTTGCCGGACTGTCGCCGGGCCGCAGTGGGCTTTCGGCCGGCGCGGCGGCGCCAAGCCGCCCACTGAGTTTTGGTACGATTAGTTGCTCCGCCGTGTACTTGTAGCTTTATACCTACACTGCAGAGTGGACATAACTTCCAAGATATTATTGTAAATTATATACTGGAAAGGACAAATATGTTCTATATAAAATTTGTAAAATAACTAACATATTTATTTAGATATAGATTCTTGCAATGTTGTTAAAAATATCTTCGCAAATATTCTATTATTTGTGATCAAAACTTTAAATAAAAATGATAAATGTAACTTATCCTAAGAAGATAGATATGTCGCGGACTTGGTTTTATAACTTTTGATGAGGAACAATTCAGGCATACATTGTTTTCGCGCTACTATAACTATTTAAGCAGCGCACGCCGTGGAAGCTCGAGCACGATTTTTGCCGACTTAGTTGACGAATATCGTCATAACTTTGGCTAATTTGCACACACACACATAATATGTAGCCTATGAATAATTTACCTTTCAAATGGTGAAAGATTACCCCCTACATACACACAAACTCACAAAATTATCACTCTCTCTTCAAATAGTATATTAGTACATCTTCTTCTTCTTATATATAAAATTCTCATGTCACAATGTTAGTTACCGTACTCCTCCGAAACGGCTTGACCGATTCTCATGAAACTTTCTGTGCATATTGGGTAGGTCTGAGAATCGGCTCTTATCTATTTTTCATCCCCCTAAATGTTAAGGGTAGTCCACCCCTAATTTTTTTTTTTAATTATTAGATAAATTATTTTTTTAAATTTTATGATACAGCACTAGAAAATACATACAACCCTGAATTTTCAACTCTCTACGATCAACCCTTGTTTTTTTAATAGCGATATTAGTATTTTTACTTTCATTGGTACAATTCTTTTAAAGTATTTAACCCATTGAAAATAGAAAGTGCGATTGTTATAATCGATTTTTTTTTATGGAATAGTGGGTTAACGAGCAGACGGGTCACCTGATGGTAAGTGACTACCGCCGCCCATGGGCACCTGCAACTCGAGAGTCACAAGTGCTTTGCCGGCCTTTAAGGTGGGAGTAGGAGAGGAGGGGAGATGGAGAGATGGGGGGGAAGATGGAGAGAGGGAAGGGTTAGGGCCACCGATAACCTCACTCGCTCGGCGAAACACAACGTAAGCATTGCTTTATCGATATGCCGATCGAGCCGGCCCATACGTGCCGAAGCATTGCTCTCCCACTGTTAAACTTTAAATATGTCAGTTTAGGTAATTAAGTACTTTGAATTAAGAAAATGAATGGTTGGTGTTTTGTTATTTTTATAGTCATAGACCCCATCCCACAATAAGTTAGTTATTTTTTGACTACCAAAATATTCATTAAAAATAATTAATATGGCAAAACAACGTGTGCCGGGTCAGCTAGTACTATATAGATAGAGTGATTCTTACGGCGCATTCTGATTACTGTTATTAGAGTTCTTAAGGTCAGACAGAAAGTTAAATGAATCGGAGCAATAGTTTAATCTCATTATCATCACTTGTACTGGTCGGGTGGTGGAGATCAGACTGTCGTTTTGTGTAAGTAAATATTCGACCGCAGCAGGCGACATCCAGTCAGCTGACCTCAATTCTAACATGATAACGTTTTTGAAATCTCCTTTGATTGAATTTACGAAATGTTGTGTTATTAAATATTTAATATTGGCCGCAGCTGTAGCTTTAAGTATTTAAGTAATGGATAAGGTTAAAGTAACATAGAATTGAAAAATCTATTCCGTATAATCGTAAGCGTATAACGGTCAGAGAGATGGCATTATGTATATATATATTTATGTATATATATAGTAATGGAGCATTATATATATTATACATACGAAGGGAATAAGAATATTGTAGGTAAGCAATTTTATTATATTTTTTAAATTTTTCCTCTTTGGTTGCCTTCTAACCTTTTTATTTATGTTCGGTCTATTTCTTGACGGTAGGTTGGTTGTGGAGGAAGCGAAAGTACAACTATTTCTATATTCTTACCCTCACACTGCCGTTATGAGTAATTTAACCAAACAAACGCAAAGTACGCACTAACTCTAAACATTCACTTATTTCATTTTTTTTTTGTATTCCGGTTAATCATTAATTATAATAGCCGACAGTCTGTCCTTCTATGGAAAGCGCTTCCACTCAAAGTCAGCATGGCTACAGATCTGACGCTTTTAAAGCGAACATAAAGGAGTTCTTACTCAAAGAATTGTACAGCTCGTAGATTACTGCGTTATCGTATTTGGTATTTAACTTTTAACTAAATAAATAATGTTTTTTGTATAATTAGCAATCCATTAGTTATAATATATCCTTGATTTTAATAAGTATCAAAACATCCGCTACTTGCATGTTTTTATATTTTGTATTATATGAACCTTTGTCTTCTTAAAAATGTTTTTATTGCGAGCAAAGAGATCGTGTTTTTTTTTCTCGTATCAGCTAGTCACGCTCTCGTATCATGTTCGATTTCTAGTTCCGTACATCTATCCCATCTGAAAAGCTATCCATTCGATTCAGATAATCGTAGTTTTAGTTACCGTACATGTTTAGTACTTTTCATTAAAATCTGTTGATTAAGTAATGATATGCATGCTTAGAAATCGGCACTGCTTTTTTTGTATTTAAGCTAACCGTTTGAACGCCATTACATACGAGGATATGTGACAAACGAAAATTATTGTTTTTATTCACAAAACTAATGGTTTAAGGGTTTATTTCATTTGATGGTGCTTCATATTTACGTAAACCATTCCGAACACAAGGGTATTCTCTCTCCTTTACTTTTTTCTGTGTTCATCAATCTCCTAACCCTTGAATTTCAATGTACGTATCATCTGTATGCCGATGACCTGCAGCTATATTCCCAAGCTAAGGTTGACGACTTAACGACAGCTATTGACACGATTAATAGAGACCTAGAGGCGATTGAAAACTGGTCTAATAGGTTCGGGTTATCAGTCAACCCGACAAAGTGCCAGGCCATTATAATCAGAAGTCACCGATCGATGAGCAGAGTCGACTTCAAGACGCTTCCAGCTGTGACTTTTAACGGTTCTGCCTTACCTATTTATCGAACGGTAAAAGATCTGGGCCTACATCTCGACTCCACGTTAAACTGGCGCGATCAAGTAACCAACGTGTGTCAGAGGGTTACCGGAACTCTCAGAGCTTTATACCGTCTTAAAAAATTTCTCCCTGCGAAAACCAAGACTACGCTCGTGCAAACTCTTATCTTTCCTTTAATCGACTATGGTGATGTGTGCTGTTATGACCTGAATGCAGATCTTCTCGATAAATTTGACCGTCTTCTTAATAACTGCATTCGATTTATCTTTAATCTTCGTAAATATGACCATATTTCCACTTTCCGTTCTCAACTCAGATGGTTGCCCATTCGTCAACGCCGCAAAATTCGCGCTGTCACTACCCTTTTCCCTATCCTCAATTCCCCATTTCCCCCTACTTATTTGACACCAAATTTCCAACTCTTATGCAATAACCATGACAGAGATCTTCGGTCGTCAAGCAACCTTCTACTACTTTGTCCGTCTCACACCACTGGGTTCGTCGGCTCTTCCTTCCCGGTTCAATCGATTCTTCTGTGGAATGCGCTTCCTCTCGAAGTCAGGACGGCTTCAAATCGTTACACTTTTAAGGTAAAAGTAAAGGAGCTCTTATTCAAAGAATTGGCAGAATCAACTCGTCAATAGTTCGAACCATTAATGTTGCTATTTGTACTTATAATAGTATATGTATTATATAGCTATGTATGTATTTGTATATGTATGTGTGTATATATGTATATATATGTTACACTAAAGTTACGAGTATTTGTGTATAATGTGTGTGTATATTCGTATCGAACTTTGTATGTATCCCATTCTTTTATTAATTTTTTTACAAGGTTGTTATTTGTACCTACTTCTTCTTTTCTCTGCATCATCCAAAGGTCGACTGGCAGAGAATGCCTTAGGCATCAAGTCCGCCTATGTACTAATGTGCAAAAAGTTTTAATAAATAAAAAAAAAAAAAAAACAAGTTACAAAAGTTGTAGGTGTTGTTTAAGGTTGGCAAAACGTCTCAATTCTAATTTTGCCAGATACCTAACAGATTCAGCGGCACGCATCCTCAAGGGTTCAAGTAACGAGACGTACTGCCGGAAGTGTTCTACTGTAGATCTTATGTAAATTATATCTTTGTTTCAGGGAAAGAGACAAGGTTGTCACACGGCACAAACATTTGACTTCCTACCTAAGTTCGTGGTCAACATTAGATAGGAGATCCCTAGCGCTAGACTACTGGTCATCTTGTCGTACCATATGCAGAATAGAAAAATCCAAGTCTGATACCCAAGTCAACGTAAAGAGGAACAATCGTTTTTGCCACTATTTGAAGTCATTGAGTGTTCTCTGTAAAAGTGATACGTTCGATAACCTTTGTGACAGTCTGTCCTATCAAGGAATGAATTGAAGATGTCTTATTTTAATGAATGATAGATATTCCTCTCTGTTTTTCATTGTTAAATGATAACGCTAATGTGTATTTTAATTAGTTATTATCGTTATAAATATTGATAAAATCATTTGGTATCTGGGTTAAGTAGTGTAAATTGTATGTTAGAAAATAATAAAGTATACCAATCAAATTGAACAGTTTAAACTATTCCCGATATTTATAAGTGTCGCTGAAATCATTTTTAAAATGATGTATTGTGTGTGTGTATTTTAGTTAATTCAAGAGGAGAAAAAATTCACTGGAAGTAAGGATGGAATAACCTGTTGTGTATTAGTAAGTCGGTTTTACTTGTCTTTAAGAACCTGTGTATGTTATGGTTAGTTTTAAATTATAGTAGTAAATTAAAATAAAACTGCATTTAATATTTATTAAAATCCCTTACATCAGCTGATTTCACTGTGTTTATAGATATTTATCACTATTGACATTTCTGTTTTAAAAATTAGTACTTAGTAAACATAAAATAGGGTTACATGCCTATGCTCAAAATACATTATTTAGCCAAGACATGCAATAAAATAAATTAGTGTGAGAATTGTCGCCCTATTTTATTTTATGTTTTTAATTTATTTTATAATAATCGTCAAATTAACATTAAAAGTGAATAATTTATTATCAGTAAGGTGTGATGTCACCACCTATCGTTTCGATGTTTACTAAAAAGATCATAGCTCGATTTTCCTAAATTACTATGTTTGTACATACACCATGATAATTAATATATATTTATGATTAAATTTTAGTTACTATAGTTGTTATGTTTTTACATAGGTAGGTAAATAAAATGATAATGATTAAAGCTAAAAGATTATTAATAATAAAAAAGAGCTAATCAGTTGCAACCCAGCAGTTGTCGCCGATATAACAATAAATAATAAAAATAAACATTAAAGGGGCCCTCAAACTACAGGTTACTGAGTAGTTAATTTTAATTTGCTAAAAAATCTTTCAGCTGTCGCAGAAATGACAGGAATTGGTCCCAATTCTGTTACTTCACTCGCTAAATTAAAATTCACTAAATTTTCTTCATATAAGATGTAAACCTTGTACACTTCAAAACAAGGTCTTATTTCAAATTGAAACAAGTAGGTAACATATGTCGCTATCGAAATAAGCAATTTATTTGTCGAGTAAAGTCTGATACGCTTAAATAAACTTTAATACCACGTAGCGAGAGCCGCTATCCGTTGAATGCCATCTCTTTTGCTCTGTGTTTTTAGTAAGCGTCTTCGTAGGTGTAGATTAAAAACGCGTCATCCTTGTTCGTTTTGAACAAGTTTTTATACGGCAATTATACAGCGTTTGAATAAATGGAGACTCTTGCTGCGTGGAAATAAAGTTGAGTATACGTTGACAGGTTTTGTGAAATTTAGCGGCGCTGAGAAAAAGATGCTAGCAACAAATAGACCTTATTACGAAGAACACTAGGTTGATTTCATATGAAGAAATTAAGTCAGGTTTTAGTTTAGTCGAGTGTACAATAGAATCGGCACCATTGTGTAGAATAAAAGCAGTGCTGTAAACACTTCTGTTATGTCGCATTCTAGCATCATATTAAATTAGGTAATAGCAATTCCTCATTATTTCCTGTTTGTGCATGTTTGGGTTATTTTAGAGAGAACTAGGTGGTAAATATTAAGAAATTGAAGGGAGAAGTTTTGGCCTGTTAAATTAGAGTAGGTACTTGTTTTGGGATTCGTCACACTTGTAATAAAGCTGTTTCATGTAGGTACCTACCTACCTATGTTTAGTAAAAATGTTGGTCTTAGAAAGTTTAATACTTAGCAGGCAGAACTCATACCAGTAAAACGTGTATGTATTTAATAATGCATTTCTAAAGTAAAAAGGAGAGGTGCGAAAACATTATTTTATCTTATATCGCTATATATCTTAGGCTTGCATTGCTTTTCGCCGAGTGAGTGAGGTTACTGGAGGCCCTAACCCTTCCCCCTCCCCTCCTCTACCCCTCTTCCCCCCTTCCCCTACTCCATCCTTAAAGGCTGGCAACGCACTTGTGACTCTTCAGTTGCAGGTGCCCATGAGCGGCGGTAGTCATTTACCATCAGGTGACCCGTCTGCTCGTTTGCCCCTTATACCATAAAAAAAAATCTTAAATAATTATTCTTGTTTTGACCAATTTATGTTATTCTAGCCGTCCCCGCAATTTCACCTGCGTTTATGGTCACTGCTCCGCTGTTATTGGTCGTAGCGTGATGTTATATTAGTATAGCCTACAGCTTTCCTCGATAAATGGGCTATCCAACACTAAAAAAATTTTTCAATTCGAACCAGTAGTTCCTGAGATTAGCGCGTTCAACCAAACAAACAAGAAAACTCTAGCTTTATAATATTAGCAGGTTTAGATTAAAAACCGGCCAAGCGCGAGTCGGACTCGCGCACCGAGGGATATGATGTAACTAAAAATTTAGGGTTTTGCAATTTTTCCTTTATCTCTGCTATAAGACGTTGCTTCGTACCAGATTTCAAGATTTTGTGTTCACGGGAAGTACCCTGTAGGTTTTGATTCCCTTGCGAGTGACGAAAATTCGCGGAAATTTGCGGCATAAACGGCTGTATCTTTTGATTGCGTTGGCTTAGAAGTTTGATTTTTCCACAGCTCCAAGGGACAATAGATCTGAGTATTTGATATAAATTCCAGCTTGATACCTCCACGCGTTCCTGAGAAAAAGGATCTTGACAGACAGACAGTTTTTTCCTTTCGAGGTACGGAACCCTAAAAATTTGGTGTAACTAAAAATTTAAGGTTTTCGTAATTTTTCCGTTATATGTGCTATAAAACAATGCTTCGTGCCAAACTTCAAGATTCTAGGTCGACTGGAAGTACTCTTAAGGTTTTGATTTCCTTGCGAGTAGTTGCGAGTTTGAAAATATGCGGTTTAAATTGCTGTTTCTTTTGATTGCGTTGCAAGTTGACATAGAGGTTTGATTTTGTTACAGCTTAAAGGTATTATAGACCTGAGTATTTGATGTAAATTCCAATTTAATACCTCTACGCGTTCATTAGGAAAGGGGTAGTAAGTTTAAAATTATTAAAAATATTTTTATTATATGATGTAACTAAAAATTTACTGTTTTCGCAGTTTCTCCTTTATCTGTGCTATAAGTAGGGAAGTACCCTGTAGGTTTTGATTCCCTTGCGAGTGACGAAAATTCGCGGAAATTTGCGGCATAAACGGCTGTATCTTTTGATTGCGTTGGCTTAGAAGTTTGATTTTTTCACAGCTCTAAGGGACAGTAGACTTGAGTATTTGATATAAATTTCAGCAAAAGGGTCTTGACAGACAGACAGACCTTCGGACGGACGGACAACAAAGTGATCCTATAAGGGTTCCGTTTTTTCCTTTCGAGGTACGGAACCCTAAAAATGGAATGTTGTTTATTAGTGCAGTCAGTAGAGTAAATGTGATGGCTTCGTAATGATGCTGCCTATCTGCCTATCAAATTTGGTTTATTTTCATTAAAGAATCGAGTTTGCCATTTTGCAACTGACGCATTTTAAAAATAAGAATGTGTCTTGAAGCATGTGTAAAAATCAGGAATATCGATAGGTTGATTTTCCACCACTGGCGTAAAATTAAACATTTTCAAATTTCTTTCATTGCGAATTGAATTTTGCAAAAACTACTTTATCGATCCTGACTAAATTTGAAGGGTAGGTTGAGTAAATATGGAAGCACTCAAAGATAAATTTTCATTGCAAAAAACGCATTCCTTCATTAGCTTTTACTGCTTTGAATTTTTCGCTATTTTTAAATAAACAAATATATTTTTTTATTTATTTAATTAGTACCTACTACCTTGTTGCAAAAGAAAGAGGAACAAAAAGTTCATTACAACTTTCCCCTTGGGGGCTTACCTACACCTCGAGTTAATGAGTTAATTACAGAAATATAACATAAATATATCACATTGTTCTAGGTTGTGCCCTATCGATTCCTACCAAGAACGGAATTGTGTAGACATCCAAAATTGATAGGATTTGAAGCTCCACTCCACCGACTGCACTATACACAAACTATTAATACCTATACATTATTCTTCAGTAATATAGGTACCTACCGTACTAATAAGTATGGTACGATTTTTTATGGAATTTGATGTTTATAACAGTTTATAGAAAAATGAAAATATTGAAAATAATATTAACTAATCAATAAGTAAATTGAGCAACGCCAAACAACAACAGAAAAAAATTATGTAATTCCCTACAAATTCAAATTACTTTCAACAGAGTTGATTATAGTTGTTTTACAACGTATAAGGTCGGGGAAAAAGTTTCTTCGTATTTTATATACAAATTCAAGACAATTTTTAAAAACTTTAATTACATTTCAATTATAATATATAATATATTATGTGCCATATTGTATGATTTTTGTTGCCATCGTATATTACGTAAAATGATGGCAGCGGCTACGCGTCTATTTGCCGAAGTGTTTTCGAATAAAATTTTCCCGTTATTTTGTAGTGTCATTACAATTACATAATATGTGTGCTAAGATTCAACAAAATCGGTTCAGAGGTGTAAAGTCAATGGGTGAACAATCATTCGTCTCCCATTTATCTACCTTTAGGGTTGAAATTTTTATTTAAAATTTAAATGGGACCAACTTCGAAGTGTATCCTATCCAATAAAAACATTATTATGGATATCGGACTAACCTGTAACAAATTATGCATGGTCATACATAAAAATAGTGCACAACGCCGCTAAAGAAGTTTTCACTTAAAATGAAATACGAGTTGACTTGAGAACCTCCTCTGTTTTTTCGTCGGTTAAAAAGGGTCCCTTACTTGGTTTTTTTAATGGGACAGCCGCACTGTCGTTCATCTTCCTTCTGTGCGGTCTCATAATCATGGCATCATAAGGAAAAAGCCTTTCTACCGGTGCAGAAATAGGCAGGCAGGTATTATAGGTATTTTCTGAAGACCAACTGTACTGTGAAACTAAGAAAACTATTTTGATCACATTAATTTATTGATGTTGACAAAACTCATCAAAAAGTATTTTGCATTTTGCACAAAAAGGGATTTAAAATAAAATAGAAAATGCTTAGGATGAAGATTTGAACATAATATAAGTTGGTATACTTAGAAAAAGCTTAGAATTTAAAATCTAGATTAGTAAAAGAACAAACCGTATTTAATTTGAAAATAGGTACTTAAGTACCTATATATTTTCCAAATGACTTATTTTGTTTTTAAGAAATAATAATAATATAACTGGAGACACTTCACACTCCGCCCTCTTATTCCAAACTAGGCAACGCCGCGAAATGCCGCAATGTGAATTATTCTTTATGAAAAATGCACCTAATTTGAAACTAAATGCACATTTTGGATGAGGTGCTCAGTTTATGAAGTGCCTGCATTCTGCATTAAACTACGACTTGCCACTTGACCACTTACACACATGGAGCTTTTAATGATGCTCTTTTAGTGTTTTATTCAAGTATAATTATCTACTACTATTCAAGTAGAACTATCTACTTAATACAATCAATGCAACTTTTCACGCCTGAAGGGGGAAGATGTGTAACATTTTCAGTGAACTTGTAATGTGTGATATAATAAGAGCCATAAATGGAGGCTTCTTCACCACAAACTCTTTTGTGATATAAACTTATTATTGTATAAGCTTTTAATAAATTGATAATAAAATGGTCAATTACACATTGAAAACATAAATAACAGCTACATAACAATAGTTAAAATATTTTGTTACTATATCATTAATATTACTCTATACAATTTGTTATTTCTTTGATAACAGGATATGTCACCGATAAAGTTCTTGATAGACAAAACAGGAATATGTATTAGTTGTCAAGATGTTACCAATAAGTAGGTATTGCATAGTATTACTGAAAAAACAAAAGTAATTTTAGTACAAAAATATATACAATTTTCTTAAAATTTGTTTAAAGCTTGTAGATACCTACTATTATTTATTTTGTGATAATGGGTGTGGCCCTAAGATACACGATAACTTTAAATAATCTTATAACTTGATTAAAATTTTTAGTCATATATATTCATATTATAATTACTTATAAAGAACATTGGTAATCCCTGTGAACCCCGGTAGACTTGGCCGCCTGTTTGACAACAGGCAATTGCCACCGCGAGGTCGATGAGCTTCTACGTCTACGCAATGCGCTCCACCCAGGTGAGCCAGTATCCTCGCTGCAGCCCCCTGGTGGCACACACACACACACACACACACGTCGTCAGATAGGAGAGGCTGCCGTGATGGGTCTTACCACCACAATAGTGGCGTGCCCTTAATATGGAATCGAGAGTGACGAAGTGCTTGCGGTAGTTTTACTACTGCGCAGATTCTGACTGCAAATTTTTTTACCAGAAAAATATCTTTTAGACAACCTAGAGTATTTTAGTCTTTTATTATAGCATTTATATAATATAAAAATAAAAATCCTAGACTATTTTGTCCGTTTTGATCGTTTTGATTTATCTATGGGAAGAAGTTGATAAGCAGAAAATGGCAATTTTACAGGGCAGCAACTTTAAAGTTCAACATGTCTCTAAAACCGGTTTCTATGATTGCACTCTAACTAAAACTCTATTTAAGGATAATTTTGTGCAATCTTTCAGATTGTGAAAAGCATTTGGTATAATCATCTTATTTTTTTATTTTTTTATATGGACTCTATCTCGCGTGTAGAGTCAAACTCCCCAATGACTTATCAACATCAATATTATATAGGTATTTTAGTTTATGATCAAGATGTTCACCATAGAGTAGGGTATAAAAAAATTCAAAAAGGGAAACTTAGTTAAATACGATTTTTCTTTTGAATTTGAATAGGTGTGATAGGGTGATTTTAAGATTAATTTACAGCATTCTTTCAAATTATGATGAAGTTTTTAATAAAATCATCTTATCTTTTAAGATGACCTAAGTATATGTACATATAATCTAAGATAAAAGACCTATCAATATGTTCACCGATGACTATTATTTTCGTTTTCGATTGTAGGCGGTTGGATAGCTGTCACACGGATCATAACCTCAATTTCTGAATTGTTTATATGAGTTGTTTTCTTTTAATTTCAAGGCAAAATTATTGATATTTAAGTACGATTACAGTAAGTAGTTAGTTATATATAGTATAATTGTATTCTTCTCTTCTCAATTTTTATATTTATATATTTACTTCATATTTAATGTAAGGGAGAAGTGGCTCCTATTATGGAACTATCTTCTCCTATTCCTCCGGAGCCTCCGGACCCTGGAGGTTCGGGTAGTGTCCCGTCTCAGGTGGTGACTCACGGTAAGCGTCGCCTCATCGATGATGATGATGCTATTTGCCACGGGGAACCGAAAAGGAATATTACCGAAAATAACATGTCAGTTCCTTCTATAGATAATTTATATGTCCATCCCAGCCTCGTGGTTGGTTTTAAATTATATAAGCCTTCAGATAAAGGCCCGTTTATTGTCCATGTTTCACGTATTGACCCAGACCCTGCGGCCGGTAGCTCCATACGACCTATAAAGTTTGGCCAATTTTTGTTTACAAATAATATATCAAAAATCTCAACTGATGGGGTTAAAAAGTGGGGAGAAATAAAATTTCCGTAGAATTCTTATCAGCTGAAGATGCTAATATTTTTTTTGGATAACCCGATTTTAAACCACAACAAATACGTGGCAACCATCCCTTCTTACAATATCACCAAAATGGGTGTAGTTCGTGAGGTTCCAACGGATTGGTCCATGACCGATTTTGTTAAATGGATTTAACAAAATCGGTCATGGACCAATCCGTGGTTCCCGTGTTCCCGATGGATGCGGAGAGATTCTCAAAGCTAGGAGGTTAAACAGAAAAATCACTGAGAATGATAAAACAGCCTTGGTCCCCACTCAGTCCGTGGTCATAACGTTCCACGGCCAAACCCTCCCCTCAAGAATCTTCAGTTACCACTCTTCCCTTCCTGTAGAGCTTTACCAATTCCCTACTATCCAATGTTATCTTTGTTGTCGTTTTGGACATTTTAAAACACAATGCCGTTCTAAGCCACGCTGTTTCCGGTGTACACTACCCCACTCAGGAGAGACTTGTGTCGTTGCCGCGGCTGAGGCTTCCTGTGTTCACTGCCTGGGAAATCATTACGCTAATAGCAGGGATTGCCCGGAGCAGGGAAAGCAGAAAAGCATTAAAATGTTAATGTCTCAGGAAAATATCAGTCATGAGGAAGCTGCCAAACAGTTCCCTCGGGCATCCAAACTATATTCTAGAGTCGTCGGTACCTATAATTTTTTTAAAATTAATTGTGTATAATTAATTGTGTAATTTAAATGTGTTTAGTTACGCTTGCCGTATGAATATTTAATTTTTTATTATGAATAGGCAGTGAAATTTGTGTTTTAAGGGAGCTTTCTGCAGTTGATAGATTATTTAACAAGTGAATTTACAATGCCACCACCGTCACAAAGTTAGATTTGGTTTAAATCAAATGAATATAACCAGGATAAGGTTGATTGATTGATTGCCCGTTACTCTAGCAGAAGCAGGACTGAGACGGTGGCGCGCCGTGTTCCGCGCGCGCCTCTCTAAACCGGAAGGGGGGCAAGAC
Source organism: Callimorpha dominula (assembly GCA_949752705.1). NCBI lineage: Eukaryota > Metazoa > Arthropoda > Insecta > Lepidoptera > Erebidae > Callimorpha > Callimorpha dominula. The sequence continues at coordinate 11,615,958 of OX457003.1, forward strand.
CCTCGGCACGCAAGGGCGTGGCTGTCTTTTACTTAAGAGGCATACGTGCAACGTTACAGGTTCGATTCCTGCTCAGTTCAAATATTCTATTTATAGTAAGTATATAAATATTTACAAACAAAATATATCTAGGTATTTCTGTTCGTGTTCCAGAACCCACAGCAATTATCTTATCTGTGCCCATAGTTATGGTTAGTCTCTACCCCGCCGAGTAGAGAATATTAATTGTGTCACCACTCGTTCTTGACCGCTTTAATACTTTTTCTCTCTGCACACAAAGTTCATGACAGTAAATAACCAGTGGAATATTTGGCAAATCTAATAGCGGCAACGTAGTGCGTGGAGCGCGATTTGTAATCTTAACTTTGCTTGCTTAATTATCATTATCAGCTGTACATACCTACTGTCCAGGCGCCAATCTTTTAGCTGGTCATGTATTAAGCACGTTCTGTCATGAATGACCTTATAATAGCTCAGAGTGCAGAGTAAATGACCGCTTATCAACTTACGTTATTTTTAAGAAATGGCGCTTCTCGCGAATTCGTTACAAAAAAGGAATTACCATGCATGTTTTTTTATAATATATATGTTACAAGTGAAAAAATTAAGTCAGGCATAGGTACACCCACTCATTTAGCGGCCACTTCGCACGCTTCAACCATTTTGATGGTGCTGCCTTTCTTTAACAATTAATTTATCAATTCCGTTTGATTGTCTCCTAGCCGATGCCTCAGTTTTTCAGACTTCAATCGCTTTCAGACTCTGGTTCTTTCTGACTTTTTCTGACTGAGACGTCTTACGGTGGTTCTTATTGGTTGTGTTTGGAGTTGGAGATGGCTCTGACCGTTTTGCTGTCTTTCCTGGTGGCATAATATTCATGTATCGTCCAGTTGATCCATCGTATCGATGCTAAGATAGGTGCCTTTTCTGGTGTTGCACAGGGCAATAGTTATTTACAGTTTTATTTCTTTTTATTTTTTATTGTAATAATTGTGTGCGGTCCTGTGAATGTCAGAATAAATGTTTCTCTTTCTTCTTTTTTTTCTCTCTTTCTAGCTGTTACAAAGCTTATAATGACGCTTTAATTTTTTTTACTTAACAATTTAATAATAGGTATTAAAACTTACCGACACACCTTGCGGAATAAGCACGCTTCAGTGGCAATGGGCTGGACATTTATGCCGAAGAACTGATAGCCGTTGGAGCAAACGGGGGTCTTCTGAGGAAGGTAGCTGGGATAGACTGGATGCGGAAGGCGGAGGACCGGGTGCTATGCGCACATTGGGAGAGGCCTATGTCCAGCAGTGGACTAGAATAGGCTAATTAATTGACTGATAACTTAATCACAGTACCCAAACTGTCTCACATGTATGATTGTTACAAATAAGGCACGAACAACAAAGTTTTAATGTAGGTGCTTACTTTAAAAATAATCGTCGTCATCTGAAAACGGCTGACATGATTGTCTGCCACGAGAAGTCGACTGCAAATGGCAATTTGTGCAGTACGAATTATGATGAGTAGAATAAAATTCGTAATGTAAACAAATAAAATTCGGGCGGGTGGAAAGGAGTGAGTTTTGTAGAAATATGTCACTCCGTTCATATCAAACAAGTGCGGGTTCGAAGTTGACAATGTTTTTAAACTGTCAAAAACCTGGTAACAAAAATTTGCCTCAACACTGTACAAGAATTTAAGGTGTTCTTAAATATTAATTTACTAGCGACCCACCCCGGCTTCACACGGGTAGCAGAGACATCTTCGACAATCATCATCATATTTCAACCAATTTACACAAAACCTAAACAAATTTTATAGGTACTTAAACCTTCCTCATGAATCGCTCTATCTATTGGTGAAAATCGCATGAAAGTCCGTTTAGTAGCTTTTGAGTTTATCGCAAACAGACAGACAGACAGACGCGGCGAGGGACTTTGTTTTATAATATGTAGTGATGATTTTCAAATACATTTCTTTTGTAAAAACCACCACGGTACCACAATACTTGCGGTGCTAAAAAATGTGAATGGTATATCTGTCATCACCTAATATGTTTACGATGGCTGCTAATAAGTTGATTAGCGGATTTCAATCGAACACATCTACACGTAACAAGTCACTAATATGACTCATATCTTACTTTTGGTTGAACATTTGTTACTGTAATAGATTGACGAAGTGTCATCATATTTAACGTTGATTATAAATCAATCAACTCACTATATTGTTTTGATTGTTTGTTACCGAGACCGTGTACTATAAACAATAGGTATAATCTCGATAAACTGATGTCAGAGCATAGTGGGTGGCATAAGCGACCTAGAGTAAAGCTTTGAAAGACCCGATACGTATGGATGGGTCACGATGTGGTCAAGTTATTTACAGGTCTTTATAAATAGCAAAGTTGTTTACACCATGCCGTCCGATTGATAACGAACGTCAGCGACGGAAGAACGATAAGTCCAGATATTTCCAGAGTGTATTTCTGTACTTATTTTATTGATGTGTTCTTGAGGAAAATAAAAGTGTAAATATAAGGTAGTATGGATTGCTGATTGTCTAAAAAAATACTTGTTACTACGTAGGTAATTTGGATTGCAAGTTGAAGGAAGTCGATGAAAACTAAGGGGTTCTTTACTCATATCAAGGACATCAAAACCTTCAATAAAACCTAAGTAGTAAAAAAATATATATAGTTTCTCGGCGGCTATAATAATTCCTTAATTCTTCTTGTATTTAGATTTTGCAAGTTTGTGTTCTTAACTTTCATGCGTAAAAGCACAGAAATCTAAATAAGGTAATTTAGATTTCTGTGCGTAAAACATTGTTTGTTAAAAACTATCGTTCTGTCTATTCATTTAATAAATGCATTAATGAAACAAATACGTCTAGAAAGACTTTCTATCTTTTTATTTCTAGTAGAGCGTGATTAGTTACTATATTTTGATTCTATAGTCTAGTATGTTGTTATCTCTATATCCAAAGGTTGTCTAATTTGTCTATTAGGTATCACTATTAGCCCATTGTACTCACATTTGTCGAAGTTCAAGTGTTCGAGTAATGTAGTTAGTGCAGTACATTCAAGAGTATTCTATATTATCTAATGTATGGCCGCAACGATGAGGTAAAATATATATTAGTTTAATCTCTTACATAATGATTTCCGTGTGAGATTAAGCCCATCTCCGTATCTCAGTTCATCGCACATGAAATCTTCTCATCCACCCTCTCCGTTTGTTAAGTACTGTAAGTATACCGCGGCTGGTAGTTACCCAAGACAAATAGTAAATAGAATAACTTAAAATGTATCATTGATGTGTAAAATCACTCCAAATAATGGTAGATAACATAACGTAAGTATTGACACGACGCATTAATACGATGCGTTAACTAACGACTATGACGAACTAGTAATAACTAGTAAGGATCTGGAGCACCAGGCTGGCTTTATCTAGAATGTTGTACCAAGTGTATCTAAATTGGTAATTTCTTACCTAATGTTACTACTATTGCGATAGTGTAACTTACGTACGTACATTTAGTCACTATAGTATCAGAGAAGATTTATGAATTTTATTATAGTTTTGTTTGTTAAGCGCTTTAAGTTATGATTGTACCTTCTTTGACGACAAACGGGCAAGTAAGGACATTATTTAGCATTATTCATACAGTCTATTTAACACATAATGTATAAGTACTGATATGTATTATAAAGGTAAAATGAGGAAGATATTGAGGGGTTTTTAAAATATACTCGAGAGTAATGAATCCGTGTATTTTGAGGCTTTTATATATCTAAAAGATAAACTAGTAGGAAGTAAGCATAGGTTTTTTTTAAGTTTGTTAGCGGAATTTTATGTAACTGATTTCTAAGTCAGCAGAAAAACAAATCATTTAGCTGATTCATCAACATGAATTCACGGTTTAAAATAAGTAAAAACAATTGTAGGTACAGCAAAAAATTATAGCCTTGTAGTCTGTGTTTTGATTTAATATGATAAACATCGCAGGTAATCTTAACAGTGTAAACCTCATTTCCGTGAACTTCTTATAAAGATTAAACTATATTTTCTTCGTAAGTTCTTGGTCGCATATTAAACCCATAAGCTAAGTTCATATTTTAACATAGTTGTTTACATACAACATTTCTTTTCCTTCTTCCATAAATAGTTTTTTGTCTTAAAATGATCCTAGTATCCAGATAGAAGATATTAGCTGACTTTATTTGTGTAAATAATATTAAGATTTAAATTCTTTCGTTATTTATCATAAATTTTTCTTCTTTCCACATGCTATGATTCGGTCCACTCACTAAATACCGAGTGAAAATTCTATTTTTACTGATCCCGATTTAATCATAAATTCCGCATTCAACATAACATTATTTTTGTGCCTTAAATATTATACTCATATACATAGTCTGGCCATAAATATTGTAACAATAAAAAACACTAATGTTCTGTATAGAACATTAGTGTTTTTTATTGACTATTAGTATTAATACTATTAGTATTAATAGTCCTAAAATAAAAAGTCTTGATTAAAAATTCATTGTAACAATGAAATAACTGATGAAAAAAATCATTATTTTGTTAATTTATAAGGATCTAAGTATACCTATATGAATAAGTTGACGAATTCTTCGAAAATATATATTAATTGCTGAAGGAAAGAAGTAGTTTAAACATTTCTGTAGATATTATTTTCCCAGAGACTGAATAATGAAAGCGTTTCAGATGTCTATTTACATATTGTTTACATACTCCTGTTTCTTATCTAATTTAGTAGTAGGTAGGTAGTAGTAATGGTAGAAAGTTATGACTTAAAGTGTTTCTGCAATATAGTTATAAATTATACATGATAGGTGAGTAACACACACAAACAGTATTTAGCTGCCAGTTGTTCGTTACACACATATCGCACTGCTATTACAAGAGTGTATCAACTCAAAATGTAGCTTTTTTCAGAAACGACAGAAAACTGATTAGTCGCTTCATGTTAAAGATTATAAAAAGTGAACACTGTATATAGATTATTGATAAAATTAAGGGATTTCTGTATTAATGAATTATTTAAATGATTGAGGTTATCAAGTTATTTCCAATTTTTGAGTTAATACTCTAATATCTGAACAAATAAAAAAACAAATGAATTATTTTTAGTTGTTTTGTTGAAAAATTTGGCTTATTAAAATTTATTATTATTATTTTATATTTATTGACGCGTAGGGAATTGATATTTACGTATGAAAAATGAATTATCTCAAATTTACCCAATTTTGAGTTGATAGTCTCGTATATAATAGCAGTGCGATATATTAAATAGAGTTTTTTTCTGAACGTTGTAGTGTCGCGCGGTCGGTAACGCCTGGCGCCGGACGGGGGTTATCGGTGGCGCGGTGGCGCGTGCGCGTTGTCCGTCCGACTGTCCATAAATATAAGCGCACAGTAAAGACTGGCTTCAGTCTTAACCGTCCGTCACAAAAGTACCACACACAGTACAATATGGTTCGTAGTAGTCTTCGCGAAGATAGTTGTGGTTATTGCAGCGCTTGTGTGCGTGTGCGTCTCTGTGCTGCTCGTGGTAGAAGTCCTGAACCATTAGAGTGCGCCTACAAGCATATCTTAGAGTCATATAGTGAAAACGTAAAGACGGGGAATGTGCCAGAAAGTCCGAAATCATCTTGTGCTTCATGCCGATGGACGTCGCACGCCCAGTTTCCAGAAACACCGCCCTCGAGTAGTGATTTGAGTCTCGAATGGAGTTCCCGCTCATCACAGCGATCGCGTACGCGTCGTCGCAAAAGATAAACCAAAGTGAAAGTGTTGATACAGCACTAGAGCATTCATTTTGGGAGACCAACCCTCAAACATAGTCGATAGACGAGACGATACGTTCCAGACGAAGATGTGATTCCACTTAAGCCGTATTTAAGCTGTTGATATTTAATTGTGATAAAACGTATACTATTACTATGTTATTTAATAATATTAATAAAGTATTAAAAAACTCATATTAATTGTTACGTTTGTTTTATTTCCAGAAAATTAATTTTTAGGTGTGTTAATGTCCAAGTCAGATTTTAATACGTACGTAGTAAGTAAGACCTATACTTAACTAACGAATACAGTTTACAAAAGTGGCACAAGCTTGTCACATTTTTGCGTATTAACTACCCACTACCTTATAATTTTGTATCAAAGTTTATGACAGCATAACGTGACACATTAAATTGCCACGTGATCGACTTAGAGTAGAGATACTTTGACTTGAGTTCACTAGTTAATAGGTGCTATAATAAGTACAGTGCAATTTTAAAAAGAAAATAATAGTAAACGCCAAAAAAAAAGCAGTACTTTCTTAATTTCAGGATTTTCTTTTTCAGTTTTAAGCTAAGATCAGATTACTGTGCAAAAATTAAGAACTTGTTCAGTAAACTAGCGTCACTTTTTTATTTTTTTCAAGTTCTTTAATTTATGATATTTTAAGACATATATAAAGGTACAACAACTAACAAAATTGACTAAAAGTTTTTAAAAATAATTGAAAATCAGCAAAAGATTTACATTCCTATATAATATGGACTCATTGTACCGTGTTGTTACGGACCCGATGGTTAGCTTTATAATTTTCACTAACGTACAAAACTTACAAGTAAAATCAGCAGTAATTATGTTCAACTAACTAACTAATAAATATTTGATTTATGTTACATTACATGGCAATTGTAATATTTTTTCCAAAACTTTTGGCAAAACAATAGTCACATGAAATGTTTCATAAACCTATACAATTTAAAATAATCTTGGGTTTAAATAGTTACATTGAAGCCTTCTTAAAAACTTTATTAGATTCTGACTCAGATTCACTCAGATCTAACAACTTGTCTCGTTATAGAAGGGTGGTTTTTTTACTGTGGGAGAGCCTTGCTTCGGCACGTATGGGCCGGCTCGACCGGGGTGAAACCACGGCCTCACAGAAAACCGGCAGTGAAGAAATACTTTTGTTGTATTTCGCCAAGGTTGGTGAGGTTACCGGAGGCCCTAACCTCTTCCCCCCTTCCCCCCACTCCCTCTCTTCCTCCACTTCCTCTACTCCCAACTTAAAGGCCGGCACGCACTTGTGACTCTTGAGTTGCAGGTGCCCATGGGCGTCGGTAGTCACTAACCATCAGGTGACACGTCTGCTCGTTTGCCCCCTATCCCATGAAAAAGAAAAAATCGTGTGATGAAGAGAATTCATTTTAAGAGCCTTTATTTTATTTTCGTCGCTTTGCATACACTTGTACTTTCCGTTGATGTCGATAGTTACTAAATCCATTTGTATAATATAAGGTAACAGGTCCTTGATTATATGCAGCAAATAAAACTTGTCAAGTTCAATATTTGTTCCCAGACATATTGACCTATTGGCAAGATTAACGGTGGTATAAAACAGTGATTTGCATTATCAACTACTTAAATATGAATGTATCTATCCAAGGTTTTTGTATTGCTAATATTCATTAATCTGTAGTAGTAAAGGAAATTTTATATCTAATTAACGACTGACTTTAAAAAATATGTATTGAGATAATATATTGTTTTATAGAAATTCTCTATCATTGTGTAGGAGCAATCGCTATACAGTTACCGCTGCCTGTAAAAATTCACCAAACCTATGTGTAAATATATGCATAGGTAGTATACTATAGCAACAAAAGTACTTATGCATGTAAGAATCCACTTAAACTACGAAATAAGGATTATGGAAGATTGCTATTTTCTTGTGGAGATGGAGAGTATTCATTGTAGTTACTATCCAATTAGACACAACCAACACACTGATTTCACAATATTTTTGAATAATTACATAACTAAGAGTACGTGTGTAGACTGTGTAGGTTATAATCAGGCTATTTGTTTTGCTCCATCTTTTCTTACAGAAGCGTTCATAGCTTATGGTGACTTATATATTACCATTCGATTCACCGTCTTTTCGTTCTTTTAATCGCGTATCGATTTTAGTGATACTATTTTAATACGAGGTAGATGTGTGACCGTAATATCTTCTCAGAAATGACATAGATTACCAATCAGCTGCCAGAGAAAATGTTTTGTAAACAGTAAACTATGGCCCCAATTCTGTTACTTCACTCGCTAAATTAAAATTCACTAAATATTCTTCATATAAGAAGTAAACCTTGTACACTTCAAAACAAGGTCTTATTTCAAATTGAAACAAGTAGGTAACATATGTCGCTATCGAAATAAGCAATTTATTTGTCGACTAAAGTCTGATACGCTTAAATAAACTTTAATACCACGTAGCGAGAGCCGCTATCCGTTGAATGCCATCTCTTTTGCTCTGTGTTTTTAGTAAGCGTCTTCGTAGATGTAAATTAAAAACACGTCATCCTTGTTCGTTTTGAACAAGTTTTTATACGGCAATTATACAGCGTTTGAATAAATTAAGACTCTCGCTGCGTGGAAATAAAGTTGAGTATACGTTGACAGGTTTTATTGAAATTTAGCGGCGCCGAGAAATAGATGCTAGTAACAAATAGACCTTATTACGAAGAACACGAGGTTGATTTTATATGAAGAAATTAAGTCAGGTTTTAGTTTAGTGGAGTGTACAATAGAATCGGCACCAATGCCTTTCAAATTTGAAGGTTAATTACGCTTAAATTAAGCGTATATGCCGTTGAGATCATTTTATAAATATATATAGCACATAATCCATTAGTATGACTATATACTTCGGTACTACGTAAAATCGTCAATAACAATTATTGTCTTAATTGTTAGAGATTTAGAGTAATTATTTTTCTTGTAATTGTGTTTTTTAAACAGTAATGACAAGTAAACTATACACTTTATCGTTTAAATTGAAGTTTTCCTGGAGTAAAATTTCTTCAGTCACTTAATGATCCATTTGATATTGTATTTAATACTAGAAACTTGAAAGGTTTTGGGTTTAAATACCAATGGTAATACTGAGAAAATAAATCATGTGCGAAATTGTCAATGTGTAAAAAAATACTTGCTACCATCATCATCATTATCTTTTTGCCCTTTGCCCACATTTATTTAGAGCGGCGCAATGGATTTTTTTTTATTCTCCTCTATCATTCGTCAGTTCACTGCTTACAGGGAGTAAGCTAGTCATTAAAAAAAGTAAGTCTAGCCATACCCTCTTTCACGCAGTCCACCCATCTTTTCTTTGGTCGTCGTCTACTTCTCCACATTTTGCTCATCCTTCCGCATCACATGTCCATACCACGTTACTCTGTTGCTCCTTAACTTTTCATCTACTAGTGCTACTTTAAGGCTCCCTCTAATGTATTATTTATTCCTTACCTTATCCATCCTAGTCACACCACACCTCAACATTCGCATTTCAGCTACATGCAGACGTCTCTCGTCTGCTCTCTTAACTGGCTAACGGCAGATCTGATGATCGTCTTATACATTTGACCCTTCAGTTTAATAGGGAACTTGGGATCACATATTGTGCTTGCTACCTGCCGCCACTTTCTCTACCCTGTAATGATTAGATATTTTACAGACCTACTTCGCCATCACTTTGTAGGAGTTTACAAAACATTTGTTGTAGACAGGAAAGGAAACTGCGTACCTAATGTTTTCTAATTTTCAACAATTTCCATTTTTACCCGACGAAAAGAAAGGAGGTTCTCAATTCGACCGTATCTATATATTTTTTTTTTATGTTTGTTCAGCCTTCTCTCCGTTATTTATGAACCGATTTTGATTATTCTTTTTTTGTTAGATAGGGTATACCTCAAGGGTGTTCCCATGTGTAGGAAGTCAGGATCTGATGAAGGGATCCTGATAAAATTGAGAGAAACCTTCGAAAATTATAGGAACGAATAGTGTTTCTGTTTAATTTTCATTACTTTATCAGGTATTTGCGTTTAGAAATCATCACATCATGTAGCTGAGCTAATGATGAAAAAAAATCATAAAATATTTTTTTTTTTAAACAAAAAATTAAACCTTTTTTTTTTTTTTTTTTTAATGTGTGGAAACCCCCACGGGTCATCACCTCACTGGGGCCAGGCGGCGAGGTGGTATGTCGGACTCGAACCGACTAAAACCACACAGTGTTCCGTCATCGGGTCTTATAGCCGGGGCCTCAGGTGTACCCTAGAAAGAAAATCCCTGTGAACCCCAGCAGACTTGGTCGCCTGTTAAACCAGGCGACCCCACTTTGAGGCGCAGATGGTTCTGTCCCCTCTAGTTTAGAGAGGCGCGCGCGGAACACGTCGCGCCACCGTCTCGGGCCTGCTTCTGCTAGGGCGACAGATAGCCCCTTCCGTCACCCCCAGGCAAGCGCTCATGGAGGCCGGAGATCGTCTTGCACTCTCCGGCGCCTGGTGCGTCTTCTGCGGGACGGAAGAGTACTTGTTCTCTCCCGTTCCCTCTCCGCCGCTTCTTTGGCATCCATCACTACCTCACAGAATGAGGCGGCGGAATCCCACGCACTCTCGCTCTGGACCATGAACGTAATCATGGTCTCCAGCGAGAGGCTACCCACACCAATGGCCGCCGTGAGGTCAGCGCGCTGTTGCGCCCACGCAGAGCACTCCACCAAAGTGTGGAGTGCGGTATCCTCGCGGCAGCCCCCGCAGTGGTGGCACACAGACGTTGGCTCCCGGCCTATGCGACACAGGTACTTCCCGAAGCAGCCGTGTCCGGTGAGCACCTGCGTCATCCGGTAGGAGAGAGCGCCATGTCGCCTCTCCAGCCAATCCTCCATGACGGGCCTTACCGCCTCAACTGTGGCGTGCCCCGCGCTCGGTCGCTCAAGTCGTTCTTTCCAGTGGGTCATGAGCACCTGGCGGAGCTGAGACCGTTGCGCCTCGATATCACAGAGGGCAGATCCCAGGTCCTGCTCTTGCACCTCCCTGCGCCACTGGTACAGTGATGCGAGGGATTTCGCTTCCAGGTCCCATGGCGGAGTTCCGGCTAGGAGACTCGCCGCTTCAAAAGAGATCGTGCGGTATCCTCTTATGACCCTGACAGCCATAACCCGTTGTGGACGTCGCAAGATTGCAACATTGCGGGTTGTCAGGGTCTCCGCCCAGATTGGTGCCCCATATAGGGCCATGGACCGCACGATTCCAACGTATAGTCTCCTGCAGGAGGCTTCGGGCCCCCCCAAATTAGGTAGTAGCCGTGAGAGCGCTGCCGCCGCCCTCGTAAGCTTGGGGGCCAGACTTCGGAAGTGGGGTCCGAAGTCCCATCGGCTGTCGAGAACGAGTCCCAGATATCTCATCGAGGACTCGATGCCGATGCGAACACCTCCCACAATAAGGCCGGATCCCCTAGGTGGTCCCTTGCGAGGGCCATGGAAACAGAGGGCCTCGGATTTGTTGAGAGCCACCTGGAGACCCAGCCGCCGAATTCTCGTAACGACTTGAGCGACCCCGGCCGTGGCCTTTATGGTCGCGTCGCGGTGCGTCTTGCCTCGCGCCGTCACGAGGGTGTCGTCGGCGTAGCATGTTACAACAACACCTCCTAAGAGCACACCGCGCAGCACCCAGTCGTAGCCGATGTTCCACAGGAGAGGGCCCAACACTGACCCCTGCGGAACACCGCACGACATGTTTCGCCGACCGTATCCTGCCCGAGTCGGGTAGACTACGGCTCTGTCTGATAGATATGCCCCGACAATGCGGCGGAGGGAGAGAGGCACTCCGTGATACACAAGTGCCTCTCTAATGCAACTCCAGGGCAAGGTGTTGAACGCGTTGGCGATATCAAGAGACACCGCCAACACCACCTCGCCCCGAGACACTGCTTCCTCCGCCAGAGCTTTAACGCGCATGATCGCATCCACAGTGGAGCGCCCCCTACGAAAACCAAACTGGTTATCCGATAGGTCCGGCCCCACTCTAGAGAGATGCTCGATGAGGCGACCCGCGATTATTCGCTCAAAGATCTTACCCACCTCGTCGAGCAATACAATGGGCCGGTAGGCAGCTGGCGAGTCTGCCGGGCGGCCCTCCTTACGGATTAGGACCAGTTTCCCCGTCTTCCACAGTTTCGGAAACTGGCCCCTTTCGATACATGCGCTAAAAAGCCCTCTAAGTCGGGGCTCGAGAGCCTGAAGGGCAAGGACCCATGCTCGGCCTGGAATGCCATCGGGTCCTGGGGCGGTGCTCTTGGATTTAAGCCGTTGCACCGCTGCCCTCAATTCTACCTCAGTGACATCGGGCACGCTGTCGTCATCTCCAGCGTCGGGCGCTTGGGACGGAGCCATCGGTGGAGGGGTGTGCTCCACCGTTTGAGACGGAAACAAGGAGCCCACGACATCTTCAAGCAGCTCTGGGTGGAGACTCTGGGTTAGTGGAGGTGCTGACGGACGCAGTTTGCCCCTCACCAAAAGATAGGGGCGCCCCCACGGATCTTGGTCCAGAGTCTCCAGTAACTCTTGACGAGCCTGCCTTTTGGCCCGCTTTATCTTCGCTTGAAGAGATCTTTTGGTCTCCCTTGAAGAAGCTCCGTCTCACGTGCTGCCGCATCATTCGGGCGGCGACGCCTCCTGCGGAACCTTGAGTACTGGCGGCGCGCGATCACACATTCTTCCCGCATCCGCGCTATCTCCGGCGTCCACCAGTACACTTGGCGCCTCGCAGGTCTGTTTTGAACTCTAGGCATAGCCGCATCGCAAATGTGCGACATGGCCTCCCGGAACCATTCTGCCTCTACATCAACATCAACAGGCCTGTCTGGTGCAAACACCCAGGCCTTTACGATGGAGGCTTCCAGGAGGAGCTCGCGATTCAAATGCTTAAGCGCCCAACGCGGACCAGAGGAAACCACTGCGACCGACGCATCAGAGATCAGGGGAGAGACGTCGAACCGAATATATCTGTGATCGGACAACGTCTCCACCTCCTCCATGACACGCCAGTCCCGGACACGGCGTGCCAGAGCAGGGCTTGCGAAAGAAATGTCCACAATCGAACTGCCCTGCTGACGTACGCACGTGGCCACAGAACCCCGGTTTAGGAGGACTAGGCCACATGATACGGCCCACTCCTCCAGTACCTCGCCCCTCGCATTTGTGGCAGGGGAACCCCAAGCAGTTGACTTAGCGTTGAAGTCCCCCAGGACAAAAACAGGGTGAGGTCGACACCCCTCGATGACGACAGCGAGCTGAGTGAGCCAATCCTCGAACTCTGCTAGAATACGATTCGGCGAAAAATAGACGGCCACGACCGCAAACTCATCGACAGCTACCGCTACGCATCCCCGTCCCCTGGCAGTGACTGCAAAGGGGGAGGTCCCAGCAGCGGTGCCGTGAACAATTGCCGCCAAGCCGTCCAGGTCCCCAGCCCAGATATCACCGGGAGGGGTAAAATACGGCTCGGCGATAACAGCGACATTGATAGACCACTGCGCCATGCTCTGGAGCAGAAGATCCTGGGCATGAGCGCAGTGATTTAGGTTCGCCTGAAGGATGCGGATATGTTGTTCTATTATTGAATGTCCATATCCGCACCGCGTTGTGAACGAGCAACTTGCTCTCCAGTGGCATCTATCCTTGTTCCGTTAAGCTGGAGAGCAATTGGTTTGTCCCCTGTCTTTGGCCTTGATGTAGAGCAAGCCTTGGTACCTGCCCGGTGATTGGCCGGTTTGCCTTCAGCTGTACATTTGTAACAACATGGTGGGGCATTGCAGGCTCCAGCTTTATGTCCAGACTGGCTGCAGCGGAAGCATCGATCTCCCACCGTGATTTCCGCTGTGCATTTCACCCCAACGTGCCCCACTGACAAACACCGGTAGCACCTGGTTTGGCGGGGCTGTAACAGCCGCACCTGTGCTTTGAGGAAGCCCCCAATTAATAGGCTGTGACCATCTGTGATTTTCTGGGCCGCTGCAACTGGACAGCTGATCACTGCCGTCCCTAGACCTCCAGAACCGAAACGAATTGCTCCAGCCTTTACTTGATCCGGAGCGCAGCCGCCGACATTTGCCACAGCGGACACCATCTCATCTGCTGTCACCGAATCATCCAGGCCCAAAATGCGCACGTCTGCGCATTTGGTGGGTCTGGACACGCTTACGTCAGCTGCATCTAGAGATTCCCTCAACTTAGTCGCGAGGGCATCAGCTTTAGGGCCGCTGGTGGCACCGGGGATCTCTAGGAGACGAGCTCCAGTGCGGGTCGTTTTGCATCGGACCCCGTCAATTTCTAGGACCTTCAGATCCACAGAGGCCTTAGCCTTTTTAAGAACATCAGCGTATCCTACGCCTCTCCCTGTGGCTTCTGCCGTCAAAGTAAGGACGACAGCTGTAGAACGCGGGGCTCGGAGCTTCTTGGGAGCCTTTGCTGCGCCGGCCTTGGTGCTTTTTTTGGCCACCTTTTTTTGGCTCTTTTTCGCCTTTTTCTTGGCTCCCACCACCTCCCAGGTCTCGTTGTTGGAGGATTGCGTGGAAGCTACACCAACACCCAGAGGAGAAGCGTTTGGCTTCTTTCCTTTCCTCACCTTTGGAACAGAGGTAGTTACTGTAGAGGGTGTTGTTATTGTCTCTGGAACAGCCGCTTTTTCATTTAGACCGGTTTTAGGGCTTGTTTTGGCCGCTGCTGCGTATGACACTGTTCTGGGTGCCGCCAGCGGTGGACGCTCTTTTATCCCTTCCAGCGCAGAGATGCGCTGCATTATGCGCTTTTCCATTTCCGCCATTATCCTGGAAATGGCAGCATCTGATGTCATTTCTACCCGCTGTGGGATTGCTATCATTTCGGCGGTAGCACTTCCTTCACAACGTCCATTGCGAATTTCGTCTCGTAAGGCGCGCATCTCCTCTTGCAGTTCCTTGTTGGCTTTCTCCGATTCGGCCAGGCGCGCTTCAAGGTGGTCAATATGTTGACGAAGCTTGACCGTCTCCTCAGAGGAGGAACACTTTAGAAGCGCCTCCGTCGCCTCCTTGATTGAGGAGGCAGCCTCCATCAGCGTCTTCTGGCAAGTGCGTTTCGGAACCTTGGAAAGATTGGCCATTTCCGTAATGCGTTTTAACGCCTCACCTATTTGTACCCCCCAGTCAGGAGCCAAACCATCCTCTGTCGAGGAGAGGGAAGTCCTGCTAGATGTCTGTCCCCGGAGCCTTCCCTTCTGTACCTCCCCCTTTTTGGAGGAAATGTTGAGGAACAGGTTTTTGAGGCGCTCTTCCTGTTCTGCCGCCTGTGCAGCTTTTTCGGCAGCCCGAAGAGCTGCTGCCTCTTTACGCGCCTTGGCAGCGCCGATGTACGCGCCGGTTGTAGGCGGTCGGCCTCTACCACGTTGTGCTTTTGGCATTTTTGCGACTGGCAACGTGTCGTCAGCTTCGCTAGAGGAGGCAGAGTCTAAGCCCGAGCGGCTTCTGCTCCGGCCCTTTTTGGGATTTGTAGGCCGCGGTCGTTTTCCGCCTCGCCAGAATTTCGATGTAGCCCCTGCTGCGCAGCTCGCCTGACTTTTTTCCGACTGGCTGTCAGACATCACCACATCTAATTGGTCTCCCTCTAATATCGCGACCTTCGCGCTTGTTTCGGTGGTCGATTTACAGCTGACCGACGGGCTGTTTGGGCATTGGTTGCTCCCCCCAGAATACGACTGGGAGCTGCCGGAGCCAACTGGCTCCGGGAGGGATTCCCCAGACAAGCAGCGTCTGGGACCCTCCTGGGTAGATACTTTTGTATTAACCTCTGCCATTGTGTATGAGTTTTATGTCCTCCGACAGGGACGCCTTCGGGACTGAGTTCCCCTCAGCCATTCATCCCATTGCCAGGCGTCAGAGCGTGAGATTGGGGTTATTTTTTATAGAGGTTTTTCTTCCTCGCGGTCCCGGAGAACCACCGGTCCTGTCAATTCAGGATTACGGCTTGGTCGAAAGGCAGCCTGTATCAGACCAGTGCCCATCGTCCTTGAAGAGTTCCAATGACGGCAAACCCTTCCGCCCCACGTTAGTTATTTTTTATAGAGGTTTTCTTCCTCGTAGCTCCAAGGAGCCTCCGTGTCTGTCCTTTAAAGGGCAGGGTTACGGTTGGGCCGATCGGTGGTCTATGTTAGACCTGTGTCCACTATCTCTGAGTAAATTCAGAGTTCGCGAACCCGTCGCCCCTTTTTTTCGTTTCTCCATACAATACCCTCTGCATGAATCAGAGGGCAGACGGAAAAACATAGAGTGGCCTTAGAGGCAGGCCCCTCCTCGCCAGAATATTAGCCGGCGGCGATGATGCCCCCTCCAGAGGGAGGAAACAAAAGAAGCACCATCGCCGACGTTGCCCAGGGTGCACCACGGGGAGGTTTTCATAGCCAGCACCCTAAACAAAAAATTAAACCTTAATAGTCCGGGCACCAGAGCGTTTGAGGGTGGCGGTCTTTTATAACAATACGATACTTGGCTTAAAATTTAAAGAAACATATTATAGTATATTAAAGTGTCTACTTCGAAGAAGGTACGCGTCATTGTTTATTATTGCAAAATAACTTGAAAATCGGCTTTTTTTTCGGTTTTCATTAAAAATCTAAAAAAGTATTGCTTTTAGAGCAAAATGTTAAATGCAAAAGCTGTTAAGCCGATGATTTTACATGAGGATTAGGCGTTAAAAAAATTTGAAAATTGTTTCCATTGTTTAAATAAGCGAGAAAGATGAAAAATGCAAAGAAATTAAAATGCGTAAAAATGCACGTTGCAATATTCCAAATTGAATGAAAATCGAGTATGTTACAGACATTAGTATGTTTTCATTGTACGCCACATCGCGAAATTTTAAAATGACAGCCTATTGTAAAATTGTTAATTTAAAATTTCGATTGTGTGTAGAATGTGTCACGGGCTGGGTATTGAGTATATATTTGAGTTTTTGGAATCAATGGGGAATAACAATATCTTTGATACATCAAAAATTTGATTTTTTAATTGAACAAATAAAAAAGTTATTAACGATAAACCGTAAATGAAAGACCGTATTTTTCTAATTTTAAAGTTAGGCATAAACAACAAGTACAAGTGATTGCGCTTATGTTGACATAAATTAAAAAAAAAAGTAGTACTAGTACTTTTTACTCCAAGTACTCTAGAAGTGGGCACGTAGATTGTTAAAAACTTCAACGTAGATTGTTAAAGACGTCATAATATGACGTTTCTAGCAATCTACGTACACGGTCGATGAAATCGAGGTACAACGTTAAAAAAAAACGCGAAGCACAAAAACTACTGTACAACTGATATGAAATTTTTTTGACAAAGGTGGTTAAAAAATCAAATTTTTGAGGTATTAAAGATATTGGTATTCCTCATCGATTCCAAAAACTCAGATCAATACCAAGCCCGTGACACATTTTATACACAGTTAAAATTTTAAATTAACAACTTTACATTAGGCTGCCATTTTAAAATATCGCGATCTGACTTAGCGTACAATGAAAAACATAATATTGCAACGTGCATTTTCACGCATTTTAATTTCTTTGCATTTTTCATCTTTCTCGCTTATTTAAACAATAGAAACAATTTATTAATTTTTTTAACGCCTAATCCTTATGTAGAATCGTCGGCTTAACAGCATTGCATTTAACATTTTGCTCTAAAAGCAATACTTTTCTAGATTTTTAATGAAAACCAAAACAAAAGCCGATTTTCAAGTTATTTTGCAATAATAAACAATGACGCGTATCTCCGTCGAAGTAGACACTTTAGGATGATATTCTACAAATTTTTCTTCAAATTTTAAGCCAAGTATCGTATTGTTATAAAAGACCACCACTTTTCGCGTTATTTTTGGCTCTGGCACCCGGATTATAAGTATTGAGCTTATTTACATAAACTATCAAATTTTAAATAAACTTATTTTGAGTCGGCGCCAAATAATAAAATGATTGTCCATTTCTACGTAGGTACATATACAATTTATTAACCAGTTTGTTGTTTGGCGTCGACTCAAAATTAGTTTATATAAAATTTGATAGTTTATGGAAATAAGCTCAATACTTAAGACTTAAAAGGTTTATTTATTTTTTGCTTTTTAGTGCGTTTCGTCGGTTTATTTTTTTTCAAAAGATTTTTATAACTTATGGTATAAAAAGGTGTAAATTTTAACCGATCATATTCTATCAAAACTTGATAATCTATTATTGAAACCTCCGCTGTTAACTTAGCGCGATAATTTAATTTGTGTGTAGATCAAGGAGTTTTCGCTGATCTCATGAAACACAGTAAATAAATTATACCTCTTCTTAAATCTTATACACTTGTTCTTAAACAAGCATATTATAAACTTGATGTTCATGTAGCTGTTAAAAATACTTGCAAAAATGCTGGTCCTGCTCACACATCACATAATTCTTATTATTATTACTGACCTTATTAATTTTAATACAATATTGACATTATCTTATACACTGTATTGACAATGTAGGTATAATTTAAAATTTATTTATTTCAAAAATATAGTATAGGTAATAAACAACAGAACACAGTACAGAAGTCAATCAAGTTATTACAGTACTAAGTTGAACTCTGGTACCCAGACTTGTGTTATGGAAACCAGGGCTCCCATATCCTAACATAAACTTATATTAGTACACCACAGACTACCAGAATTATATTTGACAATATCCGTACAAAGGTTGTCTCAGTTGTCTGGAAGAAATCCCTGTGTGTGATAAGACCTCCGATTGTTAGGTATACTTACCCAAATATTAGTAACGTGTTTGCACTATTTACTACTTAAAGATGTACAATAGCGAGTAATAAATAAAATAAACTAATAAAAAAGTACACACAATATGTGGAATGAGTACTCCCAAAACACAACCCAGCTACTATAAAAATAGTTGGAACAAATGAACGAATGAAATGATTATTCTATTCATTCATTATGCTATAAAAATAGTTATGTTTTATAATGATATACCTATGTGCATACTTATGTAGGTGTGACTCCGTGTGACTATATATAGTGTCTTAGTCTTACACACTTAACGTGTCCTACCGAGGCATTCTTTTGTAAATATTGTACCTATTAGGTAGGTACCTGCGAGTTATCATTTGCAAAGCATACGTCAAACGGAGTCAAAAGGGCTGTTTTTTCTTATCTTTATATTGTTATAGCATACGAGTATTTTCAGGTTATCTCGTTCGTAATCAAATAAACTAAAATTAATTTATTTACTTCCTAAACAAACAACATTAGAACGCGAACAATTTTTTTTCGGCATACTTAGTGATGACAATGATGATGTAATATGCCCGAAATTTGAATATCACTACATATTATAAAACAAAGTCCCCCGCCGCGTCTGTCTGTCTATTCGCGATAAACTGAAAAACTACTGAACGGATTTCCATGCGGTTTTCACTAATAGGCAGAGTGATTCATGAGGAAGGTTTAGGTATATAATTTGTACCCGTGTGAAGCCGGGGCGGGTTGCTAGTATAGGATAGTTCAAGTTCTACAATAAGGTAGAGTATATACGTAATGTATTTTTAACAAACAAAGTGTTGTTGACTGAAACTGAAGACTGAAAATGTCTGCTAAAAACGTACGGAGGTCGGTGTTATATTTATTAAATCAGGTCTTATCACATTACATGTTAATTGTGTAACTTTGGCCCCTACAAATATATAGATAATACATTATTTTGCTTGAAATTATTTGCTGTTTATAAATAGCTTATCATAGGTTATCCAGGAGACAAGTTAGCCGCTAGCAATGTCTGTCGCACACCATCTTCAATTATTTTTATTTATTCATAAAAAAAATATACTACTTCTACGGAACTGAAATAGTAATTTGTGTTTTTTTTATTATTAGTTGGATAAACCAGGGAATAACATAAAAATACATTTTTTATTTTATGGTATAGGGGGCAAAGGAGCAGAAGGGTCACCTGATGGTAAATGACTACCGCCGCCCATGGGCACCTGTAACTCAAGAGTCACTAGTGCGTTGCCGCCCTTTAAGGTATGAATAGGGGAAGAGGCGGAGAGGGGGGAAGAGCAGGAAGACGGGAGAGGGGGATTAGTGGGGAGGAAAGGGGGCAGAGGGGAAGGACGGGAATAGGGGAGAGGGAAGGGTTAGAGCCTCCGGTGACCTCACTCACGCGGCGAAAAGCAATGCAACCATTCTCTCACTGCCGGTTTTCTGTGAGACCGTGGTATCGAGCGGTGTACGTGCCGAAGCATGGCTCTCCCACGTGAGCAAATATTGAAAACAAATCTTGTATATGTATAATCTGAATCTCGGAAACATCTCCAACGATTTTCATGAAATTTAGTATGTAGGGGGTTTCGGGGCGATAAATCAATCTAGCTAAGTTTTATTTTTATAAAACGTAAAAAAAAACCTAGCAACGTAAAGTGAGGTATGAGGAAACACATCCTAATATCATATCGCACAGTATTGACATAGGTATATGAGGTTTATTCATAATTATCAAAACGATACAACACTACAAGATCTTCACAAATAACGTATTGAAGACATTTAAATTCAATTTTTATTACTACCGACCCGTCCCGGCTTCGCACGGGTGCAATGTTTATACTAATGTGACTTTGTTTTATACTATGTAGAGATGCAAATTGAAAACTAAGTTAAAAACAGATAACCTGAGTTCTAGGTTCATTTTCTAACACAAACAGTTAGGTCATTCTGATACCGAAAGGTGTCTGCAATATTTTTAGACCAGAGAATTTCCTGAACTGGTCAATTTGAATTGCATGTTTAACTGGAGAAACATTGAGAAAACTTAATCCCGTGGCGAAACCAGATTGTGATAAGAAAAAGTCTGTATAGGCGGGCGGATATCTGTGTTAGACCGTGCTCAATGACTGGAAAAGAGAGATGGAGACTTCCGCCATCTCGCCGTTTCTCCATTGTAACCTCTGTTTTTTGTTGTTCTGTTCTGTTGAGTTTTAAGTTCAATTCTCGCTAATTGCAAATATTTCTATGCATGAATGTGTCTATAAAAATTGGTCTGGATGTTTATATGTATAATACAAAAACAAAAAACGGTATCTAAGTATGTTCCTTGTTCTAGAACCCATAGCACGAACTATAGATAGTTAGGTCTAGATAGGCCTGCCATGACTTAAATTGCCGACGCCGGACAAGCTCTTCAAAAATCCCGGACACATGTCTGAAATGGAGATTATTTCCCGGACACCTTAAAAAAACAACAATTTGTTTTTTAAATTTAACGGCTTGTCCATCTAATAATTATAAGATTATAAGTTGCCGATGGCACAGAGTGTCCGGGTTTTACCCGGACAGTTTTAGAAAACCCCGCCCAGACGCTCCCCGGACGCCCTCTAAACTCGGACAAATCTTGGGAAACCCGGACGGATGGCAGCCCGGCCTAGCCCTAGGTCTAGATAACGCCGTGTAATATATCTGAGAACATTTTAAGTTCCGAGATACAGGGTTTACGAAATCACCAATTGAAATGATAATCACGACTAGTTTTAAGATTACATTGTACCCAATACTAATTGACTAAAAGTTGATTAAAAGAGAATACTCTTGTCATATTTATATTCATGATTTGTCTAAAATATCTGTGTAACTCATTAATCTACAATGATTTACTCATCATTACATTATTTTATGTTATTATTATTAGGAACGTACTTACTAATTTTGTTCTATTGCTTAATTTTCTGCTTCTTTTCTTTTTTGAAGACGAAGATGGTACACGTCTATCCAGTGGCGGATTTACACATTTGCCGACTGTAGGCTAGTAAAATTTTGCCGCCCCTACCTCCTCTTCGATTCGATAGGCAATTCACAATTATATTATTGTAACTGTTTTTTTGTCAATGATTTGTGCACTAATTACTGGTGTTATTAGTGCACAAATATTTTTTTCCATAATTAGCATGATTGTGAACTAGGAGATCGATGTCTTAGTTTCTAGATTTTTTTTACAACCCAATGATTTAGCTAAGATTGAATGTTTTTTATGGTACCTTTATTTCGGAGCTAATAAAAAAGCTCAATCATGTGCTACTGTTCAGGTGGGGTAAAATTTGCCTTAATACTTACTACTAACACGTGTAACGTGCGCCAAAGCACCCGGTTCAGTAGCTACCTTTCTCAGTTCGTCAGTCCATCTGGCTGGGGGGCGTCCTACCTTCCGTTTACCAGTTCGCGGTCTCAACTCTAGAACCCGTTTGCCCAACGACCATGCCAGGCTACGTCAGCATGCTTATTCTGCAAACTATGTCGGTAGCATTGGTTTTTTGTCGGATGACCTCATTACGAATTTGATCCTTCAAAGAAACTCCAAGCATAGCTCGCTTCACAACCCGCTTCGCGACTTTAAAAAGACCCTCCGCCAGTCTCAGCACCGTATGTCTAGAGAGGTAGGACGCTCTGGTTTTACAAACACCTTGACTTGCTGCAAGGGTGATGAAAAAACTCAACGTAGCTTTGCAATTACTGCCCGTCATAACAGGATCCTTCTGGTGATTTCTT
The DNA here is from genome assembly GCA_949752705.1 of Callimorpha dominula. NCBI lineage: Eukaryota > Metazoa > Arthropoda > Insecta > Lepidoptera > Erebidae > Callimorpha > Callimorpha dominula. The sequence continues at coordinate 11,638,431 of OX457003.1, forward strand.
CCCGAAGTTGTTTCTACCGAGCTTTATAACGTGCTCAATGTATACTGAAAGTTTTGCGTAACTCATTAATAAAACAATTTACACGTAAAGTAATATATTTACTGCTTTTCGAAGTGTTTAAAATGTAATGGAGAATTCCATTACATTTTAAACACTTTTCATTCGACCAAACCATTTTTGAAAACATGGGGACCCAACCCAATGGTCCTTAGACCAATGTCTAAGGACATGTTTTCAAGTGCTGGTTGAAAGCTATCACGGCCTCTTCCGGCCCTTTAAATAAATCTTTAATTTTTGGGAAAATAAAGAAATCGCATGGTGCCAGGTCTGCACTATTTGCGGGATGGGTCAATAGCTCTATCTTTACAAAAAATACTTTGTCTTGTTCGCGGTGTGCGCCGAAGCATTGTCATGGTGCAATAGGATGCGACTTCTTGGTCGTTTTTCCCTAACTTTTTCAAAGACACTGGGCAAACAAATGGTTGTGTAGCACTCAGCACTAACTGTCTTTTACTAACTTTTAAACTTTCGCGTTCCATGATATAATTATGAATTTAAACGGGAATTAACGCGATCACGAAAAGGTATTACATACCTATGAATTAACTGACGTTTCAACCAGGTTGCACTGGCCGTGGTTACAGGCTGACTGGCTCAGCGGTGCACGCCCTCCGTTGTCGAGATCGTGAGGTGACAATCATATCGAAAACTACTGGGCTCCAAGGACAAATCCGGTCCAATCCTAGTCGAAATGAAGACAAGAGACCTCAAAAAGTTGTGGGTCAACGCAGGTAAACAAATGCGCCTCACCGTAGGACAGATTCTACCAAGTGCTAAAAGTGAAAAAGCTAACAGCCCCATATTTATCAGAGAAGCTCTTACGAAGCATGTAAAAACTCTCCTGTACAACGCCAAGAAACAACTACACGATACTCACCAATATATCGTCGGTCCAAAACTGTATCGGAACATCTCCAAAAATACGTGTTTTGAGTTAAGTATGCAGTATGATTGAAAATCTAACGCTTTCTCCGAATCAGTAATGGCATAAGTCCTAATCACTATACAACTGACATAAAAGACAATTGTACTGGTTTAGAAATAATACATTTTACAATTACAGCCCCAGTCAATAGTAGTACATTTCGAAATGTTCCAGCTTAAAAACCGTAAACAATGCCTAATTAGAAACAAAACCATGTTAAATATTGATATATTTATGACAAGCAGGCATCTCAAACCCCATTTACTAACAAAACTTTACAACAAAAAACAACAAAAATTTAGCTAACAACATTTCCATTTCAATGTGCCGAAAATCTTTAAACCGCTTTTTCTCAAAACATCCCATTTGGAAATGTTCCGGTACTGTTTTCGACCGACGATATATGGTACAAAGATGGAAAAGTATGCGCACGCAAGTCAAGCACCAGTAAAATATTCTATATTAAATCCCAACACGACATAAATCGACTTGACACCGAAACCAAGAACCAAAAAACATCGTCATCGTAAATATTGGTAATTTAATAATTGAAGAAGTATCTACACAACATCTAGTTTAATTATTTCTTTAGATTTACTAACTATATATTTTTGTAGCTTACCTATAAATATATTAAATCATTATGGACTCACACATCCAAGAATTATTTAATTGCAAGTAAATAAATAGTTTTTTTCAACAACTACCAAATAATTTGTACTTAAGTGTATCTTGTATGCATATTAACATCAGGTCAATGATAAAAAATTATACGAAATTGTTACAAATCATTAACAGCTGTTCATACCCACTTGATTTAATAATTATAACGGAGGCTTGTATATGTAACAACATAGCCCAATTGTATAATATTGCTGGCTATAACATGTATACACAACTAAGATCCCACCGGATAGGAGGTGGAATTATTATTTACCACCTTAAATTTACTTTAATTCAACATCAAACTAGAACATTTGAAAATCTAACTGGCTATATTAAGTTGCAAAATAGCCAGGAACTTGTTGTGTGTGCAGTATATAGACCACCAAAACACGAAACTAAATACTGCTTTGTAAGGGAGATAGATAGATACCTTTTTATTGTTTGATCTAAAATTAAACCTAATTCTCAGCGGCGACACTAACATTGACCTAAAAACCAGCTCACCACTAAATAACACATACTTAGAGACACTTAGCGGGCACGGGTGTGGAATTTCGGAATATACTAGAATTGAACCGAGACTAGATAAAATCACTAAATCATGCATTGACTACATATTCGCTCGATTCCCCACATTACATCCGTACGCCGCGGTGTTAGACATTGCACTGGCTGACCATCGGGCCATTATGTTTACCTGTGTCGAACATAATGCGCCGCATTCGCATATACAAGATGTCCCAAAACACGTAACCAACTTTGACATTTTACACAGTGAACTAAGAAAGGTTAAATGGTTACAAACAAATAAAATGCAAACACCTTCTGAGATTTTAAACTACATCAAAAACTCCTTCCAAAATGCACAGAAGGCAGCAACTTCTTTTATAAATTATAACAAAAACAACTTTAAAAAACCTTTGGTACCATGGATCGACAGCAATGTCACGCGACTGTGTGACAAACGTTATGAACTATTCAGCAAATGGAAACATAACACAAGCAATATGAGATTAAGACTAGAATTTAATAAAACTCGTAATAAACTGCATAAAGTAATAGAAACAAAAATAAATAACTATTATATCAAGAAAATAAATATCAACTTTAACAATACAAGAAAATTTATCAAATTATAAACAAAATTTTAGGTCGTGTGACATTGTCAATCGACTCAGCGGTGCTGAAGGCGTTTGAAGGACAGGGACTAAGTAATAAAACTATTGCCAATAATTTCGCGCATGAGTTCAGCAAATCGGTAAAAAATATAAAACCTAATTGCAGCAAAACTATTCTAAACCATAATAATCTGTGTAAAAAAGCTGATGCTAGTATATTTTTTCAGAAAGCCACGGGAGACAAAGTACATAAAATAATACAAAAGCTAAACACAAATAAAGCACCAGGTACATGACAACATAAAGATATCCGATGTAAAGCTTGCAGGAGCTGAGGTCGCCGTAGCTATTTCTTATCTTATTAACCGTAGTATCACCTTAGGGATTTATCCAGATGAGCTAAAAATAGGGTGTGTGAGACCCATACATAAAAAAGGTAGAAAAGATGACTACCTCAATTATCGCCCTATTACCCTTCTATCTTTCATAGACAAAATTGTGGAAAACTATGTGGGTCAACAAATCCATAATTTCTACCGCAAACACAATATTATATATCCTAAACAATTTGGATTCCAACCAAGTAAGAGTACTACTCAACTCTTGCAAAACTTTGTTGACGAAGTCAATGAACATCTCAACGTGAAAAAAATTGTACTGGCTCTCTTCATAGACTTTTCTCGCGCATTTGACACCCTTGAACATAAACAGCTGACAGAAAAACTAAATAATTGTGGAGTCCGTGGACCACTCCTAAAATGGTGTGAAAACTACCTAAACAATCGAACCTACACCGTAAAAATAAATAACACGTTCAGTGATTACATAGCATCTAATGAGGGCACGGCCCAAGTATCGGTACTGGGTCCATTACATTTTTTGTCGTACGTCAACGACATGAGTAATGTCATTGTAAATTTTAGTTGTTATCAATTCGCAGACGACACCTGTTTTTTAATATCGGACAAAGACCCTAACAAAGCCCTTGAGCGATTACAGACGGATTTTGATAATCTTAATAAGTTGTGCCACGACATAGGACTTGTTTTGAACTCAAGCAAAACTAAACGTCTTGTCATAAAATCACCATACCTCAAAGCTAGACATATTAAAAATCTAGTAGCACATGACCATAGTTGTTTACATTCCTCCTATAACCACACCCTATGCAAGTGTCCCAGTATAGAAGTTGTTGACAATCAAACGTATCTAGGCTTACATATAGATAGCAAATTCAATTGGAAGGTTCAAATAGAACATGTCTGTAACAAATTGAGGCATTTCCTGGCCAATATGATAATAATAAAAAATCGGGTACCCTACAAAGTTAAATTAATGTTATACAATTCATTAGCACAGTCCTACATTCAATATGGTCTTAGTTCCTACGGACGTACATACAATACATACCTCAACGAAATATATAACCTCCAAGTAAGAATTCTTAAAAATATAGGTCCCAAAAATATTCGAAACCTGTTCACCGACGACCATAGTGGTCTTTTCAAATACTGCAAAATATTACCGATTCAAACACAAGTAAAATATCTACTATTAAAAAAATATTTCTTTTGCACGGCACTTAAATAAGAAATAGATCTTAAATAAGAGATAGATGAAATAGATCAGGTTTATTGTGTGTATTTAGGTTTCGGGTGATCGCACGCGTATGTACAGGACATACGCGTGCGATCACCCGAAACCAGTTTTGCACAAAGCGCGCTTACAATATGTATGGCGAAAGAACGGCAGCCTACCTCCTTCCTCGATTGATAAATGAACTACCCACTGACTTACGTGACAACCTCAAACCGAACAATATTAAAAATAAACTCAGGACTTATTTCCTGAATCAGCTACACAGCCACAAATAAACGTATTTATCTACTCCCTGCTCCTGCTCCCCTATGCTAAACTATCTTTACCTATTAGTTGTTGCTCCAAATGATTTTATTTATTAACTTATCTTGTTAAAATATCGAAACGTAGCACTAACGGTACTTACTATAAACCTTAGTGGTTTCACAGTATCGTAAAAATAACTTAGCGTTAAATAAATTAAAAAATATAAAAAACACGAGTCCGTTTTTATTCTGGGGTGAGTTCATGAGGAATCCAGCGGCAACAGAGTTTTCTAACTTTTAAATGTTGATGTAAGATTTTTTTTATTTGGCTCACACCAATCCCCTCAAATCTCCTCACAGGTGATACGCCGGTTTTCTTCAATTAGTTGCCTGACGGTAGCCACGTTTTCCTCAGTTATCGCAGTTGAGGGCCGGAATTTCATCATGGAGAGATATTTCTCTCCATGATGAAATTTCGGCCCTACTAATTGAAGAAAACCGGCGTATCACCTGTGAGGAGATTTGAGGGGATGCGTCCGTATCAGAAATGGAACTAATTTTAAAAGGTCACTGACTCCGCAAGACTGCGCTAGTCTTCAAAATGATTTTGGAAGGGAAGCACTTCATTTGAGCACCGTGAGGCGTTGCTACGCAGAATTTGATCGCGGCCGAATACGGTCGACCCAAGAGCCCTTAAGCTTATTAGCGACGATGTGCCCACGAATAGAGAACTACATACTCTTGATCAACGTCGTAAAGTCGCATGCTTATTGGTTTCTTATTGGATTAATTTTGATACTCATCAAAATAATTTTATTAAAAGGCAGGCGAAGGCTCTCTTCGAATCAATTGAACCCTCACGATTCCTTCACCGGAATACACGGAGACGCAGACCGAAGTTCCACCCTCTCATTGTCGATATACCAAAAATGCGAACTAAACACTTAGACAGCTGCTTTTAGTTCGAGTCGCCAATGTCTGGAATGAACTACCTGCGTCTATTTTTCCAGACAATTATAATCCTGGAACGTTCTAGATGAATTCGTTCGTAAAGAGAATTGGTTTCTCTTGGATAGACGCAGTGGCGGATTTACCAATAGGCTGAGTAGGCAGAAGCCTAGGGCGGCAGATTTTAGCGGCGGCGAATTTGGGAAAAACATTGACTTAAAAAAAAGAAGAAAATTTGTTTCACAAAAATTAAAAAGATTCATATTTACATATATGCCTAACTACCTAAAATCTACCATAAGTCAAGAACTTTTATAATTTTATTAAATTTAATTTCATCGTCATCATCAGGAGGATTATTACCAGATAATTAAATAGGTATAATTTTTTAAACACAATAAAAAATATTTTATTATCTTCAGTCTCTAGTGCTGTTCCCCGGGAAACGCAAACAGGAACAGTCCAAACTCTTTCAAAATACTCTCGAACTTATGAGTAAAATGTGCGAGCTGTCAGCCATCTCACTCCTGAACCACATCTAGAAGTTCTTTTCGAGAGTCTGAAAACAACCGTCTCGCGAGATAACTCGATAAATACCAGCCACCATAACGAGTCGGGTTTCGAAAAGGCTACGACACCGTGAACCGTCTGTTCGACAGATTGTGCAAAAGATCGAGAAGTATTTTCAGCCGCTGTGTACGACTTTTGTGGACTACGAGAAAGCCTTCGACTCCATCGAGACCTGGGCAGTTCTGGATACTCTGCAAAGACGACGTGTCGACTGGCGATATATCGAAGTGCTGAAAAGCATATATGACACCAACACGATGACCGTACAGCTACAAGACCAGAGGACAAATCAGATAAACTTGCAGCGTGGAGTTAGATAAGGGAATTTTATCTCCAAACTATTCACCAACACCCTTGAGAAGTCTTCAAGACACTAGATTGGACTAGACGGGGAATCAATATAAACGTCGAGTACATCTTACACCTTCGGTTTGCCGGTGACATCGTTCTAATAGCAGAGTCGCTGGGGCAGCTGGGCGAAAAAATAAAAAACTGACACTCACACATGTACCTACACTCACTCACAATAGGCTGCAAAGCCTAAATGGAGCAACTCGACGTGACGATCTTGGTATAAACTTGAACAAAACTAAGGTTATGTTCATGAACAAAGGGTTGACGCTCGAAGTTGTTCAGGAATATGTCTATATAGGGCACACTGAAAGTTCTGCGCTCCTGGCCGCTCATAAATGTTTGAATTTCGAATGTTATATTTTTTCTAAGAAACTCAATCATTGATTAAAAAATATTGGCGGGAAATTGCCAATCATTTTATAACATAAGTTAAAGTTCGTCGTCCGTAGCAGAAATGGAACTAATTTTAAAAGTTCATTGACTCCGCAAGACTGCGCTAGTCTTCAAAATGATTTTGGAAGGGAAGCACTTCATTTGAGCACCGTGAGGCGTTGCTACGCAGAATTTGATCGCGGCCGAATACGGCCGACCCAAGAGCCCTTAAGCTTATTAGCGACGATGTGCCCACAAATAGAGAACTACATACTCTTGATCAACGTCGTAAAGTCGCATGCTTATTGGTTTCTTATTGGATTAATTTTGATACTCATCAAAATGAATCCTATAAAAAGGCAGGCGAAGGCTCTCTTCGAATCAATTGAACCCTCACGATTCTTTCACCGGACTACACGGAGACGCAGACCGACAGAGTACAGAGCTTCAAGTTGGTATTTAGTTGAACCATCCCAATGTTGACTGCAGTACTCCATGCAAAATTGACGTTAGAGACGATAGAAAAATTGAGCAGCTGTTCAGAGCTGAAGTACTGCCGCACCTTTACAATGGCTCCCAATGTCTTGAAAGCTGCTGTGCCATGGACTTTATTGTTTTGTTTTTTTTTAGTTATTGGTAAATGTTGAGTCGATTTTACTATTCAAATGTATAATATGCACAAGCACAAACACACTTTTATCCACATAGATATATAATTGAAGTGCAAATCGATATGCAAGTTGGTTTTTGTGATGACGATGAAGGGATGTTGATAACGATTTATATCTTAAAGTATACAAATAAGTTGTAAGGAAGTCGCTACTACTATCCTGCTCAGGGCTTTACACCCGGGGTAGGTCAATAGTAATAAAGTCATTGCTGGAACTGATATTGTTTAAAGGCGTATTAAACTCGCGAGTATTTATGTCTTTGTAATGTGTGTAATAGTATCGGTGCACAGAGCCCAAATGATTTATGGTTGATGCATTAAGTAGAATAATGTATTCTTGTGAGCAGCTTCATTTATGAATGACAAAAGGAGATTATTTTAAAATGGCATGAATATGTTGGGACATTGCCCTCGGATATTACAAACATTGTTGATAAATGTTTGAAATCACGTACTGTATTCGCATCTTCCACGGTTATAAGTGGCATTTAAAAAAGGTAAGTAGCAGCAATTGACAGTGCGTTGGTGCGTATTTATACACGTGTTATTTTACATATTTTGTATATCTACACCAACACGAAAGTTTTTCAAATAGTATCCGAAGTATACTGCAATGTATTGTGGGTTATACATTTATACGTATGCGAAGAAATGTACCCGTCTTATTCGAAAATACTAGTACTTCTATATTGTGAAACTAAATCTGTGTTGCACTTTTTATAATATGCAAAATAATAAAACCAGTGGCTCGATGAATTATTAAATGATAATAAAAGATCAACTCCATTTTGTCATTTTGTGCCAATATATTTAAAATTTTCATGGCAATTGGCAATGGAACGATTTTGTTTTTTAGTTTTAACATTTACGCAATAATCCGGAAATTCCAACAAACCTACTTAGTACTACATGTCCATAGTTTAGTTAATGTCAGCTCTCTCTCTTTTATATACAACTAACTAAAATTTAAGTGTGTTTGTAATAACGGATTTTTACTAAATTTATCTGAATGTTTATGTTTACAAGGTACTTACACTAAAAATATATTTTAAAAATTTTAGTCTCTGTCTGTCTGTCTGTTTGTTCCGGGTAATCTCCAAAACAGGTGGACCAATTTTCACGGGACTTTCACTGGCAGGTAGCTGCTATTATAAAGAGTAACTTAAGCTACTTATATTTTGGAAAAAGAATTAGGGTTCCGCTCAAAAAATATAAATGTATAGACGCGAGCGAAGCCGCGCGGGGTAAGGTTAGTTTCAAAATAATATTACTGTATTAAAAAATTACGAATTTACCTACAATTCTTAACGTTCTAAGTAAATCACGGGTTTACTATACGGCCCTAAAATATGGCCACATGTTTCTGTAACATTAGCATTACCACTTTTGAGTATTTTTTTTTGCAGGTGGATAGAGTTGACGCACGACGGTGCTAAATGGGAGGAGTTTAGGGTTGGTTAACTGGCCCTTAACTTACGTGGGAGAGCCATGCTTCGGAACGTATGGGCCGGCTCGCCTCCTCTCGATACCACGGCCTCACAGAAAACCGGCTGTGAAACAATGCTTACATTGCTTTTCGCCGTGTGAGTGAGGTTACCGGAGGCCCTAACCCTCCCCTCTCCCCTATTCCCGTCCTTCCCTTCTCCCCCTCTCCTCCCCCTCTCCCGACTTCCCCTCTTCTCCTATTCCCACCTTAAAGGGCGGCAATGCCCTTGTGACTCTTGAGTTACAGGTGGCCATGGGCGGCGGTAGTCATTTACCATCAGGTGACCCGTCTGCTCGTTTGCCCCCTATACCTAAAAAAACAAAACTTACAAGTGTGTTGTATACACACTAGTGACCGCAGATATCCGATAAAATAGTAAAATCAGGGACATCGTATAGATTTTAGCCTATTTGACTTTGACGAAATCGCTCATTTATCATTGTACATCAGCTTTATATGTGGTAAAACAAAAATACTAGGTATATAATATGTGGTGAAACAAAAATACTAGGTATATAACTGCACAAGTTCAAGAGGAAAACTATTTAAGTTTTCCGAGATTTGACGAAACTTCTCATTTTATATTATTCCTGCGACATGTAAAGTATCTTATACATATATCAGATATAGTTTTACTATATACAACTACAGTTTATATCAATTTAATAATCAGATTATTCCGTAATTTACGAGAAACTCGATGTTTCCCGTAATTTACATAACTTACACGGTCTTATTTAAAAACATAATGATCTCTGACCCAATCGGACAAGTGTGATAATTATGAATAATTAAACATTTGACTTTATTATAATGTTGTATACTATTTTGTATCCGTGATTTTTTGACTATTTTTTACTTACTAAACATTTAAGCAATATTAAAACATTAATTTGAAAGTTAAATCTTTTTTAGTCCTACTTTTTGATAGTTTTTTTTTAAATACTGGCAGTTTTTTTTTTAAATAAGTATATTTACGATAAAAAATACAAAAAATCCAGTCCCGCAGCAGGTCCAAAGAGGTAGATTTCGTGTTTTTTTAATTTCTATCTCCAAAAATATAAGTCGCATTAAAAACTTTTTTAGTCTACATTGTAGAGTAAAATAAAAGATAGCTTTCATTTAAAAATATTACCGATCGTAAAAAGGTTTACAGTTTCGGAGCTATGAATTTTTTTCCAACAAATTTTGGTTTTGGACCTCCCCTCCCCAAGTTAAGTTCATATCATTGCTGTGTTTTCTCCAACATATAATACCTGTTTTGTCTTAGTGCAAAATAGTCATATTATATGCCTTAGAAAACACAGCAATGATATAAGGACCTGTTTTGATATCTGCTGGTGAACAGAAAAACACTTAAGGCACAAGAATGCAATGTGAATAAATGCATAAGAGCTAAAAGGAGTAAAATAAAACCTTTGTATAATCTTCCAATTCAACCAGCTTAGCTAAGTCTTCCGATTTTACTTTGCTATTGGCCAGCAAAGTAAAATAAGGGGGTGGTTGGACAATAGGCCAGCTATTGTCCAACCACCCCCGAGAAGCCACTGCTGACCTAATGCTACCTGGGGAGGCATACATTTTTGCCAATTTAAATGAAGATCGTACCCAACCAGAAATCATTGTTTTAGATGCCGGCCTAACTACCCATGTGATAGAGATGAATAGGGATTTAATTTGACTACTCTGCCGCCTAGCTTGATCAAATCTTTCACATGTGATATTGGACAGCTTCTAGGGTGTTGATGTCGCGATAGGAGCCAACCTGACTGCCTGTGCGATAATGTATCAGTTTTTGATCCAAATTTTGGCCAAAATGTTATAGAGTCTGTGGATTCTGCAAACCCATGCCCATCCACCTCCAAGAGGGTAAGGTCGTGTAGCCTTCGACCAGATGCTAGTAATAGGATAAGTGCAGTACGTCTACTTTGATCGAAAAGGGAACCTGAACAGATAAATGACTTCAGCCAATCAAATAATGTGCTTATATTCCATATGGGCGGTCTGGCAGGCAATACCTGATGTATAAAAAAATTGTTTGACAGGTTTTCCACCGTTGCTGCACAATATGTAAAAATTGCTGACTTATGTAACAAAATAGTGTTATAACTAAACTTATTTTGTAAGTAAAGGCTAGCCAAAAATCTGGCTACTTCTCTACCCTCAGGGCTCTTATTATCCACCTTATATAATTTGCACCACTGCTGCCACCTTTTTATAGGAGCCTTATAAGTAGTCAAAGTGGAAGGACGCCGACTTTGTTTCAACAGTAGCTGCTCCTCTTCATCCCAACTGGTGATTTGATCCTCCCACCCCCAACTTTCCATGCCTGAAAGTTTATTTTGTCACCTGTGGGGGAGTCATGCCTTTTGTCCAATCCACCAGAACCTCTCTCAGGTTGGAGATCGGCAGAGGGGGCGCTATTGCGCGAGCTTGAAGGTCCGGGAACCAGAAGCACTGGGTCCACTTTGGTGCTATTATATAATATGTCCCCCCCACTGCCTTGTTTAGATGTGCTAGGACCTTTGGCAACATGCTAGCGCTGAGCCATCTTTTGAGTTTATGGTTACATACCTTGGGACGACAGTGGTTTCTTTTGTAGCGAAGAGGTCGACTTCGGGAATGCTCCACTGCTTGAAAATCGCCTCCATGGCTGCAGGTAGCAGATGCCACTCTGGCACTGGCCTTCTCCTTGAAAAGCAATCTGCGATGCCATTGAGGTTCCCTGGCAAGTGGCAGGCCGTCATTGTTATGTTAAACCTGTAAGTTAATTCCAGTAGCCTGGTTGTCAGACCTAGAAGATTTTGGGAGCGGGTCCCACCCTGATTTCGAATGTGGGCCACCGAGGTTTTGTTGTCTGTCTGCACTAAAATGTGGGCATTTTGCAACAGGGCACCCTGAGATCTGATAACGGCAAACACTGCAAAAATTTCTTTCATATTGGAATGCCATGCTCTTTTTGTTTTAGAACCCATTTGCCCGACAAGCATTGATTGTTTAATATGGCACCCTAGCCCGCATCCGCTGCATCTGTGGTTAGGAAGTGAGTGACTTCTCTCCTCTGAAGTGGGGCTGGACTACCTTCTATCGCATCCAACCACCACTCTAAGTCCTCTCGCACTTTCGGGCACAGTACTCTTTTTCCGTTTCTCTAACAAAACCTTTTCAAAAAGAGCTGTGCCCTGCGAGAGTGCAGACGGCCCTGAGGGACGGCATGGTTAGCAAAGTTTAATATGCCCCACAAACTCTGCAGCTCTCCTAATGAGCAGTTGTTTCGCCTCAGTATTTTTGCTAGACAGTTCTTTAGGCTGCGCACTTTCTGAGTGAGCAATGCTACTGTCCCGTTGTGAGTGTCCCAGACTAGCCCCAGGTACTCCAACCTGTGCGTGGGCTCTGTTATGGACTTCTGGTAGTTTATGTGCGAACCTAAAGATTCCAAGAGGGCCAGCGTTTCCGCAACCTGTGCCACAAGCTTGGATCTGTCCTGATATGCCAGGAGATAATCGTCGAGGTAAACTAAAAGGCGAATACCTCGCTTTCGAAGTAATTCGGCCACCCAATATGACACTGCTGCAAGTGTTCTGGGAGCCGAGGACAGGCCGAATGGTAGAGCTGTCAATTGGAGGATTTCTCCAATGTAAACCACTCGTAAAAACCTTCTGTGAGTCTCCGAGACACTCAGATGGAAGTAGGCCTGGTGAAGATCTATCTTCACTAACCAATCCTCGTCTTGAAGAAAGTCTAGTAAATCTATCTGGGATATTAGATAAAAATGTTTTGTCGGCCCATAAGAATTGAGGGCCTTAAGATTGAAAATAGGACGTAACCCCCCCCCCCCTGCTTTCTTTATCAAAAATATCCTGGAAAAGAACCCAGGGTCTTGATTCGGTGGAATTTCTAAATTTTTTTTGCTTTTTAAATCTTCTACCATTTGTGGAATTTCTAGGGTAACTTTGGTTGCTATGCACTTTATAAAACTTGGGGTTGGGTATTTCAGAGGTAGTTTTTTCTTGAAAGACAAGCGGTAGTTTGCTATTAAATTTAAAATGAAATTGCTGGCCCCTAACCGGGACCAGTTGCCTGTTGCTGACTTCAGACAACCCCCTCTGACATCCCGCTGGGAGTAAATTTTCCTTAGGCTTAGGATTTAGGCTTTCTGCATTGGAGTTATTTTGACGAAAGGGCCGATTCCTTTTAAATGAGTTTTTAAACTTCTTATCCTTGTCAGACTTTTTACCCTTATTAAAACGCTTTTTATTTGGAAAAGCCTGATTGCCCCTGTCTGAAGCTCTCTTGTCCTTTAAATAAGTTGGAGTATTTAACCAAACTTGAGATCCTCCGAGGGACTGTATTATAGGCAGCAAAGCTTCCCTACCAAATAAGTGCTCCGAGCTTGGTGGGACATTTCTCAACATATTTCTTAGATTTTCATTAGAGACTTCTTTTAAAATATGGTCACGCCTAATCTCAATGCACTCCGAGCGTTTCCCATAAATAACCTGCATAGTGATCTCAGAGTTCTTATGACATAGGGAGCCCGGACCAAAATTTTCAGAAATCTTTTCAAAGAACGACTTGGGGTTTAAGTCTTGTGGGCTAGCACTAGCCCAATCTACCAGCGACTGTAATCCTGATCTTAGTAATTGTCTTTGTTCTAACACTTTATTAGATAAACCCGCTAGTAGCAACTCTGTTGAAGCTAAATAGTCTTTATTTTTACTAAAATGACACAGCTCGTCATTAATTAGAAGTCCAGAGAAGCCTGGGGTAGCCAAGCATCCTTGCAGAACCTTTTTAAAACGAATGCCTTTCCAAGCCTGTGAGTTGAATTGTTGCAACCTATTCAATTCTATCAACCTCTCCTTGTCACTAGAGGGAATAATCCTTTTGTCGTCCACCTCCGTATTTATGGAACCCCAATCGAGGGACATTGGGTCTGGTTGAGCGGGTAATGACAAAAACTGGGAACTACCCCCTTCCGCATGATTAATGATACCACTTGGACCCTCATTCAATTGTAATCTAGTAATATTACAAACGGGATACGGGCCTAAATAGTTCGCAATGTGCGACACCTGGGACATTAAAGCATCTACCCGGGGATCGTGAACAGGTTGCTTCCTGTTCCTACGCGACATGTGAGGACGCTTATTGGGCATAGGCGAAGCTGTACCTTCCTCAAACTCCGAGGATGAGGAGAGGCAGCTATCCGATGAGCCGGAGCTCGAAGCCGATTGTTGTTCTCCCTCCGAAGCAACAACATCGGCTTTCTTACCTTGGTTCTCCATTTTTCTAATCGATACACTGCTGTGTTTCACAATCACCACCAATGACTATAAAAATCACTGGTATAGCGATATATTTTCACTAAAAACACACTTTAAAACCGATAAGTGATATTTTGAACTTTGTAAGTAACAAAATTTCAGAATAACTTGTACGTACGAATCACAAGAATGCAATGACGCCTTGCAGCAAAAATGGCGGCAACACTAGTGTAAGCGCCCTCTGGTGACAGAAATGGCAAGGTATTTTCGATTTATCTATGATTAATAGGCGGTATTCTCGTATTTATCAAAGAATCATAAGGACTGCTTCTTCATATCATTGCTGTGTTTTCGGAGGCATATAATACGATTTCAAACGTGGCCTAAAGCCCTAAACCGGAAGAATTGTTTGATAGACTTCAATTTGCGTTTGCAGACAGAGACCCTTCTAAGGTCAGGGTTGGACTGGGCTGGAAGGGCCCAGGTAGCCGGCTGTTACCCAGTTTAGGATAAGAGTAGATGGCATATTGTCGAATAATGGTGAAAGATACAAATTATTCACTTTCTTCAATGATATAATATTATTAGATAAAAAACTAGTGCCTGTTGTACAATCCTACTAATACATAGGATAAAATATTGACTTAACCAAACAAAAATGTTTCAAGGAAATGAGTAGTGCACTTAGGTTATCTATCTCTAAGGACCATAGAACGGTGGTATATTCAATTCAGCTGCGACCGTTTTAACTGGGAGAATGATGCAAGGTCCGGCAGGCCTATAGAAGTGACTACCGATAAGAACATTGAGACTGTACGAAAATTATTGGAGGTGAACGACGTATGACATATCGACAGATCGAGAAAACCCTCAAATTGCACCAACTGTTCATCGGATTCTTTACGACCATTTGAAAGTACGAACACTTTGCTCACTCTGGTTACCGCACTTGATGACTAAATGCGCTGACGGAGCAGCGTGTGGCTTGGTCTCGTGATATGTAAAAAAAAATTAAGACGGATATTAAATCCCAGAGTAAAGTGTGGGTGTTTGAAGATGAACCACCGCCGAAGTATGTGAAAATGTTCCGATCCGTAAAGACAAGAATGGTTGCAGTATTTTTACTAAGAGAGGAATATTGGGTACGCTTGTGCTTGATAAAAGGAAGACTGTTACAGCTGCATGGTATTCAGAGGAATATTTACCTTAAGTATGAGAAGATAACGCCATGCACATCGAGCCGGCAAAACTACAGACTATTTGTACCAAGCTGCGTTCGCCGAAAGACATATAAGATGGTTTTGCGGGCTAGAGGCTGGCTGAAGGGCTCTCGTAAGGGCTTATTTTAATTTCATCAACACAATAAGTGAGTAACTAATTGGCGTCTTGAAGTTTTTGAGTGGTGCAAATTTAGAATCTTATTCTAGACAATATGTTGAAGGAAAATCTAATGTAAAATCCAACATAAAAATCATCCTTGTTTATGTTTTTTCGCACTTTTCTTGTTACTTTATGAACTGACTATCTTCTTTATTTTTTACAATTAATTTTCTCAATTCTTGAAATAAGACACAAAACACGGAACCTCGGTGCATGTAGAAGCGCGATTCGCAGAATTCCTCTTTCTGGGATGTTATGATGTTTTATTGAAAAAAAGATAAGGTTTAAATGATTTTTTTTTTTTTTTTTTTTTTTTTTTTTTTTATTTCATTTATTTTCTCACTACAATATATAGTTTATAACAAACAGTTTAATAAGAATACATAATTTGAGTAAGTATACATATATTGTAGGAGACTGGTGCCTAAGCTAGGCTCTAGGCCTGTGTTTCAGGACACCAGATTCCCACCCCTTAATATTTTCATTTCTAAACTATGTACTAAGCGTTGACAGCGTAGTAAGATATCCAACTTTATATAAAGACAGCAGTTAGAAGATAGTGTTAGTTTAGTATTTAAGAATGTTTGTGTGAGTATATATGTGCATAGTGTATGTGTGTGTGTGTGTGAGTGTGTCTGAGAGCAATTATGTGTGTTTCCGGTTACTTAAGAATGAATCCTACACTATATTAACAATTAGATGCTCGGTATCATCATAGTTAAGTTTTAAAAGCCATTCAGTTATTCTATTTTTACATTTATATTTTGTGAGATTAAAATATTTAACAATTTATCAGTTTTATTATAAAGATACCCTCCCAAATGACTAAAGAACCGTTTAGCAAAGGTAGTTTTTTGCTGAAGGTGAAGACGTTGTACTGGATTATACCGTCTTTTCCCACTAGACAGCAACGGGTCATACACCAAAAGAGAGTGTTGTTTCAGTATAGTATGCAGTATGAACAGTTGTCGCACTGTGAGGACTTTACTGTCTTTGTATAACTGTTCAGTGGGAAATCGATATGGACGAAAGGACGAGACCTTCAGAATAGCTCTTTGAGCTCTCTCCAGTTCCAGTAGGGTAGTTTTCGGTGCTCCACCCCAGGAGGTGATGCAGTAACTTATTATGGACTGGGCAAGGGCAAAGTACACTGATTTCAAGATTTCTTTATCGCCTACGTTTCTTAGTGTTTTAAATACATATATGAGCTTACGCAATCTATTACTAAGGGTGTTTATGTGCTCTTGAAATCTGAGATTATAATCAATTGTTATACCAAGGTACTTTACTTTTTCTGTCTTAGAGAGAGTTACACAGTCACAACTACCTGTAAGTGCGTCTGTACAAGTGTGAGCCACAATAGCGGTTGATGGTCCATTGATTCTTAGACTGAATGTCATGTATTGTGTTTTAGCAGTATTAAGGGTCAATCGATTGCTTTGCAGGCACCTGCACACTGAGTTGAACCCTGATTGTGCATGTAGGTAAACATCGTCCCAAGATCTTGCGCTAAATAAAAGTGCAGTGTCATCAGCGAAACTAATGATTTTTCCGTTAGTGAGATCGAGCGCACCCAGATCGTTAATGTAGATGAGGAAGAGTGTAGGTCCAAGGACAGAACCTTGAGGAGTTCCGTAGGTAAGTGTTTGCTCTTCACTAATGAATTCATCTATCTTCACTCTCTGGGTACGCTCACTCAGGTAATCTTTAAAGAGATCCAGCGGCAGTCCCCTGATTCCCAACCGTTCCATCTTATCTAGAAGAATTGGAACAGAAACCGTGTCGAACGCCTTCGCGAGATCCAAAAATATACCCAAAACTTTATCCCCACCATCCATTTTAGAGACTATATATTCTGTGAGTTCATGCACTGCATCAGAGGTCGATTTACCGGAGCGAAATCCAAACTGTGTTGGTGAAATAAAGTTATTATTTTCTAAGTAACTCATTAGTCGTTTATTCATTACCCGTTCTAATATTTTAGAAAATGCTGTGAGCACAGCTATTGGTCTATAATTATCCACACTGTTTCTGTCCCCACTCTTGTAAACCGGATGGATTATTGCTTTTTTAAATACATTGGGAAACTTACCCGTGGAGAGGGCAAGATTACATACATACGTCAGAGGAGTTACAATTACAGTTTCATGCTTTTTCAGGAGGTCACTGGATATCCCATCCCACCCTGCACTACAGTTACTACGAAGTGATTTTAATATTATTCTTACCTCCTCCTCATCAGTTGGAAGCATAACCATAGATTTCGCCGATTTGGATAGGTTCGCCTTTGTTACATCTATTGGTCTATTCTTTATATTTGTAGCAAATTTTTTACCTATATTAGCAAAAAAGTCATTTACATAGTTTATAGAGTGTTGCGGTGTACCCGATGAAGCTAATAAGTGTGATGCTGTATCGTCTTTCTTTGTCGGTCGACCTGATATACTATTTATAGCGGACCATAACTGTTTAGGGTTTTTACCAGCTTTTTTAATTTCTTTTTTTTCAAATTCTATTTTAATATTTCTTAATAATCTACTACAATAGTTTCTGTACCGTGTAAATGAAATTTTTAATACCTCGTTATTAGGCGCCTGTTTTAATTTTCTATGCATTGCGTCCCGGTGTCGAATGCACCTAAGTAAGCCAGGCGTTAACCAAGGCTTTAATATTCGTTTACGATTTGGAATCTTAACAATCTTGGAATTTGCATCTATTGCATGCCTTATTAACCGAGTTATTGTTTCCCCGGCTATATGAGGATCTTGAGTCTTGTATACTTCACTAAAATCTAGTTGTTTTAGGTCCGAGTCTAGTTGATCGTAATTAATACGAACAGAATACTTTTTTGAGATTAATTTAGACATACGTTTCGATAAGAATAACATAACCGTCTCATGATCAGTTAGCGCAGAATGCGCGACCACAGTTGAAGCAGGTAGCCGAGTTTTCAGTATAACATGATCTAAACATGCATTCTGCCGCGTTGGTATCGTGTGAGCGGGTAGTAAGCCGTGTGTAGCCAGTAAGTTTAGATATGTATTTTTAACGGAATCAAAAAACTGTTCATGAATATTAATATTTATGTCCCCTGTTATAATTATATTATTGTACTGAGATAGTCCACTTAAGATAGTATTTAGAGAATTTAGAAAATTACTTAGGTCTTTGTAACCAGGTGGCCTGTATATCGCTAAGAGGACAGTAGTTGTGTCAATTATTACTTGTAGGCAATTAGCATCTAATAATGGCGGCTCCTTCACAGTGAGTTGCAGTTGTTTGTGCACATAGACGACTACACCTTCATTTTGTGTAAAATTATTTCTGGTAAGGTAATAGTTATAGTTCGTCAACTCTGGAACATTGTGCGTAGTGGGGAGCCAGCACTCGGTTAGTGTAATTATGTCCCACTCAAGTTTTGTCCTAGCCAGTGTGGTTATAAATCCCGTTATGTTTTTGTTAATACTTCTTATGTTTTGAGTAATAATTTTAAGTGATTGGTTTAATGTAAAATTAGGTGGGGCACAATTATCTAGGTCACACGTTGACGATTTCGACACAGAAACAGCATCCAAATTGTTTATATTATTTTGAATGTTATCGAATTTTATTAAAAAATAATTTCATTTTGACGTTTGATTTAATACGCTACAAAATATGATTTCAATAATTTTTCTACAGGTACAGAATACGCACAATAATAATTTGATTTGAATTATGTTATTAGTAGTCTGGTATAATTTCGGTATATTATTTGAGAGAATTATACGTAACCTATTTGTTTGTATGATATGTATGTTACAGTATTGTGTAATTACAGTTAATTTTAGTGGTAGCCTTAGTTGTGTAATGTATTGTGTATGTGTATAGTAGAATTTTAAATGAGTGTTATTTATTAGTGTTATATTGTAACTTAGGACTAGAGTTAATAAAATATTGTATACAAGCTGCAATAAGTTCGGTCTTAGTCATTTTTTCTTACGGAGTTTTACTAGGTCTTCGTCAGATTTGATGAGGTGGCTAGGCAGACCACCTTTTTCTCGTATATACACCTTGCCGTTCATAACCCAACACTGTTCATAGCCGCATTCCTTCGCAAGTTCTCGCGCGCGGAAGTGCAGGCGTCTAGTCATTGCCGTGAGTACTTCGTTAATATATATGGGGAGTCTGGGTCCTTTTTCTGCTAGATGGGTTGTACTCAGGCGGTTATCCTTGTTGTGTTTATTGAAGTCTCTAGATGACTTTAAGAACTGTTCTTTGATGGTTGCCGATGCAAATTCTAACATGACTGCACCCACTGTACCAGACTTGCTCTTGAAACGGAAGATGTTTTTTATTTCTGTTGAATTCACAGGCTGATTGATGACTTGGCCCAGCTTTATGATCGTTTCAGACAGGGAGTCCCGAGTTTCCAGGGTTGACGCTGGTAGATTTATAATTTACAGACAAGCCACCTTTTGTTGCTTTTCTAAGAAGTCAACCTTAGCTTCGAGGACTTTTATTACTTTCTGGTTACTGCTACATTCCACTCTTAAGTCGTTTATCTCTACCAGAGCATCATCATATTTTGCAGAGAGGAATGTAATGGTCTTTTGGATTTCATCGTTTTGGGTTCTAATTTCAGAATTTTGTGAACTGATCACAGCATTTTGGGACCGTATATCCTCGAGGGCCGATTGTAAAGAATCTATTTTACTGTTTTGTTCATTTTGTTTATTAACCATTTCACAAAACATTCCCTTCATATCTTTCATCATTAACTCCATTCTCTCCCATTCATCTTCACCACGCTTCCTTTTTCTTTGAGTTATGTTTACATTGTTATCAGTATTTGTATTTGTATTAGCACTCGAAACTAAGTTCGGTTCTGAAGCGTGTAGAGGCTTTGGTGAAGGTGGCGGGGTGCGCTTAAGACCAGAGAGCATAGTGGCAGAAAATAGCGACTTTGAGAAGGAACTTGTCTGTGACAGGTAGGTTAGTATGTATACATTGAATAAGAAGTATTAGGTAAGCAGCTCAACTCACTCAATCAAAGGTAGACTCGGTGCGCAGGAATGACGGTAGTCTATATTTTTATGTTACACCGCAGCAGGCCGCAGAGCGCACTTGAAATCTTCCGTGTTCCACTATGCAACGATCATTTCCGAGCAGTAGCCGAGTGCGCCCGAACGCTCGGTGGAGGCGTGTCCTTCGCGTGACGGTGTTTGCGTTCGAAGCTCGTTCGCTACGCCGCCGTTGCTCGACGATGACTCATACGCCCTCCGGTGTTGATTTGAATAATTTGGCAGTTGTTGTTGAGAAAAACGTTGATAACTTCGGTATACTTTGATGGATCGGCGAACTGTTTTGTGCACCGAAATACTCGTTTGACTAGCTATTCAACGATGTATGTTTAAACTGTACATATAGACTTTTACCCCAGTTCCGATTTTTTTATGAGAGAGTACAGCTTGATACGTGCCGACGTTATGAGAGCGCGCGGGGCGAGTGATTAAAGATATTTGTTGTTCCCATGGTAATGAGTAATATAATCTTTTGTTTTACCAATTTACGTGTAACGTCCATGGACCATAACCACAGATAAAAGAGTTTATCGTAAACATTCGAATTGTCATTAAAAATATCGAATATAACTTATAGTATTATACCGGACAGATATTTACGTTAACCTTTGATGCATGAGATTGCCTTACAAATTGACTACCATTTTTTATTTAGGTTTATATATCGTAAATTTAAGTTTTTATAACGCTAGCTTTACTTAAATAAAATTTCGTCCACAACAATCATGACTCTGACGTTGGATGCCCCTCTATTAACCTTTTAACACCACTGTCGGCTATAGCCGACAAACGAAAACGTGCCCACGACGCCACCACCGTCGGCAGTGACAAATAAACATGTTTTCAAATTACAAATATGTTTTCTGCGTTTTTATTTAAAAGTAAAATACTCTATAATTTGAATAGTACTCAAAGGTAAGACAATTAATTGCATGTAACAGTAGAAAATCTATAATCAAAAACATCACCTGTAACTATTTTTTTTTAAATGTTTTATAAGCTTTTATTTAGTTTGACCTGTCTCGGTGTCTGTCTTTAATCAAATTATCCAAATTAAATTGACCCCCTTCCTAGAATAATAATTGTATATAAGTATTCGTAAAACTTCAAAACATTTGTAATTTATTACATATTTCATATTTATTTTTTCAAACAATGAAATAAAATTAAAAAAATTCGCCAGTCGCTCTTTGTAAATTACTATTAACATCAATAAGTAGTTTGTTACGCTACTCCATTCTTAAATCAAATGCGGGAAACGTGAATCCCGAGCCCCAATCAGCATTTACCGACATCGGATGACGTCACGTGACTAGTGCTGCGAATAAGTAATTTGAATAACATTTGGTTATTCCCTTGTTTGCTCTTACTTAACTACTGTGTAATTGTAATTATTTTGGAAAATAAGATGATATTAAATTAAACATCGTGCTGTAAGTAATATTTTATTTAAAAAAATAAGTGATAATCAGCAATAATTAGTTGGTTATCGATACGATCTATGAATCCCTATAATTTTTGTAGGTATTTGAGGTGAATTTATGGTTTGGCGTGGGGTAGATGCCGATGCATTTCCGCACTGGCGGTGAAAGAGTTACACGAAACATGAGATGACGTGACAAAACTTATTTCGACTACCTACTCGGTTTTACAAGCTTACAGCGCCCCGAAACCGAAGCCAAAAATACAAGCGACTAATACAAATTCAAGCGACTCACTCGTCACACGCGAGCGAACGTTCGCCGCTGAAGTAAGTCTAGAGGCGCTAATTATATAATATTCAAAAATGTCTGGTTGTGCAGTTACATCCTGTAAAATTATACAAAAAAAAAATCTTAGTGTCCGAACATCACATTTCACTTGTAAGTATTCTATTTCCTAATGTCATTTATAAACAATAGAACAAAATTTCAAATTAATAAAATTGCGGACGCCATTATTAGAGATGTTGCCAGGGACGTGAATTTCATTTACCCATAACGCATTCTAGCAGTATGTATAATTTTCTTTGCCAAATTTGTTTTTTATAGAAAGACGAGCAATATGCTTACTGTTAATGTTCGCGAAACTGGAATCCTTAAAATATTCTCCTTAATATATATATATATATATTAGGGTATGCCAAAAAAAACTTGATTTCTATTTTCATTAGTTACCATGAAAATATTGTTCAAGATGACGTAAAAATAAGCCTGTGAAAACAGCAGCTCTTAATATTACTATTAAGAGGTGCCGCTTCGTGATTTTTGATTTCCCATTTAAATAACGTGATATTTTTTTTTTTTATTAAAATTTGATCGCGTTCCAACGAATCGACAAGTTGTAAAAATCAATACATATTCTTGTAGGAAATTAAACGATCTACAAAAAAGGTCAGATATGATTTTTTGCTAAGTTATCTCATTTAAAATTTTGCAATTACGTACTTGGAAGTAAGATAAAAACTATAAATTCTACTATGTTGAACCTAATTGTTAATTTTTATTACTATTTTCATGTTTCACCACTAAAATCGATCGAGTTATCTATCTGAGCGCCACCTTTATGGCATTATTCAGATGTAAATAATACTTAAAGTTAAGTCAATCTCTTCAACTGAGTTTACTGAAATTTAACCTTGAATAACTTTTAAACAAGCTGACTTAGTGAAAAATCATATACGACCTTTTTCGTAAATCGGTTAATTTCCTACAAGAATATGTATTGATTTTTACAACTTGTCAATTTGTTGGAACGTGACCAAATTTCAAACAAAATAAATATATATATATATATCCAAGTATTGTTGTAAATATGTCTTTAAATTTACATGGTTTGAGTGGCTGAATTAAAATGCAATAATATTGGGATACAATGCCCCGGTTTCCTGATACATAGAGTATATAAATAGTTCCCTAAGTAGCTTTATTTTTGTTTTGCATTTGTCTTTTTAACTAAACGATTAAATAAAAGAAAATTAAATAAACGAATACTTGTAACACATTTAAATACATTTAGAATGTCTTTATTTAATATTACTTACATAAAAAAAAAGAGTTTCATAAAAAAGTCCCTAAATTTTGGGGTAACCTCTATGCACTGGTAGTAAAACCGTCACGCATACAAGCGCAGATATTGTATGTTGACACTCGCGTTGGGCGGAATTCACTCACACAGCTCCAAAAAGTGGCTTCAAAGTAAACGGTGACTTTTGTACTGGACACGGTATCTGGACCTATATACAATCTAAGCTTACAGATTTTAAAGTGGAATTTGCAGATAGGTAACCCATCAACTCCGTCTTTTGTATTCTTTTCCTCAGTATTTTTTCTTGCAATCCTAACATAAGGTTTAATGTCGAGCTACTTGATAGTTTTAGCATCTGTCATCTGTGACTTTACAAAAACCTTTGAAATTGGTAAAATCTGCGAATGTTACAGTATCTTAATCAAAGGTTATCAGAGTACTGGATACGTAATAGCAATTTCTACAAAATAATAAGCTAAGAACACAAACACATTTCACGAGTGGTTTTTAGTGATTCCGTACCAAAGTTAAAAAAGAACCCTCACTTAGGGATTCAGCTCGATCATATCAGTCACGCTCATTTTTTTCAGAGATTTTTAGAAATTGTTTTGGTGAAGCTTAGCGTTTAGAATTGAACAATCAAGGGATATATGACATATTCTGACAATGTAGGTACATAGTAAGTACCACAGAACTGAGAAAAATTCTCAGTTCTTTGGTAAGTACATTTCAGTCAAATCACCTCCAAACATCATCGTTCCGTGAAGCCGTTATGATTCCGGACTATTGTAATAATCGATTGTTTGTCTAATTCAACGACACACTTTAGGTATAAAAACTACAAGTACGCGGCGGGCTCGACTAATCGTGCCAAAAATTCAGCGGGCTGCCGTGTGCCGACCACGTTGCACATTAGTTCGATGCTCACTCACGCTCTGCGTCGCGTCATTCGTTCGTATCTAGACCTAGCCTAGGTTTATTTGTTCACAAAAAAAAAGTAATAGGCACATTTTCCAAATAAAAACTTTCGTGGGTGGTATTCACGGTTTTACATACAAGCCCACCGGCATTGGGTACCTACTTCTGACCTGCCCTTTCTTCATAACATCACTTATTTGATCCAATCTTTGTGATGGACCCCTTCCTACTAACGTTTGCAGTCAAACATACAATCAAACCATTCAGTTTCCTAATATTAGGATAGATAAATCATAATCATCACAGCAATTGCAGAAAGAATAGTCTTGTGCCCTCTTTATTCAACAGTTCCGAACTTTGATCAGTTCCATTTAGAAACGTTCCACGCTGTGCCACACAGATGACAGAGGCTAAAACTATTAAGTAGCTCCACATTAAACCTTATGTCAGGATTGCAAGAAAAAAATACTGAGGAAAAGAATACAAAAGACAGAGTTAATGGGTTACCTATCAACAAATTGAATGTTAAAATCTGTAAGCTTGTAAAACCGAGTAGGTAGTCAATATCGGGGACTCGAAACTGTAGACCTGTTTATCTTCAAATCGAAATAAGTTTGTCATGTCATCTCATGTTTTGTGTAGGCCTTTAACCTCTACTTTAGCATCTACCCCACGCCAAGTCATAAATTCACCTCAAATACCTACAAAAATTATAGGGATTCCACTTATTTTTTACTATAAAATATCACTTACAGCACGAAGTCTAATTCAATATCACCCTATTTCCCAAAATAATTACAATTACACAGTAGTTAAGTAAGAGCAAAGAAGAGAATAACCAAATGATATACAAATTACTTATTCGCAGCACTAGTCACGTGACCTCATTCGATGTCTGTAAATACTGATTTAGGGATGGAGCAGCATAACAAACTACTTATTGATTTTAATAGGAATGAACGAAGAGAGACGAACGTTCGACGAAAGTTCTTAACTTTATTTCATTGTTTGAAAAAATAAATATAAAATATGTAATAAATTACAAATGTTTTGAAATTTTACTAATAATTATATACTTATTTACGACTAGCTGTGACAGCGACTTCGATCGCGTTTTTTTTCGGAAAACAGCAATTTGTCGCTTGTTGCATAGTACCTCTTTCTCCAGGCAGGATTTTTTATACTGTATTGGCGGTGAAACAACCTGTAGCGTAAAAAAATATTGTTTTGGTTGCTTACACGTGAAATAACGACATAATTTGGCCGTGGTAACATTACTCATTTGTTTTTCGTGTGGAAGCTCACCTCACCGGGCTATTGGTGAGGACGTATATTAGGCTTAAACCAACTAAAACCACACGGTGTGCCTTACAGCACCGTTTATGAGTTGACCGTCGGTAAGGCGACGTTTTGCCTCCAATTATCCACCCAGCACTGGCTAGCGGACGGCAACTGGGCGATGTCCAGACACCCTCTTCACGGGAGACTCTGCTTCGGGTGAAGAACATAAAACTCGTCTCTTACATCCACGGCCACTCTTAGCGTACGCATGAGAGCGCGAGTGAAAAGGTTCCACCTCAAAGTTTTTCTATTGTGGCGTATTTAAATTCGTCGTTTTTAGAACTCTGTGGTTAGAAACTATGGAAACTAATGCGAACGTGTTGATGTCTAGAATCGAAAAGTTTTGCAAGTGCGTTCTGTAATTGTTATAATTCAGGAACGATCCCGAATAACGAAGTGATACAAAAAGTGCAAAGAGTAGTAAACTTAATAGTAGTAATAAAACAATTGTATAGCAATCTGAGGATTTGTTTTATTGAACTTCGTGTACAATATTTATTGAATAACAATTGTATTCAGATATGTACCTAATATAGTATTAATTGATACTATTTACACTGGTGCTAACTATATACAAATACCTAAGTATCTACATTTTAAAACAAATTTGTTAGAAAAGCCAAGACAGGTGTTTCATATAGCTTCAAATTAACTTTAAAGGGCACTGATGTGATTAGTAATATGTTTATTAATATAAGTGAAAAAATATAAAGCCTTTCTATTGTGTAAAATAGCTAGGGTTTTGTTCTCTATTTTCGGCAGCGGTCGTTAATTATACAAAACCAATAATTGTACATTTAAGGAATAACACACATCTTCATTTATGAGTGCTACCTAACAATACTGTCTAATCTCAGATATTCATATATTTGTTTTTAGAAACGATATCTCCCGTCACGAAAATTGAACACATTGGTTGTCGTTTTATGTTATCTTTTTTCTATTGAAGTTCATTTCAGTGTAAACAGTTAATCACTTGTTCAGCTTATTTTAACATACGTATTTGCCTAAAAAGATGCAATAATCTAATAGATTAAAGCTTTTTCTGGTAGTTTAAAAATAATAAATATGAAATAAATAAATAAAATATTTGTTTGCTAGATCCGTGACGGTAGATTTACATTAGGATGAATTAATTCTGTTTTATAACAAAACTGTTTTAGTGTCATCACAATCTTGTACATTCGCAATGTTGCTCTCGATTTATTTAATAACCTAAAAAGTATTCAATCAATATCAATTATTTTCGCATGTTCACGTTATCTAACGATGATAATTATGATAAGTCACTCCATTCACAATACATTTCATTTATTATCAGTCTCACCACAATTTTGTAACTAATTACAAATCACAAATAATCTGGCGTAAATAAATTATTTGATAACATCATAACGCATATAGAGGACCTCTCCTTCGCAGTCTCGCATCTACGGTTCACCATGTCGTGATGTCATGACGATACATTCCTCGGATTGTGCCTAAGCCACTATAGAAATGAGCATTATTTATTGTTCTTCTGCTAATTTTTAACGGAGCAGGTGCAAGATCTCCTCTATTCCTGACGCAATGTTAAGTTACATTTATTATATATTTTCGATGTGTCTAAGGACCTTGGACACAATCCGAGTGACCCGGTTGAGTTGAACTGAATGATGAAATATTACTGTTAGCCGTTATATATCATTTACATTAAAAGTAACATACCTACATTACATTAAAAGTAAAACTATAAATACCGTACTGTTCTATTCAGCAGCAGTTTACTGGTTAAAGCTTTAAATATTTACATATTTAGTTACTATATAAAATAAGCTATTTGCTTAAAACTTTAATATTAAATTAACAGTTACACTTTGGGTAGATATTATGAAAAGGTCTAGTTTAAATAGAATGTATAGAATTAGATCCATAGAACTAGAAAAAAATAATCGTATCTGTGCTTCAAGTGCACGCGAGCTAATTTCAACGCAAGGAAAGATTTCATTTCTTAGTTTTTTCTACATAGCTCATAATTTTTACTCGGAGCTTCTTATCGAACAGTGTACGTTTTAATGCAACATTTTAGCTATCGTTACCCATAATTATGTAGGTAGGACTTAGGAAAATAGCAGATTTTGTTTTCATATTTTTTTTTAGATTATGTACTTGACTGACTTTTTTTAGGTACAAGACATGCGTGGGTGATATTGATAGATAGATGAGAGCCGCAAGAGTGGTTTTATGGTTACCAGCTATTTTCTACTATGGGAGAACACATCATGCATTACCTATGTTTTTTGCCTTCGCTGGTGAAATTTAAAGTAAAAATCGGAAAAGCAGTGTACGACTCATGTCTGCCGAGTCATGGCCCCGATTTTAGCCACGCGCCTAAAAATATTATAGTGTACTCCTCTTGTCGTTTCTTGTCACATATCCACGACGTCAAATAAACATATTTTATTTAGGATGCTCCTTATACGTATTTAGGAATAAGAGAGTAAATGTCTAAAACTTATATAAAATCAAGTTAGCGGTATATATTTACATTTACCTAAAATGTTCCACTTATAGAGGATATTCACTAAAGTAATTTTAATAAATATGAGTGGAATATTCTAGTTAATATAATGCGGACGGAAGATAAATGAAACGTATAACAAGCTACACAGGATGTATTTGATTTTGTATTTTCATTCCGTTACTAAAAAATCTATCAAAACTAACCTTGAAATTTTTAGGTAGATTTTCAAGGATAGTCTACCTATTGGTGAATGGGGGATATTCCCCCAAAGGGGAGGACTGGGGGAGATTTTCAAAAATCAGTTTTTTCAGCATAACTTTTTTCCTATGTAAAAGTTTTGGACCGTTTAAGATTAATAGCATGCCCATAGTAAATACGAACATTTTTTAATAATGCCATCCTTAACTTAGGGAGGGGAGGGGGAAAACCAAAATTTGTTGGAAAAAAATTCATAGCCTTTTTAAAATCGGTAATATTTTTAAATGTAAGCTTATTTTTTATTTTACTAAAAGTAAAATAAAAAATAAGCTTACATTTAAAAATATTACCGATTTTAAAAAGGCATTCATAGCCTTTTTAAAATCGGTAATATTTTTAAATGTAAGCTAATTTTTTATTTTACTCTACAATGTAGACATTTAAAGTTTTTAATGCGACTTATATTTTTAGAGATAAAAATAAAAAAACATGAAATCTACCATTGCGGGCCTGTTACGGGCCCGGTTTTTTAAGTTACTTTTTATGGATTTTCTCAATAACTGAGTGAATAGATGTAAAATAAAAGATATATATGATTTAAAATCTTTAACTTTACGTTCCACCTGATTTTATGAGAAACCGAGGTAAAAATACCTGGAAATTCAAACGATCATAACTTGTGAACGGATAGTTCTTTTTTCAAAAATTCTTATTGCATGCATAACTGCATGCTGGAGTCAAGCCTTTTCAGTGATTTAAGTAAGTGTTCCATTTTCAAATACACACTGTATAAAGAATAACGTCATATAGATAGGCGTTATCAATTTTTCACGAAGCTAACAGCAATCACCTACTAGCGCCTACCAGTGCTGGTAGTAGCTATATAAACAACTTGGTGTACAATGGTGGAGTACAGTGAAATGGCTAGAGAGTCGGACATGTGATCGATTGGTTACAGGTTCAAACACCACCGAGGTTTCGTAGGGTTGAATTAAAAAATATGGTATACACGAGTTCTCTTAAAATAAAACTCAAGGAGTATCTACTTATGAGATGTCTGTATAGTTACATAGGTGTAGATGAATTATGATATGACGTTCTTTGGGGAACCATAACTAGTGTTTTGATTAATAATGAATTAGTTATGAAATATGTATGTATTGAATTGTATCATAATCATCTGACATGGATAATTTTAATATAGGTAAGTAAATAATGGTATCATAATTTTGATTTATTTGTAAGTATGATTGACATGAATAATTTTTAAATTGTATAATACTAAGTAATTATTTTGTAATTAGTGTATTATTCAAATACAATGTATAAATTGTTTCTGAATAAACAAAAAAAAAATAGTGGCAATGTACTAGACATTGCCACTATTTTTTTTTTTGATTACCCTCCTACAAAATCATATCAAATAAATAATTTTTTGGTTGTCTTTTTTTAAAATTAAATTGTTGAGTAAGTTGAGGTGAACGGGTGTGTGTATCTAAAATAAAAAAAAAAGTAAAAAAAATCTAAATACATTAAAGTATGTCACTTCAATTTGATTTTTATTTACTAGTAAATAACGAGGTCTAGCTTTACTATTAGGAACAAGAATAGTAGAAAAAGTTCGATTGCGCCTGAGATATCACGGCGCGCGGCGTGATATCTAGGTAAGCTACTCTGTGAGCTCAATAGAAATGGGAATAGACATGGGGGCAAAAGATACAAATATGAATGTAATTAGATAGACAGATAAATGTACTCTTTATTGTACACAAAATAATAGGATACAATATACCTACGTAAATAATTACTAGCAAATGTTATGTACAATTCCTAGTAATTATTATTAGCAAATTTTAAAGTTTGTACTTTTGCAACGTCGTTAATATGTTTGTAAGATAAATTGTATTTGCCTATAAGAGACTTTCAGAGACTATAAAGAGCTTACAATGCCCATATCTTACTCGAACACAGTTTCACGACAGCCGGATGAAATTTTTAAATAATACTTTTTAACATTTAGAACCTTACCCCTAACCTTTCTTCTTAGTTAAAGAGAATTAAAATAACTTTAATAACAAAATAAAAAACTTTAATGAAAATTTACATGGACGTAGAAATTATGATGTGAGATCTCAGTTCGCAAATATTCTTAGAGAAAAGCATACTATCCTCGCGCTTTTGACTCTCTTCTCGACTAAACTATGCATAAAACAGCTTAGAATTATCTACATATATTTTATTTACATATCAAATGTATAGATAGGGACTCAATCGTATTAATATTTATAAGTTAAGATACACAAAGTTTCAATCGAAACGCGATTGCGGTCCAGTAAGGACTGTCTACCATAAACCGTCTGAAAAAAGTATTACGTCTTATAGATATTACCGTGATCAAGTACCTATTTAAACAACTAATATTCCATACAAGTCTTGACAGTTAAAATCACTATTTTTGTTGATACACGTTTTACATACTAAAGCAAAATTCGTCAGCTTACGGAAATATTAATTTATGTATACTTGATGTAAGGCTAATGAGGTGTAGTGACTGCGTACGTGAGGTTGGCGATGGTCGGTGGAGTTCGCGTCGGCAGCAGAGGCGTAGGGTAGACCCTGCATGGCGAGTGTGTAGACTTCGGGCCCAGCATACCCAGAAGTAGATATGACACCAGCGAACCGGAGAGAAGACCACCGTTGTATGAGAAAGTCATCATGTTACCTGTACATAAAAATACTTACACATAAAATTTAGAATGATTAAAATTTTCAGCTTGTAGGAAAACTTATTACTATAAATATTTTTAATAAATATATATTGAAAAGCTAACTGCTGTATTTGGGTCCGGTTTGGAAAAACTAAGTACATTTTGTTTCACAGATCATTTCAAAAGTAATTGATAAGATATGATAAATGTGGAATACTTGAGCTGGTAATCTCATTGTATGCAGTTTCCCTTCGGAAATGAAAGTAACAACCCGTGGTTAAAGTTATCTTTCCACCACATAGACGGAGATAATGGAAATAATGAACACCCCTCACATGTGGTATTCGTTGGTTCGATCTTAATACACTCACACTTACCGGTAACTTTCGGCAGGCACTACATGGGGTTTCCACACAGAAAGAAAATGAGAAACGAAAATGTTATAATAATCAGGATTTATTCTTGAAGAATCTGTAACGCTGTAACAATAATTCGCTCATGGGTATTTCTCAGCAAAACTAAACATAATTTATCACTTTCGCACAATTAATTTAAACAAAATGTTTACTGAGAATTGTAAGTTAGTTTTTTTGCGTCTTAGCCGTCTTTTACCTACAATTTAGTTATTGTATAATACGCCACATCAAGTATTTACATTTATAATTGCTAATTTTATCTTGAATTGAAAGTCAAAAGACTTGTGATAAAGATTGGTCATGCGAAGCCACAATCGTGAGCGCGTGAGACCCACGAGTAAATGGGCAAAAGTTGTTGATATTGACAATCTAATTATATTAAATATTTAGCCTCATATAAGCCGATTTCCAATATATAACTAAACTAATACTTTTTGTGAATTCAGGGATCAAGTATTTGTATACTCAAAATTTTCGTCATTTTCTGATTTTGACATCAGAACATATAATTGAGGAGCGCATGCAAATTAAACAACATTAGTTATTACATAAACAGTTTTATAACAGCTACATAGCCTACGGTCCAAAGATATAATATTATTATAATATAATTTAAACTTTCATGGTTACGACATTGTAGTAACAGCAGGCGTACAACAATTGTGATTACAGCAGTTTACGCGCAGATGGTTTCGGTATGCACGTACCGGATCTACAAGACTTATGTAATCTGGTCAGCTTTATCTAAACGCCGTTATTTAATTAATTTCATTTTATATTTTCAGTATTGGCTGTATACGTTATCCACTAGTGTAGTCTGTGCTTAATTGGTGCCACGATAGAACAACAAGCAGCGATTTTAAATAAAATTGATTTTAATTTCAAATTCTAGCAATGCTCTTCAGGACTACTTATCCTAAAAGAACGGTTTCTGTAGTAGTATTGAAGAGCATCACTAGAAAAAAGTTAAGCCGTACCTACAACCTTTTATTTCATTAAAGATTTACATTTGAAAAACGGCCAAATAAAGGTTTTAGTTAACTGAAAGAGTTGGATCAGTTGGTTGAATTACTGAAAGTGCTTTTCGTGTAGGTGAAACAACACGTTCATTATTTAACTCCTTACCACAGAATGTTTTTTGTGTTATCAAGATCCACTCACCTGCAATTTCGCGATGTTCCCGACCAACTCGGGACGGGGCCAATATCATTGGTACGGAGCCAAACAGCCCATTCGAGAAACCTAGCACTACGGAGAAAAGTATAGGATACACCTGCAACAAGAAAAGATAATAAGTGTTCAGTCCTAACTTTAATAAATGTTATCTACATTAATTTAATAAATTCGGGATTACTTATTAACAAACTTTTCTTTTCAATATGAGCACATTTTACAACAGATTTGAAGGTAGGGCATTGTAGCGGTCTAATTTATTGAAATATCTCTTACGCAGTTCTGTAAAATTCAGGTCAAATTTGTTAATTAATAATAGTAATAATTTGTTAGATCGATAACAAATTCGGAATTACTAATTAACAAACTTGACCTGAATTTTCTAGCCTTCCTTTTAAATTTGATCAACTTTCATAACGGCTTTGAAGGTAGTGCACTGGACTGTCGAGTAGTGCACTAACTCATCCCAATTGGGGAAATACTGCGATCTTCTATAAGACTGCGGTTTTCCAGTACTATTTTAATTTTGTTTTTTTTTACTGCTGGCATGCAAAGATACAAAAGCTCCATGGGAAGGCAGATAAGGCTGGCAACATTATGGTGACTTTTTGTATGGTGTCAGTAATGGATTAAGTGCGCGATATTGTGAGTGACACCACATTAATGTTGTTAGTGTTTAGAGGCACCTATAACGGCTTGCCTTCACTCGGGTGGTGTTTCTGGCGGAGTGTGTTGTGTGTGCGGCTGGTTTACCATCTGGGTAAAATAGTTAGTAAATATTTTTTTAAATCAAAGCGATTGCCTGGTGTAAGTACGTTATTGTCGTTATATTAATTATAGTTTAGTAAAACTAAAAAAAAACCGGCCAAGTGCGAGTCGGACCCGGGCATGAAGGGTTCCGCACCATCGTACAAGATTGAAATTAAGATCGAGCAAAAAAAAAACACGTTTTTAGTAGGGGAGCCCCCTTACATTTTTTATTTATTTTTATTTTTATTATTTTTTGTTATAGCGGCAATAGAAATACACGTTTTGTGAAAATTTCAACTGTCTACCTATTACGGATCATGAGATACAGCCCGCTGACAAACAGATAGACCGACGGCGGAATCTTAGTAATAGGGTCCCGTTGGTTACCATTCGGGTACGGAACCCTAAAAACACGCTTTATTGGTGAACCGTTAAAAAGTAAAAACAGTTCCATAAACCACCTCCTGGCTTCATCATCAGACCATCGTTAAAAAGACTTGCATTTTGGACTCATCAAAACTAATCAAATGATCCCACATTCGAGGGGTTTACTAGTAGCCACTGAAGAGTTCCACTATCCTACTCCTGCGTCTATCATCAGACCAGCTAGAAGATTCCTAATTATAGTATTGTCATAAAAACTACATATACGTACAAAGTTTCATTTCGATACGACAATTAAAAGTAAGTTAAAATTGACTTCTTAGATTTATCTTCTTCTTTCTTCTATCTCTCTTCTTCTTGAAAAGAGAACTCCCGCAGTAGGAATGACCCCTGTGTCGCGGGGGACTTTACAAACATACAAACAACGGACACAAGGAACACCTAGACTCGGGTGGGAATCGAACCCACGACCTATAGCGTAGCAGTCAGGGTCAGTAACTAGGCCAATTGGCCAGTCATAATCATAGTCACAATTTGTTTACATAGTTAGTTACAAGTCAAGCTAATAAAAGCGTTTGGCAAACGCTAAAAGATTATTATAAATGTGATCTTTTTTACAAATGGAAACCTCTGTTTCTCTGAATGTGGAGTTTTTTTTTATTGGGTAATGGAATTAGCGTTTGTCGTCCAACTCACCTGATGGAAAGTGATGGTGAAGACGAAGATGGTACACGCCTATCCAAGAGAAACCTATTTACTCTACTCTTGAACGTTCTAGAAGTATCCCAGTCACACCACTTCTGTGTTAGATAATATAAATAAATTGTGTTATTTGTATATAATACTTTTATTAAGACGGCTTGCACATGGCAGATCCCAGTTATTCTAATATAATAACCAAGATTACATTACATCATTAGCAGATGCTAATTTGCAGTTGATGTTAATTAACTTTTATTTACGGCTTTGGATAAGAAACCGCTTTATTCGTTGATTAGTTGTTACTTTGTTAAAACTGCAATTATTTTTCCCTTAATTAAGTTATGATTCATTAATTAACTAATTAAATGAATTAGTAATACGTTAAATTCTGTTCTATATTGCTGTTTAGTGATAAGGACGGATATACCTAAGGCGTGTGTGAGTGAGTTCGTAAGGTGTTGGCGTGACGCAAGTAAGTAATTAAATATTTATATTCTAGATAATAGTATTAAAATTAAATATAAAGGATCTACTTGCGAGATTCAACATACATAGGTCACTCAAGACCAAGACCATAAGTCGTGTGGTTTACGCTCTCTTTAAATAATATTTTTTTATGCAGTAGAAAGATGCCGCACAATTAGCGACTTTATCTTACTTAGGAAATTTCTTTATTTGTAACCAAGAGTAGAAAATATTGTCTAATCTGGTAATAGGGTGGCATGCAGTGTAAATAAAACATTAAGGTGATATACAAATACAGAATAAATAGAAAGAAAACCTGTACAAAAGTATAACGTTTAAAACACATATGCTATAAAGTACATACACGTAAAGCAACTGTTAGCAGACACCAAATTAAAGATGTGATATCCTTATGTAATATTAGAATTGACAAACGTTGTATGATTTAGACAAAAATGCACGAGAACATAGAATAAGGTGTAGGATTTTCATTGTATTTCCGTAAATCCGTAGAACTACATATGTACAGCTTAACATAAGCTATTATTATCTACACAAACTATCCTTAATTGTATCAATGTTTATGTACTTTATTAAAAATATATTTTAATCAATTATTACACATTGTTTTAATCAGAGTAGAAACATTATTAAATTGTTCTTAACGAATCACCAACCAAAAGGGGCTATGCGTATCAACATAAGTTGTTTACGTCTAAATAACTAGAATGACTTAAAAATAGATCGAGGCATCTTCCAAGAACGGATATATTAATTAATTATATAAGCCAAGGTCGTAATTAAATGCATTATTCATACTAATTTACGTTGCTTTAAGGTTTTTTGTAAAGTAAACTGTTACCACAGAATAAATAATAGTACTAGTACAGAAGGACCTCTTCGCAATACCATTTAAATAAATAGCGACTCTTGCTCCGACACAATAAGGTGCAATTCAGATCGCACACCGCTAATTCCAAATGGCTTATATTAACCTAAAACTTGCCTCTCTTTCTATCGCATAACTCTTATCTGTTCTGATGCCGTTAAGGTTGTCTTCTGTAAGAAGAATTAATCTAAACATTTAATAACCAGTTATGTGCCTATTACTTTACTTCTGTGAACAAATTAAGTTTTAAATAAACCTAGACTAGGTATTTACCTACTTAGTAGTACCTACGTAGATATAACTTATATTAAAGAAAACTATTTTATTTCACAATCTCTGCATAGATACTTTAATCTCTAAGAAGATAGGCATTTGCCATAACGTTAGTGTGTACCTTGGAATGAAACTATCTCTTTTAGGTGTTTAACTAGGTAGGTATATGCAAATCAAATCGCGGAACCCTACTCCAGATTAGCCGGAACAAACAGACAGACAGACAAAAATGTGAAAAATATTATTTTGGTATAAGTACCGTGTAAACATTCAGATGCAGTTAGTAAAAAACTGTCATTATGTCATTACAAACGGACACTTCAAATTTATTTATTTACTAGCAGTTCCCGCGCGGCTTCGCTCGCGTGTACATATTTATATATTTTGCGCGGAACCTTAATCCTTTTTTCAAAATCACAGTAGCATTAGTTACTCCTTTTAACATCAGCTATCTGACAGTGAAAGTCCCGTGGAAATCGGTCCACCTGTTCCGGGGATTAGCCGAAACAAACAGACAGACAGACAGACAAAAATTGTAAAACATGTTGTTTTGGTATATGTACCGTATATACATCCAAATGCACTTAGTAAAAAGCGGTTATTTTAATATTACAAACAGACACTCCAATTTCATTTATTTCTATAGAGTATAGATAGGAGATGTGTATCAGTTGTTGTGGTTCTAATAAATATATATACTTATCATAGCTAAACTTGACCTTGTACACAGAACTTGGAAATATCTAACTATACTGATTATTATTAATAATATAATCTAACTACGTAAATACGGGAAACGTAATTTGTAAGCGACGAACGGACGAAGCGACGTAGCGCGTTAGTGAGTATCGAAGTAACGTGCTACCCGGCCGGCGCGTGGCAGCCCACTGAATTTCGCTCGACTCGTCGCCGCTGCTATGTACCTGTAACTTCATACCTACTGATCGGAGTGGGCCTAGCCTGCTGTTACTAAAGTTCCTGACAGGAGCCAAGCCGAGGATTCCAGAAAAAGGTTCTGTTGTGGGCAATTTGTATTGCCGCGTCCAGACGCTTACTAAACCTCAACAAGCAGTCACAAATTCAATCGTGTGGATAGTATGTTTGCTTGATTTGCCAAACGTTTGGCTTGGCTTGCCGCCGATCCAAACTCTGTCGGTTTTTGTCGCCCAAATCAAAGGAAGCTTGCGGCAAGCGCTTGCGATGCATCCACATGTTTGTGTGTTGTTAGTTGTGCGCGCTGGCGACGATTAGACGTGTGCGTCCGTACCGAATACCGATTGTTTCTGATAAGCAATAATAAAAAAACGAGTCATTGTTCCATCCAAAAACGGTACGGTTTTTATGAATTTTTAACATCCACCATCTTTGCTGTATTTTTCTTTTACTTGTTTTTAAAATAACTTAAGCCAAATGTTATGGCCGACACAAGTTCGATGTCCGTCATGCTTGCCTCTTCAGAACACACTAACGCACTCGCAAGCGTGTGGATGGCGATGTTTGATTCCCAAAATCAAGTCAAACGTTTGTAGAGGTTTGTAGTTTATGGCTAGTGGCAAACGTGCGGATTCGGCTTATCAGTTTGACATTTAGTTTGGATTTGGTACTTCCAAGTTATTCCCCGACTTCATTATCTTAATATCTACAGACATTTAATCTTGTGACAAAAAACTAATATTTGCTTGTCTGTTGCATTTTATTTGAAGTAGATTATAATAATGCTCCTATAGAATTTCTACATACAAACAACGTGTTTTTCGTTCCATTACGATAACCAAAGTTCTTAAAATTATATAAAACTATATTTTAAAATTGTTTTTATAGTTCTTTTGTCGTTGGTTTAGACAGATTAGACCTTAAAGTAGAGGTTTTAACTAACCTTAGTTAAATTGATGTTGTTGTTGTTCAACTAGATGTTTTTGGATATAATTTGGCTATTTGAACGGTGGCTAAAAGAGGTAGCTTCTGAGGCTTGTCGGATGAGATGTCACATATTGGATTTAAGTATACATACGTATTGTATCGTCTACGTGAATTGTTGGAGTAAACAATAGTTGTAAAAGAAAATACCGGGTAACGAATGATCTTATTCTTAATATAGTCTTGCCTATATTATGAATTTATGACAGACAGATTATAGGAATGTGTGATAAGTAAACTATCTCCGGGATTTGTTTTTGTTTTAAGTTTATATTAGGTATAACCTACAACACCTAATTATAAAAAATATTATTTTTATCAACATATTTGCCGATGTAAACACCACTATCTCGAAGATGATTTATCGAATTGATGTTAATTAATAGGTTTCTAGAATGAATTGTTTTTATGCTGGGTATACAGAGTGTGAAAGGTGTTACTAAGTTATGACTTCAAGTACGGTCACGTTTTATTTTTAGCTTATTTAAAAAAAAACAAGAAATTAAAAGTAAATCAAGCTCTACGATGATTCTATGACTTCAACCATAGATCATTGTGGGAGATTTATATTCCATTGAAAACGTTTTCAATTTTAACTGGGAAACAGAAAATCTTATAAGATCACTTCGCGCTTCGTTGTCGTCTGTCTGTCAGTCTGTTAAAACTCTTATTCTCAGGAACGCGGAGAGGTATCAAGGTGAAATTAATAATAATGTCAATATTAATAGTAAGGTAGCCTCAAGCTGAAAAAAGTTAACACAATCAAAAGATACGGTCATTAAAGCTTTATATTTTAACACTTCGCAGGTAAATCAAAACCAGTAGGGTACTTTCCATTGACCCAGAAGCATGAAATTTGGTGAGAAAGCCAGGTCTCCTAGCACAAGTAAAGAAAAAATCTGAAAGTCGTTATATTGTCACATAAAAATATGTATATCGCTAAAAATGTTTTTTTTTGAGATTACAAACTAATGTTTTGCACAAAACAAAACTGTGAAGTATAACGATGTACGGGGGAGTACTTTTAGAACGGCCAAGTTAAGTTTGTCACTCGCAAAGAAACGGACAAGGATCTATCGATCGAGTATCAATTCCCAAAACGGACGAACTACCTTCATACAAGTCTGTACGGAACCCTCGATATGCGAGTCAGACTCGCACTTTTCCGGGTTTTTTTATTGATAACACTAAAACTCTACAATGGCAACTAATTAAAAAAACGCCCAAAAAACGGTTAATAAACAAGAGGAAAGGACAGAATTGTTTTACCTTTGCCTATTTATAAATAGATGTTTGAAAACGATAAAATGACTTTCGTAATATGCCAAAATTAAAAAAAAAATTCGTCCGTTATCATGTTATCTTACATCTACAGATTTGCATTTTGGAATTCTAGTCGTACTGCCCCGATGTGTAAGTCTTCAAAGTGCATCGACATTTGCAAATATTGCTTTTCGCCGAATGAGTGAGGTTACCGGAGGCCCTAACCCTTCCCCCCCCCCCCCTCTACCACTTTTCCCCGACTCCTATCTTAAAGACCGGCAACGTACTTGTGACTTTTGAGTTGCAGGTGCCTATGGGCGGCGGTAGTCATTTACCATCATGTGACTTGTCTGCTCGTTTGCCCCTAGACCATAAAAAAAAAGTGACCTAATGGTGCGTTCACTACATTTTCATGACTCAGAATGTTGTAATGCCTGATCAAATTCGCCCCAGTAAGAAGCTATTTGGGGGAGTCAGGTCAGAGTAGTTGCACTCTTGAGACGAGGAACTGTAATAATTGATCTCGATGTGTACAGTGTGCACATACTTATAATATGTTTTGAGCCTTAAGAAAAAAGTAGATGCCGTTTATTAATTTTCAAATAGTTACGGTTGTAAGCACGGTAAGGTAATAATGTAAGTGTCTGACTACCCACTAAGATATTGCAAATTTGAATCGTAGGTTTTAAACTACGCCCAGACGAAGACTTGCTATCCAGTTGAATAAGTAATAACTGTTTGAAATTAATAATAAAATTACATTATAGTTGGTCATGAGCCGAATAGTGTAAAGTAGGTATTGATTTTTTTGTAACTTGGAACACAGCTATGATATGATAAATAAAGTACCGTATGTTGGGAGTTTTTGGTTGACAGTTTAAAGAAAAAAATGAAACGAAATCTGCATACATCGCCGACGATATGCGGTGACTGCCTCGGCGCAGCACAAAGCAGCATGAGCGGAACAAGCAGCAGCCGAATTCCACTCGCCATTAGGAGTTGGCTGCGACTCCATTCATATGGCCACGCAGCTGCTATCTGTGAAAGGAATAATGGCAATGATTTATTGACAATGGTTTGCTATACCTACAGTGTTTGCGGACTGGGTTTTGCAAAGAATATAAACAAATGAATTAGATTAAAAGGGTTACAGACGCAATATCCCTGAAGGCAATATTCAGAAGTAATAGCGTTTTATGCACTTTTATTTTCATCTCAAGGTACAGTAGGGTATTTGACAAGTTTTAGAAAATATGTCAAATTGTCATTACAATTTGATCTATTCTTTGTAAATTCGACTCTCGACAATCGAGTAATCTGCACATGTCTCCAAAATAGCTTGAATCTTTTTATTTTAAGTCTTTACTGCTATAGAAATCTACCTATACGTATTTTGTATGTACTTATTCTTATTTTAATTGTGAAATTTAATCATTGAAATGTTGATATTTTAAACCTCTCTTGCTAATTGCTAAAAGAAATGTGGCGCGTCTTGCACCATTTTTTGCTTGCGATATATGGAAATTAACTTTGACAGTTTTGAAGCCGTGCGTGTTCGATGCCGACATTCTACTTAACTTCGTAATAGTTTCCAATTCGAGACAAAAACAATAGAAACTCTACGCCTTTGTTAGCTTTTAATTCTAAATGGAATAGAAAACAACTGTGATCTGTAGCAACGTGTGTTTGCTATGTTTGCCATGATACAACGGGAAA
Source organism: Callimorpha dominula (assembly GCA_949752705.1). Classification (NCBI taxonomy): domain Eukaryota; kingdom Metazoa; phylum Arthropoda; class Insecta; order Lepidoptera; family Erebidae; genus Callimorpha; species Callimorpha dominula. The sequence goes on from OX457003.1 coordinate 11,679,776, forward strand.
AAGTCACTGAAAGTCGATCCAAACTTGTGTCTGAAATCTAAGCCTCCTTAGAAGAAGTTCCTGATTGGGGTCGACTTATTCTAATTCAATTTAACCCAACGAAAACAGGTTTGCACGTTCACCGTCAAAAAGATACCTTCTGTCGTATCACCTCGCTTTGAGAGCACTTCCCTAACTGTCTAAGGCCAAATTAGCCTCGAAGAAGCTTGGTTTGCTGAACAGATCGAGAAAGTATTTCTCTTCGGCAAACCGCCTACAACTTTATAAGGCGCAGGTTCGGCCGCATATGGAATACTGTTCTCATATCTATACAGGAGCACCCCAGTACTAGCTTCTGCCTCTGGACCGCATTCAACGGAGAGCGAATCTTTCAGATCGGCTTGACCCCTTGGCGTTGCGTAGAGATGTAGCTTCAGTCTGCATTCTCTATCGCCTGTATCATGGGGAGTGCTCCGAGGAATTGTTAGGACTTATACCGGCCACAGCGTTTCGCCATCGTTCAACGCGACAAAACTTTCATCTCCTTCACCTGGATAATTGGCAATCCACCGCTGTGCGGTTCTCCAGAATTTTTTTGCCTCGCACAATCAATCTCTGGAACAAATTGTCGCGCCTGCGGTATTTCTGGACCGATACGACCTTCAAACCTTCAAGCAAAAGAGCGTACTCTCATGTCAAAGGCCGGCAACGCACTTGTGACTCTTGAGTTGCAGGTGCCCATGGTAGTCACTTACCACCAGCTGACCCGTCTGCTCGTTTGCACCCTATAATATAAAAAAAAAGAATGATGGTCCTTTCATGTATATTCGTGATCATAGCGCCCTGTCTGAAGTAACTTAATTGGCTGAAGTTTTATCAACTTGCATAACAGATATGTAGCAATATTCGTAATAGTCAGAGAATTTGATAAATAATGTTAACTAAGATTATATAAGTATTAATAACATAGTCCGATTTTACCTGTCATTATTCATATTGGCCGGGTATTAGAAATAGTGCAATGTTTAGTCACTTTTCCCATAACCATAACATATACATAAATTTGGACGGCTAGTATCCGCTACCATTTAAAATAGTAAGCAGATTATTCTTATGTAATTATATTGCAGTGTGATGCCCAAGTTATGCGTGTATTTTTAACATGTTATGATGATGATGAAATTAAACTGTGGGTCACAGTAAGTATTTATATTGTATAATAAAAGTATGTTGGAATCTCTCGTTGCACCCTACTTGCACCTACTACTAATACTTGCCATCATCAAAGCCCTAAAAAGGAAATTAGCAAAAGGAAAGGACTTACATGAACGTTAAACGAAAATATAAAAAAATAAAACGCAACAGTTACCGACACGAGTAATATTTTGAAGAGAGAGATAAGTTTATCAAACGGGTAATTATTCATTTTTATTACTTTAAATTTAATTAAGTATATAAACATTATCTAATGTCATATGGCACTGCACTAGATATTTTAATTGAATTCATACGAACTCATTATAAACACCGACTGTTGAAATTGTGAGTGATGCCTCGCAATTCTCCAGCGTACGTTCCGGCTCTGGCAGAGGTTATGAACTTACGACTCACGTAAGTACGTTGACCCATAAGCGTGCTGACTTGGTGTTGGTGACTAATCGCCAATCGCTACCGCTAACAAATTCTCTGCGTCGGAAAAGATGACTGAGGGGACAATTTATACTATACTTTGTCACTACTAATTATTTATTTTCTTTTTGACAGTTGCTTGAGAACATGACTGTAAAATTAAACTTTAAAACGCGGAGTAAAAAATATACAGAATACCTATTTTAAATCAATCTCTTTATTATCATGCGTTTTTATAACGCAAATGTAGTTTTTTTTTTTTATAAATGATAATTTTTTTTTGCAACAAAAAGCATAACGTTCTATTGTACGTAGAGAACAAATGTTTCTACTGCAAATTTATAATTATTTTTAAAACAATTTAAAAAGCCTCTCGTCTATAGGTATGAATTTGGCACATTCCCAGATGGCTCAAAAAAGTGTATACGGGCCGATAACTTTATGAAATGGATTGCTAATTGTTTGATATTTTTTAAATAGTAGATTTTATCAAAATATGAAGGGGGCCTATTAGCCCAGCCATATTAGGGTTTCGAACCTCCGAACCAGAGATAATAAGCTGAAAACTCCTATAAACCTTTATTTTGACACTAAAAGTGGTCCCAAAAGTCAGCTAAGGTCACAAAAATCGTTTTCTTTTGACTTGACCCTATTGTTCTCTGCGCTCTATTGCAAAAACGGTTAAGCCCGTGAAAAAATGTTTAGGATAAACATTTTCGAGCATTTCATGCTCTACAATTTTATATGTCAACATCATTTATTTGAGCCATAAAATATTTGCAATAAATTGATTTTGTGATGTTTGACCTTGAATATCTTAAGATGCGGACATAAGGATTTATGAGACTTTTGAAACAATATTAGGATGCCAAAATAATCGTTTATACAAGTTTCCAGCATATTATCTCTCATTCCGAGGTTGACCCTCTTTTTTGGCTAAATTGATTACTGACTGAGAACTTTTAGTTTATCTGAAACAGAAGATAGTCCATATCTTCTGTTTTAGATAAACTAAAAGTTCTCAGTAACATTAATAATCAGTTTTTATTATGTATAATATATTAAACATGAATAATATCATTTCATAAACGAGTTCAGTATTTTTGTTAAAATATTGTTTTTTCTTTTATTTAAATCGATTAAAACTTCCTCTTAAATAAAATCAGTTATTATTTTTATTTGAATCGGCAACGCGTTGGATCATTACTAATTGACTACCTACTTATCTAACTGTCAAAAAGAAAATAAAATAATGGGAAGAGATAAGTAGCTATGAAGTCACGTAAAACAGCATACTGTGCTACTCAAATGCAGGAAATAAGTCATGAGTTATTTGCTTCTGCAGGTTCCTTAAAACGACTGAGAAGTTTTCTACCAAACACCAAACCTGTACTTGCAAATTCACTTTTTCTTCCAATTCTCGACTATGCAGATGCCAGCTATCCAGACCTCACCGAGAACCATTTAAATAAATTGAAACTACTTCAAAACTTTTAAATTAGATTCATATTTGGACTGCGTAAATATGATCATGTCTTTCAATTCCGAAAAATGCTTAAGTTGTTACCTATTCGTCTTCACCGAAACGCTCATATTTTCGGATTGCTAAATAGTATTCTGTTTAACCCTCATGCACCTTCCTATTCAAAGGACGATTTGAATTTCTTTACGATACTCATACGAAGTTCTTACGATCATCAGAAAATCTTATATTAAAAGTGCGCGTGCATTCAACAACTTTCTTTGACATGTCATTTATAGTTCTTTCTGTTCGTTTGTGGAATGCATTACCGATATAAATACAGCAAACTAAAACCCTGACATCCTAACTTTTTTTTTTTTTTTCCAAAAGACGACTCCCGCATTAGGAATGATTCCTGTGTGGCGGGGGACTTTACAAACATACAAACAACGGTCACAAAGAACACCCAGACTCGGGTGGGAATCGAACCCACAACCTATGGCGTAGCAGTCAGGGTCACTAACCACTAGGCCAACAGGCCAGTCTTTAAAAATTTGGTCAAGCAACATTATCTGTCACTGTAATGTTATTTATTTTATTCTGTTCCTAACATCTAAATTGCTATCTATCATACTATATTATCTCGACGAAATTATTGTATATATTTATTGATGTATACCTATATGTATAAGTACCTATTTATATTTGTATATATCTCGAATAGTACGTCATCAACTACTATGTTTTCATTAAATAATTTTGTTATTATCTCCATCCAAAGGTTGTCTGGTAGAGATCGCTTTTAGCGATAAGACCGTCCATTATACTCTGATTTGAAAGGTCATCATGTATTAATGGTGTACAATAAAGAATATTCTATCTGTCTACCTATCTATAGTTTAAAAGTTCTGACCATTTGAATTTCCAAGTATTTGTGTAGTCACTATGTACTAGTATTGGGTACAAACGAAGTACCTTTACATGTGTCCAGTCGACGTCATAGCTATATCTTAGTTATCATTATCGCCGGACAGTTTAATTGATTAGTAGTATAATTTTATTGAATTAAAACAATAACAACTTTTTAGAATAAAACCGGTCTAGGATGATCGGGTTCTCTCTTTATCTATCACATAACAGGAATCATGAGCCTGTGACTCAGAAATTTGTTATTATATTAGGATGTTAAAATGTAAATTAAAACTGACATTTTTCCATAATCTAACTAAATAACTAATGAAAAATCCATCGCGAGTTATTTTCGCATACGAGTTCGTTCGTAGCACCAACTTGGAACCGCTAGGTACCACAATCTAATGCAAAGCGGGTTTTTGGTTTAATCGCTTCGGTTCAGGTGATCTTAACAACGACCCCAGAGGCCGATTTGAAAAATTTGATTTTGCTGTGAAATAAATCTATGATATGATTTACAGACAATTGTTCTGGGACTGGGTGTACTTTTTAGCCGATAATTGTTTGTTGACTGCTAGAATTGCGCAATGGTTAAAGTGGTTTCCTCGCCACTACACCCGCACCGTGCCGCGCCTTGCCAATTGTTTTTATTTTTTTTCCATGATAATGTTGTGGGTTTAAAATAAAAACGTGTGTCTCGGGACGCCTGTCATAAGTAATAACTTAAACGCCAGACAGACTAGCGCCGTAACGCATTGAGTAACAAAGCGGTTTACCCTCCCATAAGAAGTTATCACTTTAAAAATTGTGTGATGCACAAATAGTTCTCCCGGGCCTGGGTGGTATTTGTATCCGTTGTTTAAATGTTTGTAAAGTCCCCCGCGTCACAGGAATAATTTCTAGTGAGAGATGTATCTTTTTATATAGAAAAAGAGTTCTCGACAGATTACGTTGTTATATTAATTAATGCGTCGAAAATTCGATCTGATACGGTAATATGTGCGTTATCTGCCTATTATATAATGGCGTGCAATAACATGAACGTATAGAGAGTTCATTAACCCCATTCCTCATATATGTATACATATATATATGATATATTAATCAAGTACAACAAATGGCGCAATGGTTTCAGTTTAAAAAAAAGGAACACTGACACTGTGTCGAGTATTGTGTGATTTCAGATAATTGTTCTGAGTCAGGGTCTACTTTTTAACCAAGAATAGTTTGTTTGTGAAATCCTCTGTAATACAGGATTAGCGGTATTCTTAAAATAAAAAATACAAAAAAACAACAGGACAAGGACAGGTGACAATTGTCCTTAATCAGGTTTTTGACATACGATAACATAGATAGAAATTAGTGCGATTCAAAAGCAGTTCAAAGCTATGAACAACATGTACATAACCTATTGTATTTAGCTTGGAACTGTCTGACATTTCAACCAAGGACCAATGGTCGTGGTCGTTATTGAACACACATCACATTTAGAGATAATTTCATGCTCTGTACTTACCTTTCCAATAAAATCGAAGAAATTGAAACAAGACATGAGTACGATGGGCATCCAGGTTTCAAGGCGGCAGGACGGAATCTCTGATGCGATGCCAGGGTATAGGCTAAGAGTTGTGAAGTACACCAGGCCTATTGATACTTGATACGGGTAGATCGCGCGTCCAACAGCCAGCCGCGCCAGCACCCCACCTGCAATTCACATATAAATATTATTATGGGATTTTATTCTTAATGGAGAAAAGACTAAAGATACAAATCTGAGACGAGCCGCAGACTGCAATGTCGCTCTGCTCAGAATCATTTTCATAGAAACCAGTAGTGTCGCTTGCAGTTTGCGGTTTGCAGTCCTTCTTGAACTTGTACCTTAAATGTCTACGATTCACTACTCTACTAAACGTGAAATAGAAGAAAACCACTAATGGTTAAAGAAGACAAGTTAGAACTAGTGGATTTCGAAATTTATAAACTAGGCAATTGTTATTCGCTGGGGCAGAAATTCAATGCAGTAAACATAATTATTAGTATTGTATATTTCAGTTTATGAACATAATGATGGTGGCATATTTATGACAACTACGTATAGTTATAAATTCGATTTAAAAATGTATAATTTAATAATTTGGCTAGTTGATATTCGAACTAGCCAAATTATTAAATTAGATCGTATCGATATAATATTACGATTCAGGTGGAAGCCAGCCTTCTTCTTGCAGAGAAGAAGTCGAACAGCCTTTGACAACCTATCCAGGAAAAATCTTGCAGTAAACAATTGTATCAAGAGCAAAGTGATGCCTCTCAATTCTCAATTACTGCATAGGCGGATGCGTGGCTGCTGGAGGTCCCAGGGTGGTACACTAGGACGTGGATGACGCGGACTGGCTGGCGTTCTGTTATATTCCACTACATGACACAGCAGATGGTTGCTTGGTACTTTATAGGTAATGCCGATCTCGCTACAGAGCGATTCCCACTAAGACCATGGTCCGACTTCCCACCCTACGTTAGTTAATACGATTTTACGTTATGTTAATGATCAATAAAACATTTAAATTCATTATATTTTGTTTAGTTATTAGTATCCGTACTTTAATAGCATAATTTTAGTTTAGAATCATATAGTTTTTGGATGTCAAATCATTTACTGAAGACAGTTCTTAAAATCACATTTTTTTTAAACTGTATTAAATAGAGAGAGAGGGCAATTTTGTAGGTACTAAAAAATTTAATATTTGTTCACCACTTTAGTAGCCAGGACATGTTTGGACTACCTTTATTATATTGTATGCGTACACATGTTTTTACAAATAAAGGACTATCTATCTATAAATATTATTTAGTACGTTTGAAGGCTCTCCATGAAGTCGGTCTCTCCGGCGACTCGAAGACTACATCTTCTACTTTGTAAGAGGGACGGGGTGTGCGCAGAGCTGACGATGGTTCTGATGCAACGCTTTCAGGAAATGGCTCGGTCGCAGAATCGCCAGCTGGCACGGGTGCAGGAGCAGTCGGTGAATATACTGGGTTGGAGAAGCTGAAGGTGTTTGTTTCAATTTCAGCTAAAATAAAAATTTCACCCCATTTAAAAACGTATAAACGCATAAACGATAATTTCAGTGAACGAATAAATACTTTGTTTTTTTTTGTTTTTTTTTTTTACTGCTATGTACCTACGTTCAGAAGATCAGTTCAGTTCAGTTTATCACTTTCATCAAACAGTTTAGACGATAAATTGCAGACGAGTTTAGCGAAGTTCATATTATGAGCTCGTTTCGCTCGCTCAAGCAACAAAATCTAGAATGAAAAATCAACGTTCGACGAACAGTATTATTAAAGCTAGTGTTTTCCACTGATTTGTAACCACAACTTAATTTATTTGTAAATTTTGGATATGTAATCGTTAATAATCCGGCGACGCATATTCTGAAATTTTGTATGACAATAAAAACAATAGTGTAGACCATTAAGCCACTCTGAATAGTTATAGTTATATAGTTATAGAGTTCTCAACATTATTTACGACTTTATTCTCTACAGGGATTTTGCCATAGATTTAGTAGATTTATTATCTATAATATTATTATATACCTTTATGGTATTTACTGTTTTACTACAACAAAAGTTTTTTTGAATTGTTCAATAAAACTTTTGTGGCTTTGGAATGTGCTTAAAAATAAAAATCTAGTTGACCTAATCTGACACACCATAAAAACTAAAGTTTTAAAACTAAATTGTCAAAAAGTGAATTTAACAAGTTTTGGATTTAAATAATTGGAGTGATCGTGGTCTTAGTCTACTAGATCCTCCTGTTAATCCAGATATATATATAGCATATTATATTGATTTAGTAAAAGGTATTCTTAAAGCGTTTTCAAATCATTGGAATTACCTTGTCCAGATGTAGATAGTACGGGGCTCTGCAGTTTCAAAACCCCGTAACTAGCCTCGCCGGCTTCACTTTCCATCTGAAAATATACCTTAATATAGGTAACTTCATTAACTAAGGATGTTTACAGTTAGAAACTTTTTGATTTAGCATAAGAGGTGAAATTTTTAGATCTTCAGACTGTTGATAATGCCTACAAGAAAACAAATCCTGTGTCGAATATAAAATTACCTGAAATAATTGCCAATCATAGCTGTGGGAATGATTTTAGTATTGTTAAATTAAGTTTCAAGTCAAGACATACCAAAGTAGCATCTTCATTGGGGTTAAGATGTAATTGAATGCGTCGCCGGTGCCTGGATTCGTTCGTAAGCCTCAAGTAGTGCTGGACGAGCGGGTGGCGCATCATTACGTGGTGCAGCATCGAGTGGGCCAGAAGAATCAATATTGAGAACACGAAGAACATGAACGTACTGCGTTGCGGTTGCCGAAAACCATACTTAGTGATTATTCGATCTAATGATACCCAGAAGCCTGCGGCGCCTGTAGAAAAGAGCATGGCATTAGTGTTAACTATAATTTGCGATAGGTTTTATTAATTTATTTTTTCCCTTTATAAACCCTGGTCGAGAATTCTCAAGCCTCGAGGAATAAAAAAGGTCGAGAAACCAGAAACAATACTTTGTTGGAATTTTTCCAGCTTGCTCTGGACCTCACAACTGTCTTCACCGACCAACACAATGTTGTCTGCAAACAGCATGCACCAAGATGCCTCCTGTATTTCGGACTAGCTGTGCCTCGCGGTTTCACCTGCGTAAGTCCCGGTAAAGTGGGAATATCGGGATAAAAAGTAGCCTATGTGTTCATTTAGGTCTCCAACTATCTACATACCAAGTTTTATCGCAATCGGATTAGTAGTTTTGCGTTAAAGAGTAACAAACATCCATACATCCTCACAAACTTTCACGTTTATAATATTAGTAGGATGTCAAAGCCGATCTCGGGTGCAAGTCTACAGACACACTGAATTGTTCGGTGTTTCCAGCGACCGATCGTACATTAATGCTGTATTGTTATAGGTATTATACTTATTACGCATTAGCAGCAAGCAATTCTTGGTATGTAGTAACCTATAATATTTCTTAACTTTTTCTTAACTCTCCATCTCTACCTTCTTATTTAGCTCCCTACCTTCGGTTCTTGTGCTCAAATCATAATAGAAATCTTCGTTCTACAAATAATAACCTTCTCTTATGTCCCCCACATAACTCCGATTTCGTGAACTCTTTGTTCTATGTCCAAGCAGTTCTTCTCTGGAATGCACTCCCACTCGAAATCAGGATGTCCACAAACCGCTTTACATTTAAGAGGAGAGTACGGGATCTGCTCCACAATGAGTTGGCGGAATTGACACAGCGCTAGTACATAACTCTCTATGTGTGTATATATGTATGTTTATGATATGTATATATTATGTAGTATATTATCTATCAATGACACATAGCAAACTTTGCACCTATGTATTTTATTAATGTATTTAACGTGTTAGTGTGTAGTTCATGGTTTGATTTATCTATCAAAATTATTATAAGACCTAAATTCGTATCTTTGGAATAACATCTCTCTCTCTCTCTCTCTCTCTCTCTCTCTCTTTCTCTGTTTTCTCTCTTTATCTTTTGCACCTACCACTTTTATTTCTGCATCACCCCAAGGTTGACTGGCAGAGAATGCCTAAGGCATTAAGTCCGCCTTTGTACAGTCTGTGCATGAAGCATTAATAAATAAATAAATATAAAGAATTTTTATCGTAAAAATATGAATTTATATTTGTAGTTCTCTTGGATAGGAATTCGATAGTTTTAAGTGTTAATTACATTATGATCCTATTGCGTAATGCATATCTTAATTAATTCGGTTAGAAATTTGGATAAGTCCAGTAATAAATTTGTTTAGGTGTGGAATACTTAGATGTTGGTAACTTACTTTCACCAGCCATTACTGCTTGGGTGTACCTCGGTGGCAAACACCCAGTAAACCCATAGTACGAGGCTTGTTGTACTGTGCAGCCAAAGGCCACAACACCTATGGCTACCAAGTTGATGGTATAGGAGACATCTCTTGAGAAACCATCCCATCCGATATTGCATACAGCCACGAACAACATTGTTGCTAAAGATACTAGGATACCTGGAATTTAGCGAATAAATCATCAGTAGAAATTACAAAAATCTTACCGATAAAGTTTCATGTATTCTGTCGAGTGTCGGTTCTATCTGATAATGTTCCTCTGGAATGTTAATCTTGTCATTGACTCTGGATTCTTTTATGCAACTAAATTAGCAGATGATAGCTTTCGATTGTAAGCAATAACCGATGCCTATAAATACTTATGACCCCAGTGTTGTCGTTGAAGCACCAGTACAAGGTATAAGCATACGCTAGTATTGCTGTCTAATTGTGATCTCTCGATTGGGAAAGAACCTCTTAGTTTACGAAGTCGGAAGGATCTTTTCGCGTCGGGTTGAAGTTGAGAGGTTTATTTGAACTGTCGAACGGCACTGTGTAGCATATAGGGCAGAGACCAGCGTCCAGTTAAACCATTGCGTCTACCACGCTGTCTAATATAATCTTACTTGTTATGTCGCTAAAACGACGACTATGGACGCGATTATTTAGCAAGATTTGGATTGCTGAAATTAGAGTTACATTGATTAATATGTCTAAATTTGCACTGGTTTTAAAGGCAAAAACAGTTAAACGATCTTAGTATCTCTTTATACCAATTTACTGATTTACCGGTACAGCTAAGACTACACTGGTTTCATTTTTGACTCTAATCCATTAGCAAGATGGATTCATTTCTACTGGTGTTTATATTCCTACTAGATGAAAACCCCGCTTCGCTCGGGTGAAATGTGACTCATAATACACAATCTTTTAAATGTAGGTAGGTAGATATAAATGTGAATTGGCCTTAAAGAACTCAAGATGGCATCCGAGTGACTGCCATTTGCACCATTAGAATTTTACAAAATACTCGACAATCCGAATTTTGCCGAACTACGAAGTAACTACCGATTCTAAATCGCGCAAATGAATGTTCTCGCGCGGATAAGTATATTATACAACATCCTAACATCAACCGTTGTACCGTTGGGCCCGCGGTTCGCGAGGCGTTACCCCTTCGGGGACACAGGCATATGAGTGTTTGTATGTATGTATCTACATTGTCGTTGTAAATAATAAAACAAAGTACCATGCAGACACATACCGAAAGTGATTCTAGTATTATATGTGAAGAGATCAAGTAGCAGGTTGTTGGCCACGACAGCGAAGCAGGCAGATGTGATGTAAACAGTGGACATGTCAAACATTATTGTAGAGTTCGGGTAGTGGTGCTGGAAGTAGTCCACTGCCATTATGAAACTGAAAATATTAAAAAAGAAACGAATCAGACAGAAAAAACTAATCAGAGTTTGTTTAGTTCTGATATAGATGGAAAAAGGTATGTAGTGTCGGCTTATTAGTCGTTTGGCATCAGAATCTGAGACGAAACGTCGTATGATATGTCATAAGTCGTTCCCTCCCAAAGGCCAGAAACTTTCTGAAAGAAAAAAACGTAACTAACAACTATGAGTGCCGTCTAAAAACTTTAATGGCATTCAAACCAACATGGTTCGAAAATAATAAGGAATGTCTTACATTCAACTGCAACATTTTATACAATCACAGATAAAACTATCTATTTATGACATTGCATTAAACAAATTGTAGTTGCGATTTAATCAAAATCTCCTATCAATAGTTCTAAGGTTGGAAATACATATTAGGAGGTTTTAGTTGGGTCGACTCAGACACTCAAGGATTAAATTAAAAAAGTATAAATCTAATTGTAGTAGTGTGCCCCACGATTTTATTTTAGTCTGACCAATGCCCTAGGTACCTACCTAATTATTTTTAGTAGTACTATTAGAAGATTATCTGCACATATCTACAATTAAAGTCTATCTACAATTTTTTTTTTCTTTACATATTCAAGGTTTTAGTTTTTATTTAGTTACTTAATATTTCTCATTCTATTTAGTTCTTTTTTCATGGTGTCCTGTTTCTGTTCTGATCCTAGATATTGAGGGGGTTGTAAAAAAATATGTAATCCATCAATTTTTTTAATCTCTCACTTCAGGCTCGGATACAATTTCCTCTTACACTCCCTACCTAATTTCTCTGTCCATGAGTATTGATAAATCCGGCGGTCCTCGAACCACTAGGTTTAACTCTCCATATTTAACCGACAACAAATAAATGAGGTTCTTAATTCGACCGTTGGTATATATTCTTTTAGACCGTATATATCAAAGAAGGATTTGATGATGGGATCTTGATAAAATTGGGAGAAACCCTCGAAAATTGTAGGTACAAATAGTGTTTCTGTTTACTTTACATGACTTAATCAGGTTTTTGCGTTTAGGAACCATCACATCATGAAGCTGAGCTTATGATAGAAACCATACCTTTCCTCCACAATTAGAAGTTAGATTTAAGAACTGTGGTTTTAGTGACAGAAACCATTTGATATGCTTTGAAGAACATACATTTGAAAGTGTTTTTTATTAAATGTATTCAAAGATGACGCGAGCCACAAAAAATCATAAAATAAAATCTTTTTAACAAAAAATTAAACCAAGGAAAAAAATCTAAAAAGCAAGAAATAAGTAAACCTTTTAAGTCTTGAGTATTGAGCTTATTTACATAAACTAACAAATATTATATAAACTAATTTTGAGTATGCGCCAAATAATAAAATGATTAATTACCTATGTAGAGCCTTCTCCATTTCTACGTAAGTTAGTTCTTAAGTTAGTGAAATACCAGACCAACCTTTGCGTTATGCGTATTGCTGTTCAGCAATTTCAGCAGCAGCAGCAACAACTGTCATCGATGGTAAATCAAAAGCCGGGAAGTCCGGTCTTTTCAACATTTTTTTTTTAGCAACTTCTATTAATATACGGTCAAGATAATCTATTTTGCCTTGTAAAATGTAAAGTTTGCCTTGTAAGTTGCATCGTATTTCAGCGTACACCCAAAAGCCCTAGTATGACTTTTTACAGTTTACGTCTAGGAGCCAAAGAAACTGCAACAGGCTTAAATAGAATAGAATAGATATGTATGATTTTCCCTTTAATGTGTGTGGCATCTAGTAATCTGGTAGACCTTGTATAGAGTAAACTTCGCTAAAGTTTACTCGCAAAGACCGGTCTTCAAGAGGACGAATAATGAGTAGGTGGTGACACGTGTCCATTGCATCAAACACATTTATATTTTTGCTACCATTTCCGTACCATCCCAGCTCATGTTGTTTTTTATATTCTTCTATTGCCTCAAAGCTATCTTTGACGGCATTGATTTATTCGTTTCTTTTTTTTTACATATTAATGCTAATAAGTATAATTACTTGTGTTATTGGGATTAGGTTTGCGTTCATTTATATGAATACATTCAAGAAACAACTTATAAAAACATATAATTATCAGTTTTAAAAACAAGAGAATTTAATAATCACTCTATCTATCTATGAAGGATTAGCAACAAAATTAACTTTATACGATTCTGAGAAACGTTTATACATCGTGTTTTTGCTATATTTTTCCTGCACGTCACATCACTTATGTAAGCAACATTGGCCCACCGATGAATTCCTATTTACATAAATAAATATTTAACCAACCCCTAAAAAATATATTACTATGATAAATCTTGAAACAATAGCATTTAAACAATTCACATAATATACATAATGTTATAAGCGCCTACTTGTTTTTTACTTACAATAGCCATATTTACAAAAAATAAGATGTGTAGTAAGTTGTCTGTTTATCTTTTGTTTTGACGCCGTTCGTAAATGGTTTATTCTATTGTGAAATAAAAGTAATCTTACCTGTTAAAGGGTAGAAGGAAGGCGGCCCCTGCGATGCATAGTGTTAAATACACGGAGTTGTACCTGTCCGGGGGCGGCGCGCCGGGGTCCGGCATGGAAGAAAGGGGCTCACCGCGCGCCGCACGAATTGCCTCTATGCGGGCGTACCCGCGACCTAGAGTCTCATTCATGTTCCTTAAACTTTTATCATTTATCTAGATATCTAGAATAATAAATAGCTTTCATCACTAAAACAGGGTGGAAAACAACAAATATCGCTATAACTTTTTATTTAATATTTTTTTCTTTAAAATACATTATTTAGTCACTATATATAATATTGCACATTATAATATCTAAGTTATTTTTTTTGTGATTATAAATATTAAAAAAAAATAAAGAATTGCTCGAATAGTTTTGATTTTAGATATTTTTAAACACTGTTATCAACAAAATACTTCGCCGGCAGATCTTGACAGCCGAAGACAAAGCGTCACGCATGCGCGGTACACATCGATTTTCAATGAGGGTAAAGCCTAAGGCTATGTTCAGATGACGGACGTTGAGCGCGCGTTTTGATAACGCGCGTCAATCAGTTCACGAATTTTGTTGAAGCACTCGCCATGTGAAGTGTCGCTATACAAATTTCGCTTAATGCCTGTCATGTGAACGTACTCTTAGATTTAAAATGGCATTCAAGCCGTATTAAACACAACATGTTTAAAATAATTGGCCAAATAAAAATAATTGTGTTACATTCTAAATACATATTTTTTGCTTCATAAATTTTAAAAGATTTAACTTCACGCATACAAATTCAGGCAGACATTTTCGGTAGGTATCAGGGTTTATTACTTGTACAGTGAACATAATAGACTCGACAATAGCAATTGCACAGTTTATACCCGGACGGGTCGTCCGACCTAAGACTTTGTATGGGGCTCCAGTTTGAGAATGGGGAAGGAGAACCAATGAGACAGAAAATGTTTGAAACGTCACTGTTGAAATTATAACGCCTGTAGCTCACTTCCACTGCAAAACCATAGCGGATAGACTGCAATAGTTTTAGTTTGTGTGATCCGTTCTACAAAGCTAAAACTGCCTGTTCTAACCTATAAATACTATTAAGATATAACGCATCATTTCCTGCTTTCTGCTCAGACTCCACGGTTGCACCTCGGCCCGTAATTTTATTGCGGTTCTGTGTTTGTTTCGCATGAATCTGAAGAAGTAGACAGATTTTAAAAAGCGTGACTTTCTGTTTTTTTTTGGAAAATGGGTTTAATTTTACGGAAAAACTCATCTAATGGATGCCAAATTGACCATTACTATGTCATCTAGATTATAAAAATATTATACGGTCGAATTGAGAACCTCCTTTTTTTTTCGTCGGTTAAAAATGACTAGTTCTGTACATAATGGGTTTTCGCCTTACTTCTTTCTTTTTTCATTTATCTGGTGCACCAAGAGTCTACGTCTTTCAAAGCCAATTACAACGCACCAAGAGTTTACGTCTTTCAAAGCCAATTACAACTATAATATTTCTTCCTCTTCCGAAATTGCTGTTATTCAAACTAGGCACCTGCGTGACGTTTCGCTTCTCGAATCGTGATCACGAGAGGACTCGGCCTTCCTTATAATTGGCAAAATGTTGGTGTCTGATATGCCTCTGCCTACCCCTTCGGGGATAGAGCTTTGAGGGTAAGTCTCGGGTAGATGGTCATAGAATCCCAATGGCGGATGGATAATCGAAATATTTCATAGAATGGTTGACTGAGCATGGCTAGTTACTGTTTAGTTTGCTTCGCATCATGCCTGGGATTGCTGATGCGAAGCGAACTAAACAGTACACTATGTATGTAGTATGTCTTTAGCACACATCCACCGCGAAACCTTAGCAGCGAAGCCGCGGTAGTTTCGTCATGATTTGTCCGATGTTAGACAAGCGGAACAAAAGCGAAACTGCCTGTTCTAACGTAGAGATTTGAAATATTTATTATTATACTCTATTTGCTAAGTCATCCAGACTATAAAAATAATACAAAAAAATTTGCAGGCTTGGAGAAAAATCGAGAGGGAATTAAATGAAGACGGAATATACATAGTTATCACAAATAATAAATAGTCGTTAATATATGTATTTCTACATTTATTTATTTTTAAGATAACACCACACTCACATGACCATATTGATATTTCTTTCTTCTCTGCTTCTGATAGCGACGACCTTTTGCTCCGATTGCTACAATTCAATTGACTCGCATGACATTTCGGCGCCCGTTTCCGCTACCCGATTAGCGACATTTGTAATGTTGTTTCGCGGAATTCGTACAGGGGTTTCGCATCAGTATTTTCGCGACGGAGGTGTACTACAGGTGGTAATGTTTCACATCGAAAGCCATTTAGCGATTTCGCGGTGGAGGTGTGCTAGAGGGAGCATTGATCAGATCAACGTGTGTGTTATATTGCTGATTCCGGATAATTTCAAGCCTACTTTCTAGTCCTTCTTGTCTCTAAACTCCTTCACCCCTGGAAGAGTTGTTTAGAGGAAAGTACAAAGAAGGCTAAGCTCGAGAACTTACCAAAAGATTATGTTTTTTTTGTTTGTTCTGTAATAGAGTGTTCATTCACCGGATAAAGATCATCGATCGAAAAAGATGATTGCCTCATTCTTTGTATAGACGGGTCATTTCTTCACAACAATCATTCTAGAAGATAAAAGGACTGTTACTGCAGATTGATATGTCAGTCATTGTCTACCAGTTGTCTTGGAAAATGTTAGACAGCAGGAGCTAAGAAGCAGGATCCTCCTCCACCACAACAACGTTCCAGCTTACTCCGCCAGACGGAGTATCGAATATTTGTCTATCGAAGGTGTCGACTTTGTGCCTTTTATTTATTTCCAAAAATAATAGATATACTTAGAGGAATTTATTTAATGAACCCTGAAGATGCTATTGAAAAAGGCGTGAAAGAGAACCCTAAAGAAGAGTGGTACTATCGCATGCGACGGTGTTTAGAAAGGAACGGAGACTACTTTGAAAAGCAATAAAAATATTAACAGGTTCTATATCATTCCGTTTTTTATTTTCTAAAAACTTTCAGTGTGACCCCCGTTAATATTATATTTCTAGATTGTATAACAATAAAAGTATCTATCTATCTTTAATCTTTATTGATTCAAAAGAATACACTTCAACACAATTACACAAACTAATTTTACAATGTTTTATGTACAATATTTCCTAATATTAGCATCTATGGCACATATAAGCATACATTCATACATACAAATATTAGTACTGAGCGGGAGTCGAATCCCTGGCCTCTGTCGTCGCAGGCGAATGCTCTACCACCGCGCCATGTAGTTAATTATATTAAAATTTTCCAATAGTTACATACATATTACAAAATAATTATTTTGCGTGATGTAATTTGTAATGAAACTGGAAACATGGCGATAATGACATTTAATTAGTTTGTCGTTAGTTCAATTAAATAAAATACCAATAAACCGAGTTTAAATTACTCTTTGTTGCTATTAAGTACTTGATTATATTTTAAGAACATTATACCAAAATATCGGAACATTAATTAAGGCAAAATTGTAAAAGTGCAAAAACATGGTCTTTAGATATATTTTACACGTTGTCGGTAACGATTTCGGAGTAAAAGGTCCGTGGTTCAAAGATTAGTCTGAATGATTTAGCTGACAGTGAAAGTCCATCGTTCGGTTCCGCACTGGGTATTGGATCTCCTTCGGGTAGTTTCAGTTTGAATCTTTGTAATAAATGTGTCACGAACATGAATAGTTCTGATCGAGCCAGACCTTCGCCGATGCAGCGTCTTTTCCCTAAAACACAACAGTATGTTCAAATATGTTATTGTAAATAGAATCAAGAGTTCGAAGATGAAAACCCGCATTTATATGACGCACACATTCTGAATCATTTATACCAAAGAAACTCGAAGCGTCCCTTGCATTATGCAATTAATTATCTTTTGCTTGCGAATTGATTCGCAAATTTAAATGTCGTAAAGAATCGATTTTACAAATAATACACGAGCGGCACGTTGTCAACGGCAGCGTCGGCGGTAGTCGTCGAAGCCTTAGAGGCACAATATTCGAACCGTTTGATTCACTACATCTCTTGCGCGTTCGGTAAGTGTACTAACACTTCAAAAACTAAATTAAAGCTACAGGTTTTAAGGATCCTATGTTTTCATTAATTTTACCCAATCCATATTAACAGTATAAGCGGAATTTAGTTGGATAATAAGCTTATATTTGTAAACCCTTATTATCAATATATTAGTCAAGGTATGTTCAGTTTTAAATTGTCATATGACAAAAACAAGACATTCAATAGGGAAAAAAATCTTTCTTTATGAATAAGGCAATAAGTGGGTCTAAAATGAGGAGTTATAAGATTACGGAGAGCTCAGTTCCACTTATGCTTGTACCTAATTACCTACTCTGAACAATGTTTTTGGTAAGTAGTTGTTGAAAATGATGGCCGATAAAGTTTTATCTAAAAAAGTCAATACAATTATAATCTACTAGCTACCCGTCCCGGCTTCACACGGGTAGTAGAGACATCTTCAACGATCATTATCATATTTCAACCAATTTACTCCAAACGTTAATAAAATATACACTTAAACCTTTCTCATGAACCACTGTCTATTCGTGAAAACCGCATGAAAATCCGTTTAGTAGTTTTTCAGTTTATCGCGAATAGACAGACAGACAGGCGGGGGACATTGTTTTATAATACGTAGTGATTAATTGGTGTATAATAGAACGTAAGGGGTAAAAAGCAAGATATATACAGTACCTGAACCAAACGGCATGAGCCACTCGTCCTGCATCAAATTCCCTGCTTTAGTGATGAAGCGCTCAGGACGAAATGCACCAGGATCTTTCCAGTGGTTGCCGTTATGCAGATCGTACAATGAGAGCAGTACGAATGTGCCCTGAGTAAAACACACATTTAACTTACAGGTCATCACAGGTAATTTAAACCAATATTTAAATTACCTTACAATATTTTAAGGTGGTAAGCAGGAAATGGTAATATGTATATTATTATAAAATCGTATTGTTAGTTAGCTACTGACTATTATTTTCCACTCGCAATCAAAAACGTTTGATCTAATAACTTTAAACTAGCAATTCTTGTACAGATAAACCCATATGTATATAAGTTTATTAAATGGCCCTAGCGATTTAGATCTAATTTTAAATTTAAGTAAGGTTTGGCTTTTTAAGTTGATGAATAAAAAAAACGCGAGTTTCCAAAAACAAAAAAGACCGATCCTCGCCATCTCGGAGAGGATCTGTTGCCCAGATAATGGTTATTTGTGCTTACGATTTTATATACAGACTCAGTAGACCCATTTTATAATAGGCACACAAAATTCGCATACACTTCGTAATTGCAATCTGATGTAACGAAGTAAATATATTAAATTGCACAAATAATTTATAGAAATATTATAATAGCTTTTTCCGATAGCTTTGTTCGCTGTAGTCAATCAATTCAGGGGACAGTAGGAACTTTTTGATGTGATAACGTCTTATAAATCGATGAACGCCGGATGCACGTACGAAAAAGCATGACTCATTGTCACGTTCCGCCTGAGCCAAACGTGCAAGCGAGAGCGCGGATCAAGCGATAGAGAGGCACGATCGGCCTAAGCGTTCGGTTTGTGACGTGTAAAGAACTCGTCCAAAAAGAAAAGAAAGAGCGAGTACCTCTGAAGGAATACTTCTAGTTTCTTATGAATGTTCAAACCTGCGTATTACTTATTCTATTTTAAGACTAATATGGAGAATGTTATGAATCTCACAATTAGTACGTACTATCTGAAGTTACCTATTATCTTCAGATTCTGTGACGTCCGTTAGTATTTCATTAAGAATAGATGTACAAAGCCACAGAATATAAAAGTAACCATTTACCCAGGTTTACGCCCGTTCCATATACAAATTGTATCTGACAATGGCATGCAATTAAAAAAAGAATTTTTGAAAAAAAAAAACTATTCGTTTAGAAGTTATGACCGTTTCAATTTTCAAGTATTATTAACTCAGTTTCTCATAAGAAGGTAGAAAGTGTAAAGGTAAAGCTTTTAAAGTGAATTCCTTTTTTATTCATTCCATTATTGAGGAAATCCTTAAATAACTATCTTGAAAAATTATGCATGTCAGCTTTTATGGATAAGTAATTTGTCCATTGTCGGATACATTCTGTATAAACTTAGAGAGGGATAAGAACTGATAACCTACTACACAACATTTCGCAACAATTGTATTACACACAGAAATACCTTCGGTATTACATAGTTGCCCAGCTGAGCATGCTCCATAGCCATATGCGGGATGCCCATGGCGGCCACAGTGGAAATGCGAAGAGCCTCCAATAACACCGCTTCGGTGTAAACCATCCTTTAGAAAATAATATCATAAGGTTATGATCTCTGCAACCCTTTATCTTTATATCAAAATATGTTTGGATTCCATTAGGTTTTTGTCCGTGCTTTATTCATGCTTTATTACACGCAAAACGATAAGGTTTGTGATTATTGCACTGATTTTTTATATTGTAACTAGTGTCAACATACCTACTATACTGAATTATATCACTGAACGTGCCATGTTTTAATAAATCTGGTATATAGATACATTTTGTACAAACATTGGTACCCGCTTTCAAGGTTGAGCATTGAAAGTCGCTAAAACACGTGTTTGATAATTATATTTATATCATAGGGACGGATCACTGGATCTCGGCTAGTGGCAATCCGAGCTGGAGTAGATATTTATGTCTATTGTGTATTTTTAATTTTTTATTGTTCCCTTATTAACGTTAACATAAAATATGTATTGAAACCTGCTTCGATCAACGAGTGTGGGTGGTCGCAGTGGTCCTATGATCGCATCAATCTCGTCGTGCAACTTTTTCTGTACGTCATCATTGCGGATTATATGTAGGAGCACGAAGACAGCAGTATTTGAGACTGTCTCCATACCTGCCTCGAGTAAGTCCAGGCACAGAACTTGCAAATCCTCGTCTGAAACTAAAAATAAACGCTTTTTTTATTTGAGGCTTTCGTGGTAAGCAGTTTCACTATAAACTGCTAATAATTAGTGTATCAATTTTTTATTTTGTTAATAAAAAACAGAAACTATAAACGTAAGTTGTAGATATTATAAAAATAAGACAGATAATAGGATGATAACGTGTGTAAATAAAAAGGATATAAAGATTGTCACTTAGCAGGTCTAGGGTCTAGGTAGGTATACTGATAAACTTTTCGGTTCATTAGACACTCCCAAAGACCTAAATTACTGAGGTTCCTTGAGCTAAAACAACATTAAATACGAGAAATCATTCATAAACAGGCAATTCTTTAGTAATCGTGACCGTTCGGGCGCTTACATTCTGAACAAACTCTTCTGTTATAAACACTTTAAAAAAAATTAAACCGACCAACTAACCGACAAAAAGCACTAAGAGAAGGCACTGAAATTTGAAAAATAAATAGATTTCAAACTTAATTGAAAAGACAACAATACACTTTTTAAATAATAGGTAACTTTGTAAAGGCACTAGGTACCTACTGGTCTGTTTGAAGTCTATTATTTTAAAAGTGTCACATATATTGTAGTATTTTCAATTAAGTTTGAAATATACTTATTTTTCACTTTTCAGTGCCCTTTCTTAGAGCTTTTTGAAGTCGGTTAAATTTTTTTTGTTAAGTTTTTATTTTTCCATTTTTAGTGTAAAAGGTACGAACGTACTGAAAATACGAAATGCAGTTCGTTAGATTATATTAACTGTAGTTTAATAAGCCCGATACTTTATTTACGTAAGTAAGGTGGTAAGATTTTCAGGTTGTCTCCCAACTTTCTGCACTTGATTGAATTAGTTATAAAAAAAGATACAAACAGACCAACGTAGAACCTACCCCTTTTTTTAAAGTCGTTCAATAAAAATAACAATCATCACTTTAAACGTCAATGTTGCTTTATTTCAAGTAAATACAACAAACACACTACATCTGTCCTTAATTTCTGAGCGTTTCCATTCATTTTCCCTCAGATAACATCATCATATTCGGACTTGGTGAAGGGACCACTTGGGGAGCATAATTATGTATCCTTTCAAATAAAAAAAGATTTTTTGAAATCGGCATATAGGTGACGGAAATATCGGTGAACATACATAAAAAAAATAATACGGCCGAACAGCCGATAAGCGTTATATTTCTAAGGTCAGAGTTGAAATCTTTACGTATCAGATTAAGAATATGTGCGATTTTATTTATATATTCACTCATGTGAGCTTTGATTTGTATGTAATTATAGGAGTGATACTAGATGGCGCTGTACAAATTTTATACTTTTATTTAATTCTAAGACATTCTCACTGCCGTTCGTGACTAAGTGACCACACCAAACTCCACATTACCAATCACTTTAGTAATGCTAGAATAAAATACGCTCCATTGATTATGTGAGGTCGCAGCAATAGGATATTTTTCTCTATGAAAAAAAAACATAACATAAAGATAGTTTAGGCAATAGGGAATCGAAAAATGTTAATTTGAGTTCATAAATAAAAAAAAAATTATAATTAGTCTTTTATCTGTTTTAGAATAGACGTTTCGTCATCGCGTCAGTAAGAACTAGGTAAATTGTAAGTTTTGATGTAATTTTTTGAATATTTTATTCCTTCCATGTATTTCATTTAAATATAAACATGGAAAACAGACAACAGTAAAAAAAAGAAAGAAAGTTTTTCTATATCTAGACAAACCACAAATCTACCCATAATAAGCTCTTTCATGATAGATTTTTTTTTTGCAATATATCCTGATTTTTTTTGCCAAATTATAAAATGTTTAAACATCGATGTAAGATGTATTGTTTTAACTCCATCACTAAGCATAAGGATAGTAACTTATTTTAAAATTGCCAAAATTGCAATAATTTTTTACTACCGAAATTGCGTCATCTCATGACGAACGAACAACATAGCGTTTAGCGTTTTCATTAATTTATGCGCGGAATTTAAAAAAGTCAAATTGAAATGCATTTTTATGCCACATATTGACTGAATAAAGTTTTTAATTTTGTGGTTGTTTGCTTTTGTCTCAGGATCAAATTAAAAACTTAAAAAAAGGATGTAACACCCTATTAGCAATAATTACACCTAACAAAAATTTTAATATAATGCAATATTATTAAAATATGATGGAATGGAATATAGAGATTTAATTATAAAATTACGCTTTTTTACTTGAAGCGTTAATTACTGAAAATTAACATTAAACAATGACAATAAGATGTTGATATCAGATAGTTATTTAAAAACATAATTATTAATTTCATTCACCTGATATTAAAACATTCGTAAGTTAATTTAATTAAGTATTTTTGCAAGATAAGCGTCTTTAGGTACAGTCAGAACCAAAGATATGCGCCACAACCGTCCAAAAAATATGTTAGAGTACTAATATTCTAAAACTATAAAGACTATCATAGACCAAATATATCTATGCAACACAGACATCCTAAAATATGAATATGTGTAATCATTTTTAAAAATATCTTGTCAATCACAGTTCCCTTTAAAATGTGTACATAAATCTTATTACTTTATCTACTGTACCGAAACAACAAAAATATGTTTATTGACATGAAATGTCTGGAAGGATTTTTTGTTGCAAGTTGAACATGACACCAGATCGTTGTTGTTTTACTCAACTGTCATGACATAAAGAATTGTATTTGCCTGCACATTGTATAAAATAGTAAATAATAACTAGTTACTAAAATAATTAGTTGGTGAATTAAACGTAAAACATTTTGGCCGGACAGCAGTTCGTGAGAAAAACCCGTGGAAAAACCTTACGCGATGTATGTAATGAAAATTTATCTTTATATTTCTTGGTTTCAATGATAATACAGTCCCACCCAAAACCGTGGTCATATCCTCTGCTCCACCGGTTTTATATACAATACCCAATTCTAATGCAATAAATCATTTGCGGACCCCTATCTTTCCAAATATGCACAGGTAATGCGATGACGTTCGTGCGCGTCTACACGGTACATAAGAAAATTGTATTTTTTAATAACTATCTTATTTGAAAATCATACACACAAATGTCAAAGATAATAATTAAATAAATTACAAATCAATAATGGTCAAAAACAATCTTCTTACTCTACTAACCACTCTTCTATTTAGAATCATTATAGAAAAGAGGTTTCATGTCTACTAGGAAATGACCAGACAATTGGGTAGATGCCTATGCTCAAAATAAATTATTTCGGCTAGTTGAGCAATCAAATAGTGTGAAAATTGTCGTACAATTTTTACTTTAGTTAGTACTTTGACGTTATATTTATTTTAACATTAAAAGGTAATGATTTGATAACAGTAAGGCTTGACGTCATTCCTAGGCATTTCATACAAAAAACCTACGAATCTACTCTCAACATAAAATATTATCTCTACCCATCCGTGGTGAACGATGTGGATGTCACAATTATATATTTGTAAGCTTATACTTAAGTAATTTGTTATTGTGATGTTGTTAGTTTACCCAATAAAGAGGAAAAAAAAAAAAAAAAATGTACCCAACCTATGTTTTGACGTTGACTAATAAGATATTGATTTGACTTAATTGTCATTCCTACCCTATTGATAAACTTTTGTTAGGAGACATAATTATATTTGGCCTGCTGCAACGTGTATATACGAGTATTATGCCCTGGGAGTGCATATATAAATATTATTGATGTTAACTATCGTCGAAAATATTTTATCATTGGTTTGACCACATATCGCCTCCGGAAAAAAAAAGTGTCATAATACAAAAACAGTTATTTCGAGAAGACCCAACTTTTATACCTGTGAATTGAACAAAACAAAGTTCCCTTTTTCACTGAGCTAATATTGATGTTTTTATAGCTGTTGGTCAGCTGTAAAAACATCGTTATTAGCTCAGTCATTGATGCAACATTTGCTATTCAATTCTTTAAAAATGTTTAACGTACCTAACATGTGATATGTATGACACTTTTTTTGCCGGGAAGCGAGATTTATTTGGACCTTACACATATTTATGTCCTGCGAGTAGGTAATATTATTGTTAGATAAATTGATTTCGATTTTTAGTTTGAACTCATTTATATGGACCGCTACAAATATAAAATTTATTTATGGTCCTTTTTCTCTTGGGGAACCCATACTCAACCCCATAAATAAATTATAATTATATTCTAAATTGTATAAATTCCTAATTTTAACTAATACCACAGAATACATAGTAGTTGCTAATACCTAGTATAAATGCAAATGTGAGTTTGTTAGCTAGTTACGACTTTAAAGCCTTAACTATTCAACCGATTGTCATTAAATTTGCCAAACACCGAAACCGAAAAGGACATAGGGATATAAAAGCAGTACCGTTGAAGAACGATACCTAAATTGAATATCAAAATCTACATTATGTGAGCGAAGCGTCGGGCACAAGCAAGTGAAACTATAATTTGGTAGCCAGGCGAGCATAGTTACTTTGTTTACCTACGAATCCCTTTTTAATAAGCAGAAAGAAAGAAACATTTATTCGCTCGAAATATGGTTTCATGTTGTTTTCGAAAAGTTAGTGTCCTCAGCACATTTCACCTTAATGTACTTATAATCTACTTGAACTAATACCTTACATTTATTTAAAATATTAAGTACCTACTTATCATCTATTTTAATACGTATTCTTCAAAATCATCAATGGTATAAAAACATTGCTTGACAAGCCATGAATACCTACAATAGAGAGGTCGATAGTTCAAGTTATTTTTGTTACGTCGCACATATAAACATGTAACTGTATTATCCTGTAAATGTAGATAATAATAATAATAATAAGAACTTCATATATGTTTACAATACTTACATGTTTGATCTTTGGGATCTATCTTTTGTATGAGGAATGCGTCAATAACGTCCCTTGGATTCTTGACGTCAAGATTTCGCTCATGTTGCGCTATGGTTTCCTGTTCATTACACATTTCTATTAATTCGTATCAAACGTATACATATTGTGTACTACACATACACTATTATGTATTATTAAATAATAAAGGAAGTGTGGAACTAAATATAGTGAAGCTTGAACAGTAAAGGCTTATGAATCTTATCATTAGATTAGAGGCATTGCACATTACTACAAAGCCTATTAATGGTTCGTTGTTTCTCCTTCGATGTATTGTTATTTCTAAGCATGTTTAGATAAGCCTCTCAGTTAAATGTTAATAAAATTATAAAACATATAACCTTACAGAGCCCTGTCTACTACTCAAACCAAGCATTGTTTAAACTATGGATTCTGGAACACAGGTTCTTCTTCAGTAAATACATATATACAATAAATTACAAGTAAATATTATATATGTATATGTGGTGCGAAGGGGTTTATGTAGGGAAGGAAGTTGAGGAGTACAAGAGGAGAGGACGTCCAAAGAAAAAAATGATGAACTACTTGATGAAGAACTTCGCAGAAGAGCAATAACCAACGCAACTCAGTTACATTGTGATCCGGTCTAGGTGTAGGAACGCATTGAAGATAAACCAACAAAAATCGTTTTTAATATTTCTATATTCCTGATAGAAGGAAAGCAACCATACCCAAAATCCAATTCGGACTTGCAAAAACCCTTGTAAAAAAAACAAAAAAAACAACATCAAACTAATTTTGTTATTTTTATGATCTTTTCAAGAATCGTAGAGATTACCATTAAAAAAATAAAGATCTTTTCACGCAGAACCCAAGTTCCTAAACTCAATAACTTATCTTGTTTGTTTGAGCTGGAAACATTTTTATCGTAACTTGACCTCATCATCTCGTCGTTATAAAACTTTGACATCATCACTGCCATGACTTCTTTATACATATTATTACTAGACCACTAATGCCGCGTTCCTATAATTAAGAAACGATTCGTTTTGCTTACGGACGGTAAAATTTCGTTGAATTCAATTTTACTGTAAACAAAACGAATTTTGTTGAAAACAAAATGAATCGTTTCTTGATTATAGGGAACGAGGCATAAGTGAGTTTTTATTAGGATAGGCCATAACAAAATGAAGCCATTGGTGGGGGAAAGGCCCTCAATCTTACAGAAGACCGTGGTTGACAGCAGTACTAGAGTAGAATTGTTGTTGTTGGAGGAATCGCTGCAGACGCACAAGGTAAAAAACATGGCTACTACAAACCGTGCAACGTCTGAATATAGAGCTCTGGAGGCACAACAAACACGAGTTTGCCGCAATGCTACTTTTATGTCATCAAGAGTCTGTTCTGTGTACGTACCAACTTGTCTAAAGAGGACATTGACGAAGCACGCAAATCTATAAAAATCATTAGTCCTTCCCCCAGAATCTATATATCTAAAAGATATAAGTAAATAAAGTAGGTAGCAATCAGGATTGTGCTGTGGCGCAGCAGAGGATTAAGTGCAAAAAGGAATAGTGAAGCAACATATAATATATTACGCCACAAGTTACCGTGTAAATTCGGTGCATTGTTAGTTGTATCTATTGGCCTTATACAGAAAACAATCAAACCGTACTCTGGTTTTTAGACAGAACCATATTTTTTTGAATGAGTGACTCGCTAGCTGCAGCAGCTTTCATTCTACTATGTATGATGTATGTATGTAATAAATATCAGTGTGACTGTTATTTTTGTTAAAGTAATTTTCCATTCCTCGGGAACAGTACCGGATGAACGGTAGGACATCGCAAAAAAATACGAACAAACAACCACATTAATTTTTATATAGACAATACAATTATTTAGGACTCACCCTTAAAAAACCATGAATGGTTTTGTGGATAGAATGCAGTTCGTTATACCCAGATAAATTAGGCGCAACATGCCTTATAAAAGGTAAAAAGTTTAATATGCCACCACTCATATCTACAGCTCTAAATAACCTAGTGATTATGTCACACAATAATTTAAGGTTGTCATCATCTAAGTCGTATCTGAAAAAAAATACAACTGAAGTTCAAAACATGTATGTACCTACTAATATTATAAAGCTGATACATCAGCTTTATATCATGTATCACTATAGCACGCGTTTATATGAACACTTCACTGGCTCGTTAATTCACTATAGATATGCCGCGTAACACGTCTACTCTCGCTCGTATCTCACGTAGTACTGACTTACTGACTGACGTGCACCCTCTATGGTAAGTTCGAGATAGTGGATATAATTACTATTTGTTTCTACCCTACATACACTACAGCTGAAAAGTTTAGTACGAGTAGGCAAAACTCTAGTTCACTTCTACTTAGTTTTTTTTTTTACCATAATTTTTCAAGGACTTAAACAACATAACATAAAATACTCCAGGCGGACAATTTTCGAGGTCGTTATTTTACGTACAAGTAGGTTTTAGTTTAAAAGCGGATACAGGCTTCATCTCAAGAACAATTCGTGTAGTTCTGAGGTACCTACACAAGTACTAATTTTAGTTACATGTACCACGTGCCCAAAAGTTCATTTTTAATTGAAAGTTGTAATAGAAGACTTCTAGTTCCTGGTGTATTAAAGTAGTATTAAAGTAAAGAGACAAGTGAAAAAAATCTAATACTTGTTTATTTATGTTAAAACATGCTACGAATAACTCATGAAATTAGGTACTACCCAGTTACCGACGTATTAATTGTGTCAATGATATGTGTTTATATAATTTATACGTAAGCATGAGCGTGAGCGTGAGCATGAGCCCCCCCCCCCCCCCTCTTGGCTTTAGCGAGCTTACTTACAAACTTTTGGATTGCCCCCCTCTGGACCGATAAAATGAAATTTTGCTTCCGCCCTCTGGGATGACAATAACAAAATTTGCACCCTTCTCCCCCAATCACGCCAAGCACTATCATCTACCAGAATGTAGTAACAATGTTTAGCTGGTGGGCGATGTTGCTGTTTACGTCGTTGTTATCAATATAGGTATCTATAAATTTTGATTCTGATATTACTAAAAACAATATTTTTGGACAACCGCTCTACAAAACATTGACATTATGTTATATGAATTTGATATCAATTTTTATGTTATATTTAGAAAATTTATAATTGTACATGTGAGAACTGTGTAGTCAATAAAATATTAAGTAAATTTTCTAACTTGCGTGTCAGTTCTGAGTATGTCTCGCCTAGACGTCCTGCCGATGGGACTATTGGGTGTTTGTTCTCCTCTAACTTTTGGTGGAAATATAAATGTAAACGTGTAACAAATTTTTTGTTTGTTTTGTAATGAATTGATACGTAATTTAAAAATAGATAACACGCGACATTTACGTAGCGTTATGTTTAGCCGAAAAATAGTTGTGTTAACCTAGTTGAGTTAAAAAAAAGACCTGAAAAAATCATTTTGAAAAATAATAGTTCCAAAAATGCTCGTCCTGGCAAAGCACTGAGTTATTACTACAGTAATAATAACTCAGTGTTGTCCGTCAATTTGAATGCTTTTGTTTTTCTTCTATTTTATGCGGATAATTTTGGACAAATCCGGATTCCAACAACATCCTTGATATTAAATACCTATTTATAGTTTGATTCATGTCTCGTTTATTATTATATAACTGGATTAGATAAACTAGAGATCGTCTGGTCGAATTTCGACCGCTTTGAATGTCTTAATTAATTTCAATGTCCAGTATAATTTGAACTATCATTGTGTAGACTTTTAAATCATGACAGGTCATAATATATACTGGACAACATAAATATATGTATAGATTGTTGTAGCTAGTTACGCCCCACGATTTCTCTAGCGTAAGTCCCGATACCGTTGGAACATCGGGATAAAAAGTAGCCTATATGTTTATCCAGGTCTCCAGCTATCTACGTGCCTGCTTTTATCTCAATCAGTTAAGTAGTTTTTGCGTGAGAGAGTAACAAACATCCATACATGCATACATTATCCCAACTTTCACGTTTATAATATTAGTAGAATATAGATACCATACAACACTAACTAATGACCCCATTCTGTTACACCTTTTCGCGTCTTCAGTAAACAATGTCTGGTGACGTAATCAATATACATACAAGTAAATACACTTGAAGTGTCTGTTTGTAATGTCAAAATAATGGCTTTTTGAA
Organism: Callimorpha dominula; assembly: GCA_949752705.1. Lineage (NCBI taxonomy): Eukaryota > Metazoa > Arthropoda > Insecta > Lepidoptera > Erebidae > Callimorpha > Callimorpha dominula. The sequence goes on from OX457003.1 coordinate 11,709,771, forward strand.
CACTTTCCCTGCTACCCTTAAGCTCATACAGTTATTTGCACGATACCAGTTCAAAGAGTTAAAATCAGTTTTTAAAATTTCTGTCCGCCTAATCTCCGGGTGCACCGATTTCAACGGAACTTTCACTGGCAGATAACTGGTGTTATAAGGAGTAACTTAGGCTACTTTTATTCAGGAAAAAGAATTAAGGTTCCGCGCAAAGTTTATAAATATGTACACGCGAGCGAAGCCGCGCGGGAACTGCTAGTTACAAATAAATCAGTTTTCAAATAATGTAAGTAGGGTTAAAAAAAATAAGGCTTCACCTTTTACCGGCGACAAGTCTCCATAATATATTCACGATTGTAATATTGAACATATTATTAATAAGAACTGGCTCTCCACCATCTTTTATTCTCAGTTGAACAAGGGCCTTGCATTCTTCACTTATATAGTTTTCCATGTGTCGTGTATTGAAACCGAAATCCTTTAAATATTTTAATACAACACGTCTTGTATTTGTCCAAGAAGATCCATCGTTGAATACCAGACCTAAAATTACATTTTTAAAGGACAATGACCATGTATGTAGGGAATTCCGTCTTAAATTGTTGCACAATACATCTTTATTTATTATAGACTACGCTTTATATATTGTCAAATAAAAGTGTTAATTTTCCCACAAATACCCGAGTTTTTAAGTAATTAGACAAACACGGAGATACCTATCCTACATACAAGGACCTACAAATTATGTTTAACCTACTCGCAACTTATAAAATAACGTCAGACAACTCATGTACAAAAAAAAACCAATGCTAGTTAAACACAAAACAAATCACCAGCTGCTCATCAAGTATTGTCAGAGGAGGCTGGATTTCTAAAGCACATAAATATGAGCTGTTTCTAACTGGATTTGCTCTAGCATAAATCTCAAGTAGTAGACGTGTAAATGCCTCTGAGTGCATATGCAATTTGTGCAATCTCTGATAAAAGCAACCTTTGTCAAAAAGCTACTGAATGGCTTTTATAGTACCAGAGAGATATAGATTTAAACACTAATAATAAAGATCTTCTAACAAAATTAAAAGAAGAACCTTCTGTTCTGCCTGTTCCCTAGAGCAACTGATGGTACTGAATCTGAACTGATCGAGAAGGAAAACATTTCCGAAATTAAAATAAAACGCGATGTTTGACTCTTAGTAAAAGTTTGTAGCCTTATCTATGTGAAGTAGAAGAAGATACTGAGGTGAAAATTAGGGTTTTTAAGACAATCTCAGCATAACGAGTATATTCGGTCGACAACATTTAAATTAGATGAGAGGTATTTGTTTTAACAGGATTAATTTTGGTGATTTGCTGTTACAGTAAGTTGGTCTTTTCAGAAGAACATACTTAATTTTTTTTTTTGTTAATTTTAAAGGTAATTTTAATATAAATAAAGTCACACATAATTTAATTTATTTACCTAAAATAAAATAAAATAAAATAAAACCCTTTAGTTCCAAATCCTACTTATTGTTGGGTATTTTACATTGGGTTGGGTTAAATTAAAATAAATTAAGTTAGGTTAAGCTATGTGTTGTTAATATTGGGGCGAGTGGCCTTGCGAAGTAGACACACCAGGCAGGCACACCGAGCCGAGCTCCGCCAGATCCTGGTGGTGGAGTGGGAGCAAAGACTTGCGCGACCTAGCGCGGGGCACGCCGCTATAGCGGCGGTAAGACCCGTCCTACAAGAGTGGCTGGAGAGAGGACACGGAGCCCTCACCTTCCAGATGACGCAGGTGCTTTCCGGACACGGTTGCTTCGGCAAGTACCTGTGTCGAATTGGCCGGGAGCCGACGTCACGGTGCCACCATTGTGGTGATTGTTCCGAGGACACGGCGCTTCACACACTGGCGGAATGCCCAGCCTGGGCTGACCAGCGCCGTGACCTCGTTGTGGCAGTCGGAGCTGCGGGTAGTCTCTCGCTCCTAACCGTGGTTCTGGCCATGGTTCGGAGCGAGAGTGCATGGAACGCCGTCACTTCCTTCTGCGAGGAGGTAATGTCCGCAAAGGAGGCGGCGGAACGGGAGAGAGAGCGGAGTACGACTCTCTCTGCCCGCAGCAGACGCACCGGTCGCCGGAGGGCGTTCAATTACCTCCGGCCACCTTAGGAAGCGGCCTGCGGGCGACGAACTTTTGGGGAAGTCGTCGTCCGAACAGATACAGGCCCGAGAGGTTGAGTGTAGTGTTCCACGCACGCTTCTCAGAGGAGTGCGACCCACGTGTGACGGTCGCACCGGGTGACGGGACCCGTCTAGGGTGAGACGGGTCAATGCCTATCGGGGGTTGCGGAAGAATGCAATGGCGATTCTCGCTCCCCCGATCATAGGCAATCAGCGGAACACCGGGGTGTTTTTAGTCGGTAAGAGTCCGATAGACCCCTTCGCCTCCCCAAAGGCGGAGGACATCCATGAGGATCTTCCACCCCGTCACCAAAAAAAAAAAAATGTGTTGTTAGTATTGTTAGTGTTACTTATCCTAAATGTTAGTGGTGTTAGTATTGTTAGTGGTGTTAGTATTTACTTATTTTGGATTTGGACCCCCCTTTGGGTGTAGGCCTCCTCCAACCTTTTCCAATTCTCTTTACACCTTGCCTTCGTCGTCCAGTCTCTTCCGGCCGTCTCTGCTATGTCGTCCGCCCATCTTTTGTAGGGTCTGCCCACCTTTCTTTTACCCATCGGGCCTTTCCATTTGGTTGCGAGTAAGGTCCATCTTTTGTCATTGTATCGTGCTAGATGTCCTGCCCAACGCCATTTCAACTTAAGAGTTTGGGTGAGTGCGTCCTGTAATTTAGTTTTGTCTCTTATGTTCTTACTTCTTATTTTTTGTAGTTTCTTTACTTTGAGTATGCTTCTCTCCATTGCACTTTGAGTAGTTGTTATCTTTCGTCTTACTTTGTCGGTAAAAGTCCATGTCTGGCAATCATATAGCATGCTTGGTAAAATACAAGTATCTAAAACAGTTTTCTTGAGGTTAATGTTGTAGTTTCCTTTTAATATTTCTTTGAATGACCAAAATTTTTTCCAGCATATGTTGGTTCTTCTTTCAACTTCTTCTTCATTGTTAGTATTGGCGAAGGATACCTGTTTCCCGAGATAAATGTATTGATTAACATATACCACATCCTTCCCGTTGATATTGATAGGGGCTTCATGGCTGTTTGTCATCACCTTGGTCTTAGCGGCATTCATCTGTAATCCTATTTTGTTACTGGCTTCATCCAACTCTCTCATCATCTCTGCTAGGTCTTTTGCTGTTTCTGCTATTATGACGATGTCGTCTGCAAACCTGAGATGGTTGAAATAGCAGCCATCTATTCTTATTCCTTTTGATTCCCAGTGTAAGTTCTGGAATACACTCTCTAGGACAGCAATGAATAACTTCGGTGATAGAGGATCCCCTTGTCGTACTCCTCTTTCTATTTTTACTTGTTCTCCCCTTGTCTCTAGTCGGACCCTACTGGTACTTTTTGCATATATGTTCTTGATGATGTTGATGTACTTAGAGTTTACGTTGATCCTGGTCAATGCATTCCAGATTGAGTTGTGACTAATGCTGTCAAATGCCTTACTGTAGTCGACCAAGCCTAAATATAAAGTCCTATTGAACTCTTTGTATTTTTCGATTATTTGGTCTAAAGTTTGAATGTGGTCTGTTGTACTGAAGCCTGCACGGAAACCGGCTTGTTCTCTTGGTTGTGAGTTGTCTATAACTTTAGATATTCTTTTTAGTAGGATTGAGGAGAAGAGTTTGTAAGTGCTAGCCAGTAAGCTAATGGGTCTGTAGTTACTTATCTCCAGTGGGTTCCCTTTTTTGTACAGTAATATAATGTCAGCCGTACACCACTGGTCAGTTTCCGAGTCAAGTACCATGTTGAATATTTGCGTGAGGTGTTGTAGTAGGATTTTAGGGCTTCGTTGGGTATGTTATCCGGACCTGGACTCTTTTCTGTTTTTAGTTGTTTTAGATGTTCGTATACTTCTTCTCCTCGATTGGCTTTACTGGCATCTTTGTTGTTGTGTTTGTGTTTGTTGGCGTATTTTCACCATGTTCCTTCGTTGTGTTACTTGTTTCTTGTCTCTTGTATAGCTCTTTATAGAACTTCGTTGTTAGTTCTATTATTTCTTTTCTTGATTTTGTTTCTTTTTTGTCACTTTTAAGTTTCTGTATCCATTTTTTATGTAATTGTAGCTCTTTCGAGGCTCTTTTTATACTTCTAAATTTGAGTAGGTTTCTTGTTATTACTTCCTGTCTGTGCACACTGTAATCTTTCCTTATGCTTTTCTTTGTATCCCTGAACAATTTGCTTAATTTGCTTTTTAGCAACTTGTCTTTGTTTTTCACAAACATTAGTTCTGTACGTTGTCTTATAAGGTGTATTGTGCTTTCGCTGAAGATTTTATTGGTTTTATTTAGATTAGTCCCGTTATTGTGTTTTAGTCTTTCCAGAACAGACTTTTCTATTTTATTGTAGTATGTTTGTACACATCCATTGCTGGCTCCATTGCTGTATCGTCTAGGTTTTGTTTTAGTCGACTGAGGTAGTTTTGAATTTCCTTATCCCTTTTTGGTGTTTTAGGTAATGAGCTGAAGTTTTTTCTGTTCTTGTGCAGTTGGTTTAATACCAGTGACGCTCTCAGTGGCCTGTGATCAAAAGGAAATTTCACATTGTTCACAGTTTGTTATCATTCTTGGATTATCTGTCAGTATGGAATCTATATCATTCCTAGTGTTTTGGTCTGGTGACATCTACGTCCATTTTTCGTTTGTTCTTTTTTTGAATAAGGTGTTTGCTATAGAAAGTTTGTATTCTAAGGCATGTTCGATCAGTCTTTCGCCTCTTTTGTTACGTTCTCCATATCCGTATTTGACCATGATTACAATTTCTTCTTTTTTAGGGTAGCCTATCTTTGCGTTAAAGTCGCCCACTACTTTGTCGTCAGCTAAAGAGTGCGCTTCTTTAATATCCCTGTAGAATTTTTCAATTTCTTCTTCGCTAGACTTTTCCGTATACTTGAATAATTGATAGATCTAGGTTTTCTATTTTAAGTTTCAGTAGTGCTACTCTTTCTGATATCCCTGTGAAATTTATCATTGTGTTCTTTCATTTCGTTTTTATCAGAAACCCGACTCCATGTAGTCCCTTTGTTTGACCAATGTAGCACAGTATGTAGTCTTTATATTCCTCTACATTGACGCCCATTTTTCTAACTTCGCTTAATCCTAGTATATCATGGTCTATGTTTTCAAAGGCGTTCGTTAATTCTATGTAACGTTCGATTGATGCTAATAATCTGGTGTTGTAGGAGCAGATTTTAAGTACTGTTCGTATTTTAGTGGGTTTACGGCCTTGTTGTTGATGTATCCAACTTCGGTTGGATTGGTACTGCAATTGTGATCGTGGTGTTGTGGTTGTTGGAGAGTGGCGGTCGTGTTTCCCCTGTGGCGGTTCAGGAAATCCAATGCATTTGTTTTATTCATTTTGTTTAGACCTTTTTTTGTTATTTGTTCTTCGTTGGGCTTTAATTTTGTAGGCGTTTTTGATGGTGATCTTTTTCTTTTCTCATTTGCATTATTACCATTATATTTTCCTTTTATAATTAACTGGTCATAGTGGATCCTTGCTGTGTTCCCTTTTTTTCTCTCTTCTTGCAGCTTGGTTTTTAGTTCTTCCCTAATGTTAAGGACGTCCTTTGGGTAGTCTTCTGTGACGTTGGAGCCTGTCGGGAATTTTTGTTGTTTTTTAGCAGTTCCATTCTTCGCTATGAGAGAGTGAGCTTTACTAGTATGGGTCTACATTTCTTATCTTGTTTTTTCCCCAGTCTGTGGACATCGCTTATTTCCCATTTGTCGAAATTCTCCATACCTTCTGTTGTGCACACAAGATTAAATGTTTTCATAACTAGTTTCAGTAGACCATAATTGTTCTTCCCTGTTTCCTCGATTCTATGTAGAATGAGGTTATTTTTCCTTGTATCTTTTTCTGGTTTTCGTAATCTGTTTTTTAGAGTCGACACTTCTTCTTTGCTCTCTTCTTGTAGTGGTTTTAGCTTTGTTTCTATTGTAAGAGCTAATTGACTCGTGAATCTTTCAGTTTGGGCGTTGATTTGGCGTTTGAATTAATCACTCATCTCGTTCATATTTGTATTCATGTTGTCCATTTGATTTAAAAGAAGTTCTAATTGTTTCTCCATAGTCTTGGCAAATGCTACTAATTGGTAGGATTGTGAAATAAGTGGCAACTCTAATTTTTGGCTGGCAATATTAGTTCTCGTTTATGGTTGCTTTTTATCAATGGCAACTCTGTGTGTCTGACAGTTGAAACGACGAAGCGTTTTTGTATCACGTACTTATACCTATGTTTATACGTGTTTTAGATATCGGTTTTAGACACTTTTCCACATTCTACACTGTATTTCGCCACGAATTGATTGTTATTCCACTGCCACGATTTATGATTTATGATTCACACTTTTATATAGTCGTTTTCACTAAGATCTTGATAATGTCGCTTGATTTTGAATAAAATCACACTGATACACGAAAAGCGGTTCGACACTTTGACAGTTCCTCCGGAAGTTTTTCAATTTAATATAATTTATTTACCTAAGATACAAAAAAAAAATGTCATTATATTACAACTCTGTTACTTTCTGTCCCAAAAAAATAAAGAATATATAAATATTTTCAGAAGAAACTATTTTATATAATTTATACTATTTAACTATTTTATATATTTATATCACAATCATTATTTGTTTATTATTTTTCATTTATTAATAATAATAAGTCTAGTCTAGTATAGTCTTTGTAAGTCTAGGATTGAATATAAGATGCGATATATTCAATCCTAGCTTGCGGGTGCGTTGGGAAGAGAGCGTCGGGTTTACTGCCTCATAGGCAGTCTTTTCCCGCAATCAAACTTATAGTCACAAACTGATTTCCACGCGGGCAAAGCCGCGGGCTAGTACAGAATAAGAAAAGAATTATCATTTAAATTCTGTTTTTCGTCCGTTGGGATAAAACGGCCATGGGACAAACCACTGACCGAGTCACCTATTTTTGATTAATTTTCTTTCATTCTTGTTACAAATGAATGTAATAACTAAAAGTAAACTTACCTGATTTCTTACCAAAAGACCGCATTAGGAAAAAGAATCCCCCAGGCCTCCCTCCAAAAACTTCTCTAGACGACACTTCTCTTACGAAATCCTTGCCGGAGATTATAACGACATTAATGAGCCCCAGTCGTAATCCTAATATATTCCCATACACGCGTGACCAATTCCGCCATATCTCATGGTGAAGCTTTTTCGATCTGAGTTGTAACGCTACAGAGAGTAAATTTCCTATAAGCGGCAATGGTTTTGGCCCTAAAACATTTAAAATATAATTAATCTGGAATATATATAATAATATATAATCTGTTTTGGATTCTTTGCGTGACTATTGGTGACTACGTATCCCACCCCCTGTAATCTCTGTGTGAATTGAGATTAACAGCGTAATTAAATTGCCACTCTTATCTATAGTGATGTAATAAAGCTGAAGGACACAATTTAACCAGCTAATCCCTGAAACTACTATTCCTAATTCTTGAGGAAGATTATAGACTATTTAACATCACGCTACAATCCTTAGGAGAGGAGTAGTGATCATAAACGCTGGGGAAACTGCGGTGAACAACTAGTCTACTTATAAATTTGATATTTATGACTTCCTGGCTCCTGCAGTTTACATTGCACGAGGCGGACTTAATGCACTTAGACTTAATACTTTCAAACAATGTATTTCCTTTTTTAATTTTATTTTTTCTTGTTCTGTAGATATAAAATAGTTAGCATAAAACTTTAAACATCTTAAATTTACGTCTTTGCCTTTTTAATATCGGATGTATTATGTCCTAATCCTTAAACCCTAATGCGATTGGACAGGCACCTAATCCTAATTAATATTTTTAATACCTGGTGGATACAGCCGAGGTGTTCTAAACATATCTGAGAATAATAACACTAAACATATAAACGCAATGAGAACCAACATCACGAATGCTTACAAATACCACACTGAATGGTTTACCAAAGAATTTTCTACCTGCCTCATAAGAATATAGTAGATCTTTACTGATACCTGAGTTTAAATGTATAGAAAACGAAAGGTCAAGTCCCTGGAAGAAAAAATTTAATACAAAGGCCATGATGCTTTAAGCAGAAACAGTAGAGATAGCGCCAAGTTGAGCAAAATAAAACAAAGGTACTAAGGTGCACCCATCCTTTTCTCCATGACATTCAGGATATTTTTTTTCGACTATCTGTAACTTCGTTGTGGATAAAGCATGAATTTTCAGTGACTAAGAGGGCATAATAAAAGTATATTATATATATGTAGGTATATTCCCAAATTAGTCAAATTACATTCTATTTGAACATGTAGTTTACGAACGATTGCAAGGCAAAATTCCTTAATTTTGTCAGCGACTCACTCACCGATCATCAAAATATTAATGTACTCCTAGCATACACACGACTTTCAAATTTAGAACACAATTAGTACCTCAATTTCAGTCCCGTTTTCTGGACATACAAACTGCATAAGTAACTTTGTGATTCTATATAATTGATATGAGATTACAAAGTGCCTTCTGCACTTCATAGTATTTTTCGTCACTTACTTAACTTTTTTAAAGTATGTATGATTTATTATTCTTACGTGTTATTCTAATTATCATAGGAATAAAAAAGATGTCTAATATTGACATGGTCATTATATAATGTTGTTAGTTTACAAACTAAGTAACAATTAGATTTCGCAACTTTGTTGCGGTAGAAGAAGTGCGTTGCGACTTTTTTATATGTTACTAGCACTTCCCGCGCGGCTTCGCTCGCGTGTACATTTTTATATGATATTGGATTAGTTCAATAGGTATGGAAGTTTAGCTCAATCGGCGACTATGTGACGTTTCAATATTATGTGTCAGTGAGCAATAATAAGCATAACGTCAGGCGTGGTTCCCTCCTGTTTCTGACGCCAGGCATATTTGAGGTCTTGTTGTGTTTATATAGAGATCTGTTACGGTTTAGGAAAAGTTGTCTGTTAATTAAATCTCCTAATGTACATCAGTGTTTCCGTATGTGGGAATGGAAGTTTTTTTTTAAACAAGCGTAATCCCACTAATATCCCACTAATATTATAAATGTGAGGGTTTGGATGGATGGGTGGATGGATGTTTGTTACTCTTTCACGCAAAAACCACTGAACTGATTGCGATGAAACTTGGTATGTAGATAGCTGGAGACCTGGATTAACGCATAGGTTACTTTTTATCCCGATATTCCCACGGGATCGGGACTTACGCGGGTGAAACCGCGAGGCGCTGCTAGTACTAAATAAAATGATAATACATCGGTAGTGAATGATGCGAATCCTGTTTGAACTAGACTCTAGTTAACGCTTAAACGCTAATACTCTACTTACTAAAGTTTCATCTAAAATGTAATACTCTAAAAAATAGCATGCTTGGGAATTTTTTTTCGTTCTCTTCTGTAAATTCTACTTATTTCATTATCTATATCGTATCCATTTAATCTGCACATTTCCAGTCAGCACCTGATCAGACGAAAATAAAATCGGGGTATGTACGTAGCATTCATTACATATTTGACTCAGCTTTGACCCACACAAGACACAAACAAGGAAGCTGAAATGAAACCGTTTAATAATTAAGTTAAAAAAAAACAGATACGGTCTGCAGAATCCCGCGGTCGGATACGCGCGTAACAGTGATAAAAGATGGACGTAAGTTGTATAGCAATTACGTAAATAGATAACACATTAGGTCAGCTAGCTGTGTTTCTCACGTTGCCAAAATTACCAATTATCTTACTTATTATTTGAGTTAAAAGGAGTCGCCTCCACCATACAGACGACGAACGTGGCACTATTTTACAAGCTTATATTTAACTTGCAATGTTTGTATGTATGTATGTGTGTTCGGCACGAATCTTGGAAGCTAAATTAGAACCACTTCCCGATGTCCGATCGGTCTCAAATTTTGTTCACATATGTATCTTTGATGACAATACAATAATATGGTACCAAAAAGATGTACTGATGATGAAGCCGGCAGACGGCCATAGGAACTTCTTAACTAAACAAGATAAACCCATTTAGTTAAATTACCACATTAAATCTAAGTAGATACACTAAAATAAAACTTAGTTTTTATAAAAGCTTGTTTAAAAAAAACCAATTAGTTTATTTCTCCTCATGAGTACGATGATCATGGAAGAGGTGTAGGAGGGCAAGGTTGTACACATTGTGTACAAATAACTTTTCTTGTGTTGACAGTGTTAAAAGCCTTATCAGGCAGACCGTCTGTTTGTTTATTTATTTATTTATTTAAAACTTTATGCACATAGAGTACAGAGGCGGACTTAATGCCATAGGCATTCTCTATCAGTCAACCTTCGGGTGATGCAGAGAAGACAGGAAGTAGGTGCAATAAAAAATATTATAGTTTCTTAGGTAAATATGCAAACTAAATATCAGACGAAATACTTAAACAAAGTATTTAGGATAAAATACATATCAACAACATTAAATTAACTTGAAATATTAAATTTATACTTGTCTTTATAGGGTCTTTCAAATAGAGCGGGTCGATGTTAATAATCGGTGGCGGCCATTTTGTTTTGGCGGCATCTGCCAAATCTGTTTTTTCTTATTCAGTCACTGATGCCAAATCACCATGGCAAGTTACACGGTTGAGCAGCATGTGCAAATGATAAAACTTTATTATCAAAATGAGTGTTCGTTAGTGCAAACGTTGCGCGCATTGCGCCCATTTTACGGCAGACGCGGTGGCCCTTCAAAGTCTACTCTCCAACGATTGGTGACCAAATTTGAGACGACCGGTTCGGTAAACAACCAACCAACACCTTTACGTCAAAGGAACGCCAGATCAGCAGAGAACATCACCGCTGTACGTGAGAGTGTTCAGGACAGGCAGTCGATTTCTCGCCGTGCACAAGAATTCGGCCTTTCGCAGACTTCAACTTGGAGAATTTTGACGGGACTTGGGCCTGCATCCATACAAGATCCAACCGACCCAAGAGCTCAAAGTTAATGACCATAGAACACGCCGTGTGTTCGCTGAAAGGGCTTCGGAACGCTTGGAAGAGGACCCCGATTTCGGCCGAAAAATAATCTTTAGCGACGAGGCTGATTTTTGGATGAATGGTTTTGTTAATAAGCAAAATTGCCGTATATGGGATAACCATAACCCACATGAGGTTCACCAGGTGACAATGCATCCACAAAAAGTTACCATCGCTCAGATTCAGCCGGATCTATGCAGCAGAGTCATTAAAAAACCTCTCGGATTCGTGCCACCATACGAAGCCGCGGCGGACATTTGAACGATGTCATATTCCATCCATAATGGCATAAATGGGCCTTTCAAATAAAAAATAAATTTCGTTAATATCTCACACACATCTTGTTTTATTCAATTTTAACATCGACCCATCCTTGTTGAAAGACCCTTTACCTAGTGTATGTTATATAAGATCTGTAATAATGTGTAAACTACAAATGAATTTAAAAAAATCTATGTTATTTTTACCCGACTGCGGTGAAGCCAAAAAAAACCGGACAACCGCCTAGGGTTTCATATCAAACAACCTTGTATGTAGATAGTCCATCTCGGGAATCAATTATCAAAAAAAATTTGCCCGTCTTTTCTGAAAGGCAAACTTAACTTTGCAGTTCTACAAATACTCTCCCATACATAAATTTACGACAAAGTGAACTTTCCCAACGTAAAATGAAAGTTTGTAATCACAAAACCTATTTTTTATGTGATATAACAAGAAATTAACGACTTTTGGATTTTTTCCTTTACTTTTTCTGTCAGACCTTGCTTCATACCAAATTTAATGATTCTAGGTCAATGAGAAGATTATAGGTTTGGATTTAGCTGCGATATTATCACATTTTTTGTTTAAATGTAAGGCTTTTGATTACTTTGATAGAGAAGCTTGATTGTTTTGCAGGTTCAAGGGACCGCTGACATAAGTATTTGATGTTAATTTCAACTTAATGCATCTACGGGTTCCTGAGAAAATTGTTTTGACAGACAGAAAGACAGACGGACAAGAAAATGATCCTATATGATATAATGAACCTCTTTTCCTTTTGAGGAACGGAATTCTACAAAGAAAGAAAACTTAACTCTTATGCTCATTGAAAAAACAACTACCTATATCTTTGCATACTCATAAGTATAAAATGGAAACAAGTGATAAATTATGCTGTAACTGTATAAAGTCTGCACCAGAGCGATTGGTAATCAAAGTGCAATGACATTATTAAATAAGCAGAATGCAACTTTTTTTCCTCTCTTGTCTTCCTAAAACTATACAAGAGTACAAACATGTTTTAAAATTGTTTTCCTTGTATTATTATTTGTTACTTTCCTGTTATAGCAAGATATTATAATAAGATTTTAAGAAATAACAAGCTAGCCTTATTTGTCTAAGAATTGTTAAAGTTTGTCATCTGTGCGTTTGCACAGTGACTGAATAAATATCTCAATCTCCAGTAAAGTAAGACATATATTTAGATGATATTTTATTTTGCTATTGTCGTTTTTTTGTCAACTAGGTACTTAAAATTAATCTACCGGTAAATCAAAAACTCGGTAAAAAGTAATTCGTTAATAATTAATCGTAACTTAAAAAAATCATCAATGTTTACTCATTTGACTAGGTCTTTTTTTTTAAAGTAACGCGTACGTAACTAAAGTACCTGCATACCTATCTGTATTGTGCTTAGTAAGAATTATAATTTCCGAGTAGTTTCTGGCGATTCGGCGTTTTGTCCTCGATTGTTATGTCCAATGCATTTATTTGGTCTTGGTCAAAACAATTGTTTGACATGACTCCGTCGAAGTTTAGGTACCTATAATAATACGCGTTTTGACATCTAATTACGACACAATTAAATGTTTACATCAGTACCACGGCATAACAAATAACTTATCAAAGTAATATTTTATCAATTCATAATATTTTTGAAGATATAACATATATTTTTTGCTGTTTACATGTTAGCAACTAGATAACTTTATTATATAATTATGTATTTCCACGGAAATTAACGCGATCAAGAAAAGGTATTACATACCTCTGAATTGCCTGACGTTTCGACCAGGACCAGTGCCAGAGGACGAGACTGGACTGGACCAGGCCATTATACCTGTAAATATCTGAGGACTTCCCGAACATTAATATACCGGCTTCCTCGTCCATACATTTAAAGTGGACTTTAGCAACATAAGACAATTTCACCTCAAGACAGCATAGCAGACCTTGTTTATTCTGACGGGGCCAGACATATAGGTCCGGCTTCTTCTGCTCGTCGAATGCACGTTCATGAAGAGAAGTGAAAAAAGAAATGGAACCAAATGTGTTTATTTTTAATATTTAAACTTACAACCATTTACAATTTTAATTACTGTTACTAAATATTCAACACACTTAAAGTTAATTCGGAAGCAAAGCCAGAGCGCACCATATTTTTGCAAATTGGAAATCGCAACGGAAATGGGAAATACAAAACTGCTTCTGCCGGCCATCCATGCGCACTCAATAAATCACATTCGTCACCGAATACTTATTCCAGACGACTACCGAATTTGTAACTACTCTTAAAAATATACTCAAGAAAAACCTACCTAGTTCTAGAGGTACAACGTATTTACGTACCTTTTGGCATACCTACTACAATGTGCTCCGTGTTTACCCTGAATTGTGGTTCATATAGGTTACCCGGCACCAGCCACCACTACCTTTTTACTATATTTTTATAATAAGTCTCCTTGAACTATTTGTGACATTTGATGTCAAGCTTCATCAGCTTCTTTATTATACAATTAATTATTCTGTTAATAAATTGATTCTTATTATAAACTTATTCGATTTTTTTTAAATTACATACAATTAACTAGTGGACTTTATATCAACAACAAACTCTTCATATTTAAAAAAATATTTTATACTTTTTAGTTCAGTTTGCTATAAAAGCGTGCATTTTTAGTTTGTTTAAACTATAATTCATTTTATTAGTTACATCTTATTGCATTGTGTGTGGGTGTTCTTGACACCCCTAGGACTCTTGAAACTATTTTTACTTAGATTATAGTTACTAACTTTTTAGTGATCGCCTTAATTCCCGTTAATACGTAGATAGATTATAATTGATTCAGACTTTTATTTTATAACTTTTATATATACTACTATTCAATAAGTGTTAAATCTGTATAAACTACAGAACAGTATAATATTTTCATTATTATACTTTTTAATGGCTTTGTTTTGTGTTTATATATAAATGAATAATGTTCATTTTTAATCGACTTCAAAAAAGGAGGAGGTTCTTAATTCGTCGGAATCTTTTTTTTATCTTTGTTCACCGATTACTCGAAGACGCCTGAACCAATTTAGAAAAATCTTTTTTTGTTTCAAAGGGTATACTTCCCAGGTGGTCCCATTTAAATTTTATCGAAATCGGTTGAGCGGTTTCTGAAAAATCAACAAATATCTAAAAATTGTATACATGGATGAGATTTTCGTTTATTCCGAAACCTCGCTGTCTCATTGGAGCAGTGCGTTTAGTTGGCCTACCCATGTTATATTTAAACAAAAACAATTTATCATGATTTAGGCACATTGAAGTCGGTGATACTTTTTTTTAAAAGATAATTATAAACTTATTTATCAATCGTGCATTAATTTAATTACCTACATATTTCTTGATTTCAAATTAGTGTTATTTAAATAAACTAAACCACCAGCCTTATGAACTTAGACAATTTATTAGTTACTATATTTACTATACATAATAGGACAAATCGCAGATATGCTTTTCTGGAACAACATTGTTTTGTCTAATAACTTGATAACAAACATAATTCGTAAGATCTATGTGCGCATGTTACATGTAAAAACTTTGATAAGTTACGGTTAAATCGACAAAACAATATTGTATCGACCATTTCACTATTCAACACACTCAACTAAATATAATAAAATGTGTACAAAATAGCCAACAATTAAAACTCTTAACCGTAAAGGAAAACATAAACTTAGTATACTACTCTAGTACTTATACTATGTCAATGACAGCATATTCATAAATGTTAGAAACAGTCTCATCACCACTACTATAAACTATGATAATTACTAACTAACAGTAACTGCCATGTTGTTCGTACTTCAATCAGCACTCAAGTGATTGTTATCAACTTATAATACATTCCTAGCCTTTAATAACCCCACTATTCATCAAAAAATAAAAGGAATTGTCAATCAACTGCCACCACGTAGTTAACATGCCATGCACGTCGCTTGCATGTCATGCACATAGTTTGCATGTCATGCACATAGTTTGCATGTCATGCACATAGTTTGCATGTCATTCGCATCAATCAATACAATTAAACGGTCATGCATGCATGCACCCCTTAAGATATGACCATATCTTTCTTTAGCACCCTATTATACTCTGACGTAAAATTAAATATTAAAATGCGCAGTAATAAAATATAGATTTTCCATTTTCATTTAATTATAGCTACTATTTATTAGCATTAATTTTAGACATGACACTCCTACATGTAGTTTTTTTTCAAAATAAATATGTTATTGTTTTATGTAATAAAAACAGTAAGGTACATTCTATTGTAGTGATAACAAATGTTTCTAAATCAATACAAAAAGCCTTTCGTCAAGTTATGAATAGTTGTGTTTGCAATAAATATCATCAAAATGTTAAATTCAAGTACCAAACTTAGAGTAGGTAATCAACAAATGAAAGATGATACACACTAGGTTCGTGACTTAATAACATCCTCAATAACATTAAGAATCAGTTTTTACGTATAATAATATTAAACATGGTTAAATAATAATTTATTAAACCAATTCAGGATTTTTGAGCTAAAAAAACTTTTTACAACGATTATATGTTCCTCAAGATAAAATCCATTATGACTATTGTTTTTAATCGAATCCGCAATGTGTTAGGTCGTCACTACTTAAACTGTCATACATAATGTAATAAAAAAAACTATCACTCAGCAAACAAATCGCGCTTTCTCTCAGTCATCATTCAAGACAAACTGGTTATCACTTAACTCGTTGCTTTTTACGCCCACGCTCATTTTCTATGAAGACTTGAGAGTGCCAATTCTTCCAGCATACCCCAAAGCACAAATATGTGTTGCATGTTATGCATTGTGAGTGTACCATTTTCGTGTTCCCTTGACGGTAACAGACTTGACATCTCTTTCGAGTATTTGGGCCTTTTTCATATTTAGGCTCGTGCAGAATGTCACGCCTGAGCCTCAATTCCGCACCTCGATTTGGTACCGGGCGGCATATCTCTGTGTGTTGAGGATGATGCTTGTCAACGATGGATTTGGCGAGGACGTACCTAAATTCGCGATGAGTAAGAGCTAGTTTATCAACCCTTTTCATCGAGCTATTGTGCATAACAAAAGCATTATGTATGCTTACGTTGAGCAACCTCTTAAACATTTTTATATACCACTTTATTCCTCTCTTTCTTTCTAACAAGTACGTCGAGAGTTTTTGATCTTTCAGATCAACTCCACCCATTGTACTGTTGTAATCTTTCACACAAACCGGTTTCACTAACACTCTACCTGATTTTGACCCAATATAAGTATCATCGTTGTGATACGTGGAAATCATGCTCACTAATTTTGAGTCCTTCCAACATACAATGGAAACATCGCCACATTGTCGAGATATAATTGTTCCCTTGGCAACTTGTTTTGGTATACTTGTTAGGTCAGCGGGCACATTTCTGCGGTTTATACGCAATGTACTTAAGCAGTCAAAGCCTTGACTTTTTAGGTACCGGGCCAATGATGGACAATTAAAAAAATTGTCCATAGTGACGCAATGCCCTCGCTTTTCTAGCCCATCTAATAGCTGCAGAACAACTTGAGTACTTTTGCCGCCTAAATCAGTACTAGGCGCGGCATTAGAGGCACTTGGGTCATTTTTTCCTGTATATATTTCAAATTTACTCATGTAGCCGGTTCGAGACTCACAAAGTTCGTACGATTTAATGCCTAACCGTGCGCTTTTCCTGTGAATGGCCTGGGCCCACGACAGGCGACCCTTAAACAATGTCAGAGACTCATCTATACAAATTTCCTTAGACAGATTGTATAATGAGGAAAATTTATGGTTCAAATGCTGTATAATAGGGTTTAATTTTATTAATTTCTGTGAACAAATTTCTGCATTGTGATTTTGCGCTAAATTAGAATTGTCTACAAAATGTAGAAATTTGCTTAATAATATGTACCTATTGTATGACATTAATGTCTTAAATTTACTTAATTCCAAGAAGTCATTGGCCCTCCAATATTCTTTTTGACATGATCGGGGGTCTATGGCCATGTACATGAACACAGCAAACAGAACCATCATCTCGTCGGCATTAGTATCAGTCCACTTATGCAGACGAGACAATGGTTTGATGGTGCCTTTGTTTTTCATGTAAGCGAGAACATCACGCGCGTACTTATTCGTCTCGTGAGCTATATGTTCCAGGATTTCTTTTGTCCAAATCGCACGAAATACATCGTACGGGCTGTTATAACTCCCAAGGGGTCCTGGCGTAGGTCCAGTAAATTGTTCAGGCACTCCTGTAAATGTATCGTAGCCCTCGACCCAGGTAAAAACTGGTGACATTCCGAGCATGCGGTCAGCTTCCTCGTCCATTGCCTCCTCCAGCTCAGTAACGAAGTTTCGGATGGGCTCCTCCAACTCATCATTATCCGGAATGTCTCGCACCACACCGCTTACTCCTGCCATAGTAGTGATTTCGATAGGAGATTCATCGAACTCGTCGTCGAAATCGCTATCGAATTCACTTCCATTCTCACAGTGCTTTTTAGACTTACTGGTGCAAGTCATTCCACAAGTAGATGGCCGTACTTCAACGCCTGTTACCTTCGGTTCTTTAAGAATAGGTGACCTATAATATTCACTGTCTACCGCTAAATCTTTTACCCACCGTTGTACGTGCCACGGTGTAGATTCTAAAATATCTGCCGCCTCTTCGTCCGACATGTCCATCGCCTCCACTCGTTCTAATACTTCACAACTAACGTAACAAAAGTATTATAATAATTAAATATATGTAAGTCAATAATATGTAATTTGGCTTGCTAGAAAAAATTTGGAAGTGAACATACCATAGCGGAAGCATGGGTTCTTGCATAGCACAGCCAACGGATTGGTCAGAAGTTTGGTGGACTTTTTTCCCCTGTATTCTACCACCAGGTGTACAACCAACCTTGATTTCTTTGATGGGTCTAAAATGATAAAAATTACACAAGTCCACCTTTAAACATAAATGTAAAAACAGAAACAGCACAATAATAATTAATCCATGTTACATCGATGGGACTTCAGGTTCTCGAAACACCTCAGCTCTTTCATGTACAAGACCCATCATTAAAGCACGTCGCGCTGCCGAGGGTCTATGCTTAGTACTCCCTCCCTCCACAGAAGGAGTCGTGGAACGTGACCGCATCTCCGTGCTGTAGGAACGCGAGCTAAAAGCAACAAAGCTAAAAGTAATCAAAGTATTATATTATGTGATTTTTACAGCTGTTAGTACCAGGTTCACTAAAATATTCACCGCAAGATATGACCTTAACAGTCTAATATAAACAGCAAACTTTTACGGCGTTTGGTGATCCCTGCCTTATAACAACACACAGATTACTTTTTATTATTAAATTTGTTTTGATTACATTGTATTCCGGGAAAATTCGACTCTTTATTTCGATATTTTGTAGGTAGGTATATCAGATCTCAGATTAGCTAGCTGTTGTCAGTTTATTACATATTAAATAAAAAATAACAACTAGGTATACGACTTACAACCCTAAAACTCTTGAACTTTCGCAGATCATCAACAATTTGGGTATTTATAAAAAATATATATAGAGATATGTATAATACTTCACAATAAAATATTGAAAATAATAATATGACCAGGGCACTTGATTGTGTTAACCATAAAATATTATTAAATAAGCTTAGTAGCTATGGCATTAGAGGAAACGTGATTGATCTCTTAAAATCTTATTTAGAAAATAGAGAAGAGATTACTCAGATAATTCAAGTGAATATTAAGTCCAAAACTGAGATAGTTTACTTAAATTCAAATTCAAATTCAAAATCATTTATTCAATTAAGACACTAAGTGACATTTATGAACGTTAAATTGAAGCTAGAGTTAAAATCATAGATCGGCGCAAACAGACGCCACAGCATGTACTGGATTGTCGAGGTAAATTAGGTGAAAACACCAAAATCTACTGCCTGCTTGTGTCGATCTATAACTTCCAGTTTCCAAAATGCGTATAGCCTCATGAGAAGAATACTGGCAAAGAAACTCATGGCCACTCTTTTTAAAAGTCAGATCTTCAGGTACAATAGTGTTAGTGTTACACTCATCTATTACTCAAGTATGGTGTTCCACAAGGATCGTTAGGACCGTTGCTATTTATTTGTTACATAAAGTACCTTCCTAAAGCCACAAAACACCAGATGTGTCTATTTGCTGATCATAGCAAGGTATTATACAATACTGATAAATATAAAGAAATTAAAGATGACATTAATATTAGCCATACTTCTATAACTGACTGGTTAAATACCAACAACCTGAAAATAAATTTAGAGAAAACTAAAATTATGAACTTCCGTCTAACACAAAAAATTCACCACAACTCAAAAAAAGAAAGCTTCATACATGAAACAGACTTGACTAAATTCTTAGGTCTATATATTGATAATGACATGTCATGGAAGAGCCGTATTAGTAATATTAGCATTAAAGTTAGTCAATTCTCCTACGCTCTTCACATGCTTCGTAAAATTGCAAATAGGACTGCACTGCTAGTGGCATACCACGGCTACGTTGCTTCCACTCTCAGATATGGTCTCATATTTTGGGTTCCCCCGCTAGCAACGTTTCAGATGTGTTACTACCTCAAAAGAAATGTATTCGAGCAATTTGTAATTTAAAACACACAGAAACATGCAAGCCACATTTTAAGAATCTTAAAATGTTGACCTTACCATCGCTATATCTATAAATTTTGTAAAATGTAACACCCATTTATTTCGATTCATGGAAAGTCAACGATGCTCAAAAACATTGCGTTTGTAACGTACTAAGACGGCTTTTGTACACAAAAGTATATACGCAATGACATCAAAACTTTGTAACAAAATTACCTGAAAAAATTACCGTTAGCAGCAATATAAATGACTTTAAAGCTACACTTTTTGACCTATTAAATGACAAATCATATAGTGTTAAGGAATATTTAGAAGACATAATATAACATAATTTAATTTTCTGATTATATCACATATTTTTCAATTATCATCATTGACGTTTAATACCATTGACATTTATTCTTTTTCTACATTTTATTAACAACATTTGTATGCCCAATGCGAAACATAGCTTGTACCTTTTATATGTATTAAACATCTGTAACCACCTATGTTTGACAAATAAATGAATTCAATTGAAATTGAATTGAAATCAAATTGATTGCTTAACTCGAATTCTTTTGAAATCTTCTTGTATTTCACTGAACAATTAATATGCCTTTCTATAGAAAGAGATGGACCTGAATGGTTGGTACTGTTTTCTAATTGTTAACAATTCTTATTTTCACTTTTCTTCTGATAATTTTTAAATATATGTATAATGGTCTAATTTTAACTGATTTTTTTCTATCAACACTTACCAATCATTTATTAAACTTTCCGCTTCCTACGTAACGCTTTCATTAAATTTTTGTAAAGCCTGTAAAGATTAAATAATTTAAGAGCTGCCAACGAGCATATTATGAACTAGATGTTTATGTAGCTGATAAAAATACTTAGAAAAATTCTGGTCCTGCTCCATGGCTACACTGTAAGTGAGTAAATGTTCGTAATGGTCTTTAGATTCTACTTCTCCTTTTTAATTTTCACTAGTGTACTAATTTTAGTTTCTGACATACATTTTGTACATTGATTATTTATAAATATTATTACTGATATTGTAGATATGACATGAATTTTAATATTTCATTTTGAAAATATTGAATTGTATACCTACGTAAAAACTGTGTAGTCAATATTATTAAGTTTTTTGTTATTATAGGCAACAGCCCTAAAACTCCTACTTCTGACAATTCAAAAATAGGTACCTATAAATATTTAAATAAATTATTTTGATTTGATTTGATTTTAAACATTTAAACAAAAAAAATCTTTTTTTTTAAGTTTTATTTATTATTTAAGGTAGAGTGACATTATATACATTTTGTATCAAAACCTTTTTAATAAATTCGAAATAGTTTTAAATGTCACAGTTTTAATGAAGTCATTTAAGAAGTCGCCGAAACCGATTTACTTGCATAAAATGTTTATTGACAGTATTCAAAGCGTGGGGCGTGTAAAGGCAGCAAAAAGCGGAGTTTTGTCTGTACTTACACCAGAGAGAGAGTACAGCGTGAGTACATGTACTTAATCAACATTCAATCTGGCAAAAAAAAACGCTAGAACATTTAAAAAAAAATGAATAAAAATTTAAATTATTATTCTTTTGTAAATTCTTAACTTCATTGAAAAAAATTACATACAGACACAGCAACACATAGCAACGAAACATACAAAATACTGCCAATCCATAGTGATTTAAATATTGCTGTTTTCTTATATCGATATTGCGGTGACGTCAATGTCCCTACATTAAAATTCAGTCACACTCACACGTCTGTAAAACTCGCACACACAAACATTTTTTCGGTACCCCGCCAGTCACGCGAAAATGAGGAGACTGTTCGTCTATTACGCTAGTACCTATACTAAGTTTATGGTTTGTACCTATCACTTATTTTTTGTTATTTGTAATTCTACATTAACACTTATAAAATGTTACAATTTTATATTCATATGTAATTAATAGAAGATTCATGTAAGGCCGACTCACCGTTCCCTTCCTGAAAGCATTATTGTAACACAACACAAAAATAAACGCAAGAAGCCGACGCGTCGAAATGGCGGCTGTTGAGAAGTGGAACAGAAAATGAGCAAATCGTTTAATTCTTTATTCGTTGAAAAGGTCACACGTAAAATACTGAAACTGATATACTATACTACGCTCGGACGTTGTACAAAGCAGACGTGTTACTAAAGTACATTTAAAATTAAAAAATAAAGCCATTTAAGTTTAATACTTATACCATTAGTATTAAGAGTCAAAAATAATAAATGCCTTGACAAGTTGATACTTCATTACACTTTTAACAAACATCTTCGTCTCTGTGCCGCCGTCGCCGTCGACGCCGCGCCGCAAGTGACGTCAAGTTCCCTCCCCTTCCCTTCTCTTCACCTCTGCAAGAAAGAGACGCGTGTTATTTTGGACTCATTCGCAGAATGTTTCGCGCTAGCTCCAACTACTACGCTCATATCACGCATTGAATCACAAAACCAAAGATCACTATGAGTATTCAGTATAGTATAGTCACAGATTACTAAGTAGTTACTACGTACGGTATAGTACGCTCGCCTACTAGAAGTGGCCTTGAAGTCGGACAACTTAACTAGCAATTCTGAACTTGACAACAGAGGATACTCAGCCGAAATTCATTAGTACATAAAGTCATATTTCTCTAGAAGCAAAAGGCGGTGGATGGAAATTAGCATATTATTTGAACTGAATTGGTCAAAATGCAAAAGCAAATTGCCGCAAAATAATTACACTGTTAACATCACTAACTGCCATGGAAAATGAGCTTATGAAAAAATAAACCGAATACATATTATATTACGACTATTTAACAATAAAATAACAAGAAACTTCAACTTATTGGGTACAATGGTGAGAGTGGTGGGAGAGAGTGGTTTTGAAATCAACATCAATACAAATACATAAATAAAATTGAAGTGTCTGTTTGTAATGTCAAAATAATAGTTTTTTTTTAAGCTTATCACTTTATACAGTTATTTGCACGATACCTATGCATAAAAATGTGTTTTTTAAATTTTTGTGTCTGTCAGTCTGCTTGTTCCGGCTAATCTCCGGAACGGATGGACCGGTTTCCACGGGATTTTCACTGGCAGATAGCTGGTGTTATAAAGAGTAACTTAGGCTACTTTTATTAGGGAAAAAGAGTTAAGGTTCCTCGCAAAAATATATACATGTATGTACACGCGAACGAAGCCGCCCGGGAACTGCTAGTCTAATATATAAAAATTTCGTGTCACGGTTTTTGTGGTCAAACTCCTCCGAAAGTATATTTTTTTAATATATTTAGTAGGTATGAGAATAGTGTTGTCGCCACATCAAAAACTCTTATTTATTTTATTAAAAGTAGGGGTAAACTATAATAGATGATGAAACAGTTTACTATTTAATAAAATTAAGTTAATAGATATTATTATGAGTAGTTATACTGGTAAAGCAATGCTATTGGTCGGTTGATAAATATTGATGAATAGTGGGGTTATAAAAGGCCATGCTACTCGAGTGATTGTTAACAACTTATAATGTTATAAGTTGTTAAGAGCCATTTCACAAAATTTGAACGCTCGACTTTAGGTAAATGACTGCAGCATTTTGTATGTGTGCGTAGTTACTAACACGAACACATGTAGCGCGAGTGACGAGGCAGACTAAAGAATCTTGAGCTGTTATAATAGTAATGCACTAATTAGAGATTTATTAAAGAAATATTTCATTATGCAGTAGAATGAAGGTTTTTAGACTAATAATAAATCACAAATATTTGTGTAGATAAAACGTATAATAAAAAGAGCCTTAAAACGACATATCGAGTCAACGAAATTTTTAATAAAGGTTTTCGCTATTGAGCTCTATAGGGGTTATAAATTTTCACCTTAATTACAAATATGTTTTTTTTTATTTTACCATATAAATCACGTACACAATAAGTACTTTATTAAGCTAATTATATTTTTAAAGATTAATTAATAAGGAGCTGACAGAACTCAATGTTTAGATTAGCGCCCTCTAGTGGATCTATATATGTATTATTAGCGTGACGGTCAAGAGTTCAGTGCTTTTTTGCTATAGTAAAAGTGCACAACGTGCCTAAAGAAGTTTTCACTTCAAAAATTATAAATCTTGGTACCCCGAAAACATTTTTGAAGTGAGAAAATGATTAGATATTTTTATATTTGAAGAATGATTGTATAATGACATGATTATGTATAATTGTATATAATATTGTGTAAATGTATAATTTTTAAAGCGGCGTTAGCGTAATGGCTAAGGCGTCGATCGGTAAATCAAGTGGTTGTCGACTCGAACCCCACCCAGTGCACTACCGGCGTGAACCCACTCCTAACACAAGCACTTAGCTTAGCTGGAGGGGTTAACCAGAATACTAGTAATGTGTGACCCACGTTACTGGTATTCTTTAAAAAAAAAATTACAAGTAACAAGAGAAAAAGTGATACT
The DNA here is from genome assembly GCA_949752705.1 of Callimorpha dominula. Taxonomy (NCBI): domain Eukaryota; kingdom Metazoa; phylum Arthropoda; class Insecta; order Lepidoptera; family Erebidae; genus Callimorpha; species Callimorpha dominula. The sequence continues at coordinate 11,734,400 of OX457003.1, forward strand.
TTTGAAAACAAATATCTCTTTTAACAGTTAAATATTTTAACTATTTTATATTGGCAAAGAGGAATGCGCACCTACTATAGACACTTCGGCCCTGAGTGCACATATATAAAAGCATATGAAATTTACAAGTTACAGAATTAAATGGTTAAGAAATTGGTTTAAAAAAAAGTCCGGATTTTGGAGATAAAATGGTTTTTATTTTTACAAATATAGTTTTAAACATTAATTTTCTGTAACACATTATCAATCACATTATAAATTACATTATCAAATTTTGATTAGATCTGCCAGGTATGGTGACGTGATCAACTATTTACCTGCTGTGGTCGAACTCATTGTTTTATAAGATTTCGAACTTCTGCTATTTCCAACAAAATGTCTCCGTATTTTGGCGCCATTTAAACCACAATTAACACAGCGTAAATGTCTTCTTGAATGAGTTACTAAGGGCTGCGAAGACTCTGGCTGGTATGAAAGGTAGGGATGGGGGGGGGTGATCATTATCAATGGCTATGGCAGCCGAACTTCTCGTTATGTTTCCTTATATACATTATTTGACTCCAAAAGTATTGAAAATCTATTATTCGCCTGCCATCCTATGTAATTCTAAAATAAAAGTGACAATCTGCATCTACGTGGTTCAAATTCAAAACAAAATAAACATAGTATATACAAAAAATATTTACGATTGAGTCTGAAAGTTCCACTGATTCCTCAAGGTCGTGGTCAAATACAACAGCATCTTTCACCTACAAATTTTAAGAAATCATATTGTTTGTATAAACTAAGATAATAAAAGTTTGTTAAAGTCCCTTTAACGCATATTTATCTAATTAAATAGAAATAGTGATGGCTGACTATGTCAATTCGGTAGAATGCCCAAATGAAAAGTAAAGAAAAAAATGTACTACTGAAATATTTACGATTGATTCCAAAAATTCCACTGATTCGACCAGTCCGGGGTCTAATGCAACGGGTTTTTTCTCCTATAAAATTTAATAAATTATATTATTTACTGCTAATTAGAGGTATGGTTTAAACCTAGAATTGTTTCTAAAAGAATCAATTTCTGTTACCGGGTCTAAATTTTCACTTGTACCCGGCACAGCGTCCTTCCTTCCTTCTAATGATACTACCCTCCACTACTCGATTTGCGCGATTTCTCATTCTAAAATAAAACATAGCTATTAAGGTCAATGCCTACAAATAACTTGAATGAATAATGATTTGAAAAAATAAAAAAGATCTACCTTGCTTCTGTTGCTTTCTCTATGGCAGCAGAATTATTACGTTTTCTTTTTTTGACACAATGGTACACAGAACTTTTGCGCCCCATTTCTTAAACTGATAAAAAAATAGCATCTTTATTCTACAATATACTCAAATAATACTTTACTTCAAAATAAACAAAACTTAAGAGTTTTGTTACCTTACCTGATAAAAAATTATACTAAGAATCAAAACTTTGTTGTCGTAGTATAATAATGCGTTTACAATACAAGCGCTCGAAAATCGGGAAGCGGGAAAAGTGACACAGGTCCTACTTCGACGGGCGATAACGCCGTACTGATTGGTATCCACTTGCGAATCGTAATTTATTGCATTTTAGAGTAGTTTTAAAAATGATCTTATTTCTAATTCAAATAAGCAATTGTCAAAAAAACTTTAGAATTAGATTCTTCAAAGAACATAGTTTACTTAAATATGTATATTTTTTTGAAATTACGCTTTATTGTAACCAAAAAATCGCGATAAATTTGCGATATAAGCCGTATAAATTGGACTAAGTCTTTATTTTTTTGCTAATTAATGTAATCAATAATTGAGAAAATAGTACATTATCTAAAGATTAAAAGATATGTCCTATGCTTACCGTATTTTTTTCACCCAAATTTATAAATATTATTGATAGATTTTGGAATCGGAAATTGTCTCTGCGATGATTTCTCACTAAACGAGTTGTGGGAGATTGATCACCACAGAGCAACGAAGTTGGTTTTCTTAAATGTGATACATTAAGGAACAAGATCAAAGAGTATTCTATAGCTTACATGTATTTTAGAATTTCAAAGTATTACCTAAGATCATAAATTAAGCGACCGAAATCTTAAAAAATGGCGTGAAAACGTGAAATGGCTCTTAACAATCACTTGAGTGCGGATTGAGGTTCGAACAACATGGCCATTACTGTTATTTAGTGAATTTGATAGTTTAGGTTGCTATAGACTATCAAATTCACACAGTAACTTTATAAAAAACTTAACAAATTTAAACATTACCATTGCGCTTAAGAATAAACAAGAAAAAACTACTACTACTTTACGACCTACCAACTCAATAGTTGTGAGACTGTTCTTAGATTAAATTAAAATTATATTAAATATACTTAGACTTACTTACCTACCTACTTAAATTAAAAATACTTTACGACCCAGTAGGTCGTAAAGTATTTTTCACCCTCCTTGCAACGCATGCCGGGTGCAGCTAGTATTTTAAATAAATTTATACTATCGATTTCATTAATGCCAAATGTAAATAATTTAATGACCACCAAATAATAAAATCTTAACTCTTAAGTTGGCAGTAAAATTTTATACAATATTTAATAATAATGATATGTTATCATCATATTGTTATGAAAACTGACAGCAATGATGAATAATAATAAACTTGGCTATCCTTAAGAACAAAACAACACAATACACAAGCTCGAAAACAAGAAATGGTCGAAGTAGCGATAAGCTTTGTAATCAAAAAATAAATAATAATCCTTAATAAGCAATTTATAAAATAGTTAAATACTTAAATAAAAATTATAAATAAATAAAACAATATATGTAAAAACCGCAAATTAACACATATTAAGTAATTAAGATAATAATACAATACTAAATATATAAATAAATAAAAAAGCAAAATAGTTTTATTAATGTCAATAAAGGTTTAAATATAATACACATAATGTGACCAGTTCATTAAAACATCAAGCCCTCAGCCTCGCTCCTAATTACCCAGTGCTGTGCCCGATACGATGATACATATTTTTAAGTTTAACATCTATATAACTACACATTGTGGAAATGCAATAAATATTCAGTATTGAGTAATGTTGCATTCCCATACAATGGTTTTTAGTTTTAGTAATCCGTTTTAAATCACACGTTTTGTACATTATAACAAAATACCAATTTAATTTATCTTATCCTTCCGTCTAGCGTTAAAATATCTATGAAGTCATTAATTGAAAAGTACTGCGTATTTTGATATGATTCCTATCTTAACTGTTGATACCGGTGATACAAAAATATGTACCGATAATCGTTCGACTTTCAAATTGTTTTTAAACTCATCTATAAGACGTCAACATGTCACCAATATGCATTAAAATCCTTTCAAACTATATTTGATACAATTAAGAAGCACATCGCACGCCTGCTCATTTGAAGGCTTAAAAAGACATGTAACACCCGTTAACATACATGGGACTTGCCTACCCTATCCCTGCTGCGGACGAAGCCCTGGGGATCTTGCTCACTAAAAGGAAACATACTAGGTACAATAGTATATACTACTAGCAGCGCCCCACGGTTTCACCCGCGTAAGTCCCGATCCCGTGGGAATATCGAGATAAAAAGTAGCCTATATGTTAATCCAGATCTCCAGCTATCTACATACCAAGTTTCATCGCAATCGGTTCAGTAGTTTTGGTGTGAAAGAGTAACAAACATCCATCGATCCATCCAAACTTTCACATTTATAATATCAGTGGGATTACTGAAAGAAGAAGAAGAAAGAATCTTATGTACGGCGGCGGAACGTGATACAGGCCGCTTTAAAACGAGCAAAATCTGCTACTCCTTATCTGCTTGCATTAAGACTCCAATTTCCTTCTAGGAGTGCAAACTCTTTTTATTCCATCCATTTACTCCTCAACTGGGCCTTGCTGCAATGTTCTATAGGGGTTTTCCTCGCAGAACCGTAAAGCCACTCCACTCCAAATGCGTCGATAGTGTTTGGGGATTGACTAAAACCTTGGTTCATATCGAACCGAGTCCACAATCATTGAATCAGTTCGTAGAACGCCCGCCACACCCGGGGGCATGTCTTGTCACACCTCCACCTATGACCGATAAGAATAAAGTGATGTCTCTTAAGTAAGCTATTGTTATCAAAAGTAAACTGACATTTTGTTTTTCTTTACAAACCAAGCGTGTATATTAAAACGTTGATAAAATTTATGCCTTGCGAGTCTTGTGCCTCTAGTTGAAGCGACTTATGAATGATAATAACTTGATCAACATATAAATGAATATTGAAAAAACATGTTAAACACAAGCTTATTTAAACTGTTTTTACTAAAAAAAAAATTCATTTATTTATTTATTGTCATCCAAACCAAACGTGTATGCATTTCAGCATAATCGGTTGAGGATAACTACTTTAACTTGCAGTTGCAAATTAGACCCGAACAAACATAGCAAGTTAAATAAAAGCTTGTCAAAGCACACGGTCAACTAGTAAAATAATTTTATTATTATTATCTAGACAGATCTCATGAACTGCTCAGGCAGATCTCGATCGGCCCAGTTCAACGATTGGCTCACGACATATACATGTAGCTCTGTCGAAGGTAGGAAAAAAATGTTTCCAATTTTTTTTATTGATAACACTAAAGCTTGTCAATAGGCTACTTGGCTGGCCTGTTGGTCTAGTGGTTAGTGACCCTGACTGCTAAGCCAGAGGTCGTGGGTTCGATTCCCACCCAGGACAAATAATTGTGTGATGAGCACGATCATTTGTTCTGTGTCTGGGTGTAATTTATCTATAATATGTATGTATTTAGAAATATATAAGTATGTTTATCAGCAGTCTGGTTACCATAGTACAGGCTCTGCCTAGTTTGGGATCAGACGGCCGTGTGTGAGATGTGTGGAGTTATTATTATTCTCTTTATTTACTTAATATACATAAATTACATTTTTAAATACATTCACTATAAAAAAATAAAAACAAATATATTTAAAAATATAAAAAATTGTGCCCCACCGGTATCGGGTACAGGGACCAAGCTACCGGTGGTTAGGGTTCCACAGATAGAAACTTCCTCACAATGCGTGCCGTATCAAGGAGGACTGCCTTCTGCATCAGGCTCTTAATCCAGCTGCCTAACGTGAGCCTCTGAAGGTGTTGGTCGAGGCTCTTAGCAATTAACCCATGGGCCGAAATGACTATCGGCACAATGATTGCTGAACCCACATCCCACATGTCGACAATCTTGTGGGCTAGGTCCAAATATTTTATTTCTTTATCTTTTTCGGCTTTTAAGAGATTGTCGTCATGGGGAATGGTGATGTCAATAATCATTGCTCGGCGCTCTAATCGGTCTATCACCACTATATCAGGCTTATTGGCAACAATAGTCCTATCAGTGATGATAGATCGATCCCACTACAATGTTGCACGACCATTTTCGAGAACTGGGTCGGGCACATACCTGTAGTACGGTAACTCGACAGCCACAAGATTATATTTAACAGCAAGTTGCTGATGGACTATCCTGGCCACTTGGTTATGTCTATGTAAGTACTCGCCGTTGGCAAGACGAGAACAACCAGAAATTATATGCCTGAGGGTTTCTCCGGGACGATGACACGCCCGACAAATGTCAATTGTGCCGTCCTTCAGGATATATCTCCGATAGTTATTCGTCATAACAACTTCATCTGTAATTGCACAGACAAAACCTTCAGTTTCTCCGAAGAGGTCACCGAACCGTAGCCAGGATACTGATGCTAATAAATCTATATCGGGCCCAATTAAGGCCCGATAAAAACGTCCATGCAACGCCTTGCTCTTCCATATCTCCCTGCGGTCTGTAATAGTAAGTACTGCTGGTTTGCGCCAGTTCTCTTTTCCTAGAGCAAGCGGAGTGAGTCCGTTGTCAACTGCCACCACATCCCGATACACATCCAGGTCAACGGAGAGGAAGTAATCTCTAAGGTTGCATACCTCGCGGTTATGGAGGGTCTTGGCATTTAAAAAACCACGACCCCCACATTTCCGCGGGATATACAATCTCATGACCGATGAACGTGGATGGTGCATTCGGTACGCGGTAAGCAGTGTACGAACTCTTCTATCCAGGGCATCTAGTCCAGTCTGAGTCCATCTAAGTATGCCAAAGGAGTAGGTTAGGACTGGTATGACCCAATCATCATAGGCCCGCACCTTATTACCACCTGACAAAAGACTTTTCAATACTTTTTTCAGGCGGCCAAGGAACGTTCCTGTAACGATTGCTTCATAGTCAATTCATTTACACCTAACGCCTGTGTCATACCTAGATACTTGTAAGTTTCGTTGGCGGAAAGACATCTAAGGTGTGTGGAATCTGAGAGTTCCATCCCCTCAGATTCCACAATCCTGCCTCTTTTTACATGCATGACTGCACATTTATCCACACCAAATTCCATCCTGATACATTTACTAAAGGTTTCAGTTACCTCAAGTAATTTTATCAATTGGAAATTGTTGCAGGCAAACAGTTTCAAATCATCCATGAAAAGGAGATGGGATATAACCTGACCTTCTTTCTGTAAACGTTAGCCTATCCCTGAACTCTCCAGTAAAGTGCTGAGAGGATTCAAAGCTAAGCAAAACCACAAGGGACTCAAACTGTCACTCTGAAATATACGACGCCTGATCTTAATATACTCGCCGTAACCCTGAGACCGCCGACATCCTGGATAGTAGAGTACCGTTCTCCATTGCCGCATACATGCCTTCAAGAAAGTGCATAGAGTTGTATCTACCTTGTACAACTCCATCACTCTCAAGAGCCACGTATGCGTCACAGAGCCATAGACTTTTTGTAATCTATCCAACATGTCGCCAAATCCTTTCGATTACGACGAACTTGTTGGTTAATGGTCGTGTCAATAATAAGGAGCTCTTTAGTGCCACGTGCCCCACTTTTACATCCATTCTGAGAGTAAGCCATAATAGTATTGTTAGTTATATGAGATGTTATCTTCACTCTCAGAATAGACGTAAGTAATTTATAGAGTGTGGGTAAACACGTTATAGGTCTATAACTTTTGGGATCCGTGGCACTACCAGACTTAAAGAGCAGGTGAGTTACGCCTGTGGTCATAAAAGTCGGAAGCGAACCTGATTCTAAGCATGATTGTAATTGAGATGCCAATCGTACATGTGAGCTACGGAGCCACTTTAACCAAAAGTTATGCAGTCCGTCCGGTCCCGCTGATTTCCAGTTCGGCAGCGAACGAACTGCATAAGCTATATCAGTATTCGATATTGTTATTGGCTCCATGGTATCAATCGACTCACACGAACGTTCGACATCTTGCATCCAATCACCCTCTGTGTGAGTGACAGGCATCGCCCAGATGTCACGCCAAAAGGTATTCGTAATTTCAGCATCTGGGAAATGTGTGTCACTCACTAAATCAGGCTGCTCCCACCTTCTATAAACCCACCTCTCATCCCTTTGGAATGAACGATTCTGAGTATATCGGTCCACTCGTTTTTTGTACCTTCGTATACGGTTTGCCCATGCATAAACTTTCTGATTCAGAAAGTCAATGCGCTCTGTGACTCGCGCTGCATAATTACAGGAACTGATATCAGTTCCCGAAAAAGCCCGGTTCACAAAACGCATTACTCTCGGGCGCGTGTTACCCGATCTGAAACAGATAAGCTTGCCAATGAGTGCCCTCGCCTCAGCGATACGCCGTTCAATCCTGCACTGCCACGCCGGAGCAGCAAGCTTTGACCGAGTAGCGGTATCATTTTCTGGAAATTTAACACCAGCTACTCGACATGCTGCAACAGCCGCACAGTACAGAATTGAGTGTGTATCACTGAGATCTGTGCTTTCTTCTAAATAAATACCTAATATAGAATCAAGGGCACACACTAGCGCTTTATTTCGTTTATGCATTGGCAAACGCGGTAAACGAGGTCTGTTGTCATAACTCATGGTCCGATATTCTCGAATAGCACCTTCCAAAATGTTCCTTATTTGTTCATTGTACTGAGTACTTACAGATGAAGTACCACTGTCCTTTCCACCCTCAGCTGGGTAAGGTCGTAGCAACCCAGAAATTGATTGTGACACTGTTTGTTTGTGACACTGGGGAGAAGTAACAATGCTATTCTGCAAGTCAAAGCGTAGCCTTTCAAGCACGGAGTTATATAGGTCGGTGGCCGGCCTCTCCCCTGCCGACGTACAGGTGTTGGCGACGTCGGCGGAGAGAAAAACTCGTCACTCGATGTTGAGCTCGACGCATCCACAGCGGCCGGTATGCTTGATGCCGTTTCCGGGGGCCGGGCGGCGGAGCTGAGCGACGAGTCCGGGGATGTTAAGAGTGCAGTCCTTGCTCTGGATCTTGTTAACATTAGCAGTCATATTCTTCTTCTTTTAATTCAATGGTTCCATCGTTTATCGATGATTTCAATTATATTAGACATGACGTTATAAACGTCATGTCGTACTCATAAATTTTTGGTTTTTTACATATTTAAAACTTCCTTTTCATATGAATATTTATTTATGGTATTAATTTTTAAAAATACTGTTGAAAATATATATAATTGGATTTGTAAATACAGGGAAATAAAAATATTGGATAAGAGGTGAAAATTTTACGACCGCCATATGTGTTGCCTTTATTATTATTACTTAACGAAAACTTCGGTTTACAAACAGATTCGAAAAAGGGTGTGTACTGTTTGTATTAACCTATCTACACAGTGTTTCTGTAACACTGTATGGATAGGTTAACAGGTTAATGTGTAGCCATTTTTAGGATCCTATAGTATAGACCCCGTGAATAACGTAAAGCGCTAACAAAATGTGATTTTTACTGGAGAAATCTTATTTTAAAACTGACAAATCGAACTTGAAACTTGACCAATAAAGATAAAATTTCTAAGTGAAATTGAAGGCTAAAGTGAATGAAAATATGGGTATTTAATACCAAGGATGTTGATGGAATGTCCGAAAGTACAGATTATGCTGAAAATATCCGCATAAAAAAATAAGAAACCAATTCGTTGAAATTGACATGAAAATTCATAACAGGCATACCACAAGGTAGTATCTTGGGACCGCTGTTATTCCACTAATATTATAAATGTGAAAGTTCAGATGGATGGATGGATGGATGGGTGGATGTTTGTTACTCTTTCACGCCAAAACTTTTGAACCGACTGCGATGAAACTTGGTATTTAGATAGCTGGAGATCTGGATTAACATATAGGCTACTTTTTATCCCGACATTCCCACGGGATCGGGTCTTACGCGGGTGTAACCGTTAACAAACTGTTAGTTTGTTCATAAAAATCCACGATTGTTTGAGAAAAATATAACTATCAGTAATAGAAGTAGTAGATACTTTAGTAAATATATAAGTAAGTTTCGGCGTCGCGTAAAACTTATAATTCATTTACCATTTTTTTTTTTGTAAACTAAATCAACTCTTTGTGGGCTCCAAAAAAAATATTTAGAAAACCGTCTTCTCCCCGCCAACTTGAGGGTAATTTTTTATTTTATTAAAAAAAAAAACTAAGATCGAACAAATAAAAATTTGGATCGAACAATGACGAACAGTTAACGAACAATTGAAATAGCAAAATAAAATGTAAAAAACCGACTTCTCCCCGCCAACTTGAGGGTAACTTTTTATTTTATATTTTAAAAAAAAAACTAAGATCGAATAAATAAAAATTTTGATCGAACAATCATGAACAGTTAACGAACAGTTGAAATAGCAAAAAGAAAGGTTAAAAATCGACTTCTCCCCGCCAACTTGAGGGTAACTTTTTATTTTATATTTTAAAAAAAAAACTAAGATCGAATAAATAAAAATTTTGATCGAACAATCATGAACAGTTAACGAACAGTTGAAATAGCAAAAAGAAAGGTTAAAAATCGACTTCTCCCCGCCAACTTAAGAAAGCAAATTGTTTATTTTATTTATTAAAAAAAAAACTAAGATCGAACAAATAAAAATTTTGATTGATCAATGACGAACAGTTAACGAACAGTTGAAATAGCAAAAAAAAAATGACTTTTCCCCGCGGCTAATTTTTTATTTTATTAAAAAAAAAACTAAGATCGAACAAATAAAAATTGATCAAACAATGACGAACGGTTAACGAACAGTTGAAATAGCAAAAAAATAATTAAAAAAACGACTTCTCCTCGCCAACTAGAGGGTAATTCTTTATTTTATTTAAAAAAAAAACTAGGATCGAACAAATAAAAATTTTCATCAAACAATGACGAACAGTTAACGAACAGTTGAAATAGCCAAAAAAAATGTAAAAAAACCGACTTCTCCCCGCCAACTTGAGGGTAATTTTATTATTTTATTTAAAAAAAAAAACTAAGATCTAACATATAAAAATTTTGATCGAACAATGACAAACAGTTAACGAACAATTGAATTAGCAAAAAAAACTGTAAAAAACCGTCTTCTCCCGCCAACTTGAGGGTAATTTTTTATTTTATTAAACAAAAAACTAAGATCGAACAAATAAAAAATTGGATCGAACAATGACGAACAGTTAACGAACAATTGAAATAGCAAAAAAAAAATGTAAAAAACCGACTTCTCCCCGCCAACTTGAGGGTAACTTTTTATTTTATATTTTAAAAAAAAAACTAAGATCGAATAAATAAAAATTTTGATTGAACAATCACGAACAGTTGAAATAGCAAAAAGAAAGGTTAAAAATCGACTTCTCCCCGCCAACTTAAGAAAGCAAACTGTTTATTTTATTTATTAAAAAAAAAAACTAAGATCGAACAAATAAAAATTTTGATCGAACAATGACAAACAGTTAACGAACAATTGAAATAGCAAAAAAAAAATGTATAAAAACGACTTCTCCCCGCCAACTTGAGGGTAATTTTTTATTTTATTTTTATTAAAAAAACTAAGATCGAATAAATAAAAATTTTGATTGAACAATCACGAACAGTTAACGAACAGTTGAAAGAGCAAAAAAAAGTGTAAAAAAACGACTTCTCCCCGCCAACTTGAGGGTAATTTTTTATTTTATTAAAAAAAAAACTAAGATCGAACAAATAAAAATTTGGATCGAACAATGACGAACAGTTAACGAACAATTGAAATAGCAAAAAAAAAATGTAAAAAACCGACTTCTCCCCGCCAACTTGAGGGTAACTTTTTATTTTATATTTAAAAAAAAAAACTAAGATCGAATAAATAAAAATTTTGATTGAACAATCACGAACAGTTAACGAACAGTTGAAATAGCAAAAAGGTTAAAAATCGACTTCTCCCCGCCAACTTAAGAAAGCAAACTGTTTATTTTATATATTAAAAAAAAACTAAGATCGAACAAATAAAAATTTTGATCGAACAATGACAAACAGTTAACGAACAATTGAAATAGCAAAAAAAAAATGTAAAAAAACGACTTCTCCCCGCCAACTTGAGGGTAATTTTTTATTTTATTTTTATTAAAAAACTAAGATCGAACAAATAAAAATTTTGATCGAACAGTTACGAACAGTTGAAAGAGCAAAAAAAAGTGTAAAAAAACGACTTCTCCCCGCCAACTTGAGGGTAATTTTTTATTTTATTAAAAAAAAAAACTAAGATCGAACAAATAAAAATTTGGATCGAACAATGACGAACAGTTAACGAACAATTGAAATAGCAAAAAAAAAATGTAAAAAACCGACTTCTCCCCGCCAACTTGAGGGTAACTTTTTATTTTATATTTAAAAAAAAAAAAAAACTACGAATAGATAAAAATTTTGATTGAACAATCACGAACAGTTAACGAACAGTTGAAATAGCAAAAAGGTTAAAAATCGACTTCTCCCCGCCAACTTAAGAAAGCAAACTGTTTATTTTATTTATTAAAAAAAAAACTAAGATCGAACAAATAAAAATTTTGATCGAACAATGACAAACAGTTAACGAACAATTGAAATAGCAAAAAAAAAATGTAAAAAAACGACTTCTCCCCGCCAACTTGAGGGTAATTTTTTATTTTATTTTTATTAAAAAAACTAAGATCGAACAAATAAAAATTTTGATCGAACAGTTACGAATAGTTGAAAGAGCAAAAAAAAGTGTAAAAAAACGACTTCTCCCCGCCAACTTAAGACAGCTTATATACCTACATGTAGATTTCTTCAAAAATAATAACATCGCACATGAAAGAATAATCAAAGGATTTTTTTATATGTTTGACTGTGATTGGGGAGATCACATATATATTTACTATTATTACACATAAATTGTACAGAAATCTGAGAAGAGCTAAACTTGGGGAAAATGTATCTCTGATAGACGTAATAATTATTATATTAAATTAAATTAGATATTTAGTAAATTGATAAGCTATTATTACTAATAGATACTATTAGAATTAAAGAAAAAATCTAACAACATGGATGTGCTGTACAAGTACAAGCGATAAAGAAACGTATTAAAACCCCGTAGCGTTACAACAATTTTAATACCTAACAAAACAATTTTTACGTTTTTTACTAAAGACCATTATTCGTGTGGTAATCGCCACGAGTCATCACCCCCCACGAAGGGTGACGATGGAAGTGGTATGTCGGAATCGAACCAAATACAAACAGAAAAGTATATCTAGGGTAGGAAAGGTTAGCACGTCGCCCGTTCAGCCAATCTTCCATAACACTTACTCTCCATGTCCTAACCGCCATAATTACCATTATTCAATTAGCACCCGAAGGCGACTCTTTATCGCCCAAACTCAACTAGTCTTCATTTATGAAGTACCTATGACTTTTAAATTATACGTACACGATAAATGTTGTTCCCAAACATTTTCTGAATGGTGCGAGAACGATGGCAATATAAAATGTAAGTGGAGAAGCAACGACCTTGATACGGGCACAGAATATATAATAGTAGGTACCATTATAGGTGCGAATATAAATGTGCTTTTTTGAGTAAAAATGTTTTGATATTATTCAGGTACAAAAATGTATTCTCTGATAGCACGTTATATCAGGATGTTTATCTTTGACATTTATCTTCAATGTTTCTTCAATGTCAAACATTTACAATCTATTTTGTAATTACAAGACGTCATTTTGGCATTTTTGCGTGTGTAAGCTGGAATCAATTTTTATTTTGGTATTGTTAGCAAACTCTCTGAGAATAATATTTATACGTTGCTTCATTTTACTAAAGATTACTATGTAAGTACGCACAGTTGACTCTGACTGACTGACTGACTGATGGATGGATGTTCAAATCAAATCAAATCAATCTTTATTTGCCAACCAAGTGTACATAAATGGTCTTATTATAAAAATTTGTCCCAACTTAGTAGCCTTTTACGGGCATTGCAAATTTGAGAGAAAGCAAGCATTATAGAAAATTACATTAATGAATCAATAATATAATATATGCAGTATGATTATTGAATAATTTTTAAATCATGCAAAAATCCCATTAACTTAGTATACCAGCGTAGTGTACTAAGTTTATGCAAAATACAAAGACATAAGTATATATAAGACATTTTTCATCGACATAAATATATTCTTATCAAAACAGTTTTTTTATTTTTATGTATTTTTATTAGCTTAATGTTTAGGTATATTAATTATGTTGTTTGTGTAAAAGATATGTAATTTGTTATTTGTGTTTTGCTTCAATGTATTCTTTAACTGAATAGAAACATTTTTCAATTAAGAATGCTTTTAGTTTTTTTGTGAATAGTGTAGCTTTAGTTTTAGTTTTTATGTGGATAGGTAATTTGTTGTATATTTTTACAGCCATGTAGTAGGGACTTTGGTTTAACATTTTAATTCTTGATGGTGGTAGGTATAGTCTGTCTCTGAGGCGTGTGTTTAAATTGTGATTGTCTTTTACTTTTGTAAAATGAGTCATGTTCTTGGATACAAATATGTATAATGACGGTAGTGTGAGGATGTTATATTTAATGAAGTAGGGCCTACAACTGTCACGATTTCCAATTTGAGCGATAATCCTGATACATTTCTTTTGTAATATAAATAAATCCTGAAAGTGTACACTATTTCCTGACAACATAATGCCGTATCTTAACCAGGAGTATGCGTATGCGTAGTATGCTGACAGTGCGGTTTTTTCGTTTGTGCTGCATTTTAGTTGGAATAGAGCGTATGTGAATCGAGATAGTTTATTTTTAATATGTTCGATGTGCGCTTTTCAGTTGATGTGTGTGTCTATAGTTATACCAAGTAATTTGAATGTATCTACGGTTTCTAGTTGTGTGTTATTGTATGTTGTGTCAGTGTTAATGGGGTCGTTTTTATACGATCTAAATTGGATAGTTTTTGTTTTGTTATAGTTTTTTTCTAAGTTATGGTCCTTGAGCCAGTGGTTTACTGTGTCTAGAGTTTCCTCAAGTATTGGTGTTGGATTTTTAGTTTTGTCATAAGTGATCAATACTGACATTAATTGAGCGGATTACGTCGATTATTTCTTTTCTGTCTACAGGACGCAAGTACATGGAGCACATTTGTGAGTTTACGACGGGTCGACCTAGCGCGTTGTTTTTGTTGGTGTTATTCGTGTCCGTACCCACAGTAGCAAAATACTCACTGAAATGACTGCAGATAGTTGTTGGACATTTTACAATGTGGTTGTTAATTTTTAATGAAATATTTTGTGGGGGGATTCTTTTTTTTGGTTTACCTGTTTTTTGGTTTATGATATTCCACATTGTATTTGTTTTATTATCGGAGTTTTCCATTTGTTTACTAAATTCAAGTTTTTTTGATATTTTTACACTACGTTTTAGAGTTTGGCTATATTTTTTATAAAATTTACGTATGCTATTATCTGTTTTATTTAGGATGATCCTTAAATTTCTTTTGTGTGCACATGATTTTCTAAGACCAGTGGTGAGTTTGTTACTCTTTCACGCCAAAACAACTGAACCCATTGCGATGAAACTTGGTATGTAGATAGCTAGATAGCTGGAGACCTGGATTACTTTTTATCCCGATATTCCCACGGTATCGGGACTTACGCAGGGGAAACCGCGGGGCACTGGTAGTTGCCTATAATTTTGAATTTAATTTGTGAATAACAATTACATTCCAGTAAAAATTGTGAAGCATGTTCGTAAATAAATAAATGGCGGTTTAATAGGCACTAGGAAGTTAATCTGCTATTTAAAAATATTTTTAAACAGCAGATATTAAAGTATGTAGGTAAATGACTTTTAATTCGGTCTTATATAAGCAAAGACAACAGAAACATTACAAATATAATTATTCTCATGGTTATTATGAACAATTACAATGTTTTCAGCGATATTCAAAGTAATAATTAAAATTATGTATACTGTAGGTATACATAATTTTATACAATTTATATATTATACCGTACACATTTCATTATGTAGGGTACCAAGGGTACCACGAGAGGTTTTGTGGTGGGCTTTGAAAGAAGAAGACGTGCCTGCTAAGTATGTGGAATTGATTCGTGCTATGTACAGAGAGTTTAGAATGCATGTGAGATCGATGGCTGGAAAGTCTGGAAACACCGAACAATTCAGTGTCTCTGTAGGCTTGCACCAGGGATCGGCTCTAAGTCCATACCTCTTCCTGTTGGTAATGGATGCTCTGACATGGGACATTCAGGAGGAGGTACCTTGGTGCATGCTATTTGCAGACGACATTGTGTTGGTCGGAGAAGACGGGTGCGAGGTCCAGAGCAGACTGGAAAAATGGCAACACAGACTGGAGAATGTTGGCTTGAAAATCAGCAGAACCAAAACTGAATACATGTTCTGCGATTTCGGCGGTCTCTCCAGTCCTGAAACCATTACGCTGGATGGAACAGCGATCCCAGTGTGCTCCGACTTTAAGTACCTCGGTTCTCTTCTTCAAAGCGATGGCGAAATAGACCGCACTGTACAGCATCGAATCAATACAGGGTGGATGAAGTGGCGGCAGGTAACAGGAACCATTTGTGATCCTAAGTTCCCTATTAAGTTAAAGGGACAGGTGTATAAAACAATCATCAGACCTGCCGTCCTGTACGGTTCTGAAAGTTGGCCTACAAAGAGAACGGACGAGAGACGCCTGCACGTAGCCGAAATGCGAATGTTGAGATGGATCTGTGGTGTGACTAGGATGGACAAGGTGAGAAATTAATATATTAGAGGAAGCCTGAAAGTAGCACCAGTGGATGAAAAGCTGAGGAGCAATAGGTTATCGTGGTATGGACATGTGATGCGGAGGGATGAGCAAAATGTAGTGAAAAGAGTTTTATGTTTGGATGTTGACGGGTACAAGAGAAGAGGACGACCAGAGAAAAGATGGATGGACTGTGTGAGAGAAGATATGGCTAAAAATGGAGTAAGCAGTGAAATGACTAACGATAGACTAGAATGGAAGAATAAAACATATTGCACCGACCCCAAATAAAATTGGGACAAGGGTAGGCAGATGATGATGACATTTCATTATGTGTTTAACTTGCATTGTATGTAGAAATAGAACTAGAATGGGATACCTTCATCCGTTAAATTATTTATGCAATAATCAAGTAAAAAAAATGAATGATTTGCTTCCGAATCTTTCCTGACTATGCGTCGTGTTGAGGTGAAACCATAGATCAAGGGAGATTTGTTAAGTAGGCGCATCGCGTGCGCCCGTATCTGGCGTAAATTGTGCTTGTTACTCATTTCTGTCTTTAATCGAGTGTCAAACACCGACCGCGTCATTTGTCTAACATTTTGTCAATACTACGAAATGTCGCGTTGTTCAATGGTTGTTTGCGGAAATAATAGCTTTAAAGTGAATTATATGAAAGATAACACCTTATTTTAAACGTAATTAGAATAATTAAACTATATTTTGCCATAATAATTAATAAGCAAATATGGTACACTGATATTTATGATGTTAATGACTGATGAATATTAAATTCACTATATTATTAAAACAAAAACCATAGCTGGCCTAGTACGGCGTACATAATAAATCATACTGTTAGCGACGCAATGTATGAGTTTGTTTGACGATTCTCTCACTAGCACGATAAGCTCGTAATGCAGCCACAGGTGGCTCCCGTAAACTAGGGATGTCTACATGATACGTCGCTTTTGTTTCATACGATTTTTTATTATGCCTAAAAGTCGATTCAAGTACACATTTAGCTTATACTTATCTAATGAACTTTAAAATATATAATATTGGAAAACAGTAGTGAAACAACTTAAAATAATAAACAATCTTTTATGCCTCAAAACTAATTCGTAATAATTATAAAAACAGCAATGAAAACAAAAATTAGGTAGGAATTACACAAACCCAACAGAAAATGAATAATTACTACAAAAATATGATACCCGTAACAAGTAAAACAACCATAAGGCAATAGTCAGGTAACAAGTGCGTTCTGCGCGCTTTCCCAGTAAAAAGAGAGCGAGCTGCAGCTCAGTACTACTATTTATAGACTCGATATCGGATGATGTGTGACATCACTTGTTTTTTTCGACTACCGTCAGCTAACAATAAATATAAATGTATAGTATCAAATTAAATTATGAATATATACTTTTAGTGTTGTGTTATTTTTATTTTAGATTTTCAAAAGATCCAAAAAAAGGAAAGTGGATAAATGCTACAGGCCAGGGCCCAAACTGGTTGCCGAACAAAAAAGCAATGTCTAGTGAAGACCCTTTTAATATTCCTGCCTTAATGATTAAATATATTGGTTGCATTATTTATCAAAAAAAAAAAATTATGTAAAATGTATGGTAAACAAGTATTAGCATTTTACGGGTCATTAAAGTCATTTGCTTTCTAGTAGGTTTCCCTAAACGGCAATAGCGTTGATTTATCTCAAACATATTTTTGTTACACTAAATGTGCCGTTTCATTTAATCGTATTTCATCTTAACTAACAAAATACAACTAAATGTTTTACATTAAAAAAGAAAAGCATCAAGAAGTTCCATAAACTTTCCTAAGATAGAATTTCGATAACTTTATACTTTATTTTTGTAATTGAAATCACTAGCGTATATGAAATATAAATTGCTTTTACACAGGACAACGATATATATTGATATCTATATGAGTGTAAGGCAGACGGTAACTTTAAATAAACGCTAATTCTTACACGCTAATGTGATTATTCGATTGCCAAGCACTCATTGACTTGTTGATATCGTATACACTTAAGTACGTGTGAGGCTACGCATCTATTTGTTTTGTTGAACTGCATATGTAGTTGTAAGCTAATGGAAGGGACAATTTTGAGACAGCGGTTTTCATACATTTCGATCTAAACGGCATATCTATTTGATTCTATGATCTGAGGGTGAAACGCATGTCGAAGTATTATTTCGTGACAACGCATTACGCTTTGGTGGTACCTGCCATGCATATTAAGCCGATCTATCTTAAGTGGCAATTCGCCGAGGTTTATATTAAAAAGGTTTACAGTTTGTTTGCTATGAATTTTTTTCCAACAAACTTTGGTTTCTTGCCCCTTCCCCCTCATCAAATTAAGGATGGAATCATTTAGGGTTTGTATTAAAAAATGTTCATATTTACTTTAGGCATGCTATTAATGTTAAACGGTCCAAAAAAATTCCATAGGAAAAAAGTTATGCTGAAAAAACTGATTTTTGAAAATCTGCTCCTCAGTCCCCCCCTTTGGGGGAATATCCCGCATTCACGAACCTAATGGCGACCTCTATGCGAGACTTTTCTTCGAAATCTACCTAAAACGAAGATTGATAATAAATCGGTTTTATTCACTAGCTAGCTAATATTAATGAGATCTAAGTAATTGTGATTTTCCACCGACAATAATTTTGTAGTTGTGGATGAATTTTACTTGTGCCAATGATTAAAAGAGATTTAAGATGCTCATCGGTTAAGTTGGATCTGTAAACATTCTTTGTGTACCTATTTCATTTTGGAGAATGTTTTCTCACACAAGTAGTACCAAAAACAGAAAACAGTGAACGAGCAAATTTATGCAAATTATCAAATTGTTCCAGTGGAAGACTCTTACGAAATTCCAACAAAGACGAGTATTGATATTTGTTCTTAATTAAATCACTGCACTGTAAATCGATTATTCCCATTTGAAAATCCGGTACTAGGGTGTCAATGTCAGTATCAAAAGGTTTTTGAAAAATTCTAATTTAATAATTAACTTAATAACTATCAAAATTTGTCGTCACTTTAAGTTTTGATTGCAAAATTGACGGGAAACTCAGTCTCAGTAATGTGGCTGAATACTTCAGATGTTTTAAAATTTATGGAATATTTGCTAAGTAATTATGATTGAAATAGTATTAATTTCCGTCGAAACGATTTGATATTGGTGTATAAATCAGGAAGAAGCTGGTTTACTCCTTGCAATCTTAAATTCAGTTCGTTCATACGTTTTGTCAAATCAACATAGACTGCTAACTTCCACAGCCATGCGCTATTTCCTAATTCTGTAACAGGGTGACGCTTTTCATTAATAAAAAAATTACTGGAGGCCTTTTCCGCAACTAAGTCAGCGTACGGCAGTATGATATGGCAAGTCATGTTCTCCAATCTCTGCAATAAACTCGCGGAATTGTCCATGTTCCATCGATCATTGAACGTTCTGCATTCACTGTCTATTTTTGGCTTCTTTTCCATATTAATAAGTCATTCATAAAACAAAAAGTGCAATCAAAACACTGTTAGGTACTAACAGTACCTAACAGTGTTTTGATTGCACTTTTTGTTTTATGAATTACTTATTTTGTTTCTTTGGGTAGGAAAGTAATATAAAGGGACCGCAACGGTCAATAAATTTAAAAAACAGACTCTTATGAAACGAATTGTTGATCCCTGGTCTAGGGGTTAGTGATTCTGCATGCTGAGCCGGAAGTCGTGGGTTCGATTCCCACACAGGACAAATAATTGTGTTATGAGCACGATTATGAGCACGATCATTTGTACTGCGCCTGGGTGTAATATATAGTATGTATTGTATGTATTTATATATTTATCAGCAGTATGGTTACTATAGTACAGGCTCTGCATAGTTTGAGGTGTCTTAAGTTATTGTTATTATTAATATATACGAAAATAAGTAATTTAATGTTAATCTTTTATTAGAAAAAATATCAAATAAAATTTAAGACTCAAAATTACATTAACGTTTCAAATTACAATACCTCGTACTTACTTCGTAACTATTTAGTGATCTGCCGTTTCATTTAATGCGGATAGGCTTTGGACTTGATAACTTAACTATTCATAGTATTAGCTGGAGCAAAAGCCATACCGAGACCATACCTCAAGCTTAGCTATTTGCTGAAACAAAAAATACATCATCTTCCAGTTTCTCAATTTGCGCGTTAAGTTTACACACCTACAGACGTTTTTAAAAGGTATGTGTTTTCTTATTAAAAGACTATCCGGCACCTTATGTGATTACGTGTTCTAACCTTGTAACTTGAAAGATAAAGAGACATAGGGCCGTTTATTTACAATCTCGATAAACGTCATGGCACACGTCAACACCTATTCTTAACTCTTTTCTTTCTGCCTCGGAATGGAGAGTTTGCAGGAGTTGTACCTAGTTTTTTGAAAAGATAATTATAGTAAAGTACATGTATAATAAACTGTTATCCAAAACAAACCTTGACACTAAAATCAAAGTAACAAAAGAACCAAAAAAACTAATGCTAAAGCTCCAAAAATGAGCGGGTTGCGGATGAACTTTACAAGATAAACGACTTGTAAAGTTCATCCGCAATATTAGGATACGAAGGGGCATTTATACAAATATGTGGTTCTTTTCGTTATGAATTTCCGTTTTCAGACAGCTAAATTTTAATTTAACATTAAGTATCGTAAGACTAAAAAATAATTAGAATGTTTTAGTGCTGTGCTACATCGCTATCGACGTCTATAGACAGACTAGTCCGTCTAAAAAATCACGTGATTATTATATATTTTTACACACACCTACTTTACCGGTAACAACCGTCATCATAAAGATATGTTTTTCAGGGGCGGGGTTGTTATCTAGCATAGCGGTATCAATTGATAATATTATATAAACAGGACATTTGACGTACATAAGTAGGTATTATTAGATAATAAAAAAAAAACTAGTGTAGAGAGTGATTCATAGATGGAATATGATGAAATTTTCTTGTTAATTAAACTACATTCAGTTTACAATTATAACATGCCTGTACGGAAACCGTAGACTAAGGTATACTATCAGTTACAAACTCATGAGCGGATTAACCTATTGAAATTATTATTTTTTGACACGTCAATTGAATGAAAATTTATCTTTTGCATTATTACCTATGTTTTAAATCGATTTTTGATAGATAGCTTTTTGAGAAATAAAAAAGTAACTGGAGCTAACCCTGCTTGTCGTGAATGTTTTATATATGATACTTACCTTATTATAATATTGAATATTTTATCATATATTGGATGGAAAATGAGGCCTGGAATATGTTGTAATTGGGCTGTTTTCGAGTGTTTGCTTTTGTCATCGAAGCTTGACGTTGACTATTAAACCTAATATTTATGTGATTCGCATTTAGTCAACGTCAGGCGGTGACGCTATCTTTTTTACAATCGCTTTTTCACTGTTTTGTGCTAGTCGTTATGACTGATCTGCGAAACCTGATTTTCGATGTAGAATACTGTAAACTTATCATAGATGTGTTATTTTGCACTAAAAAGTGATAAGATAACTATCATGTGGTAGTTTGAGGATTTATTTTACTTAATTTAAAAACCGGTTTTGATGAATTCGAGTTACCTAAGCTGGAAAATTAAAAAAGGATGTTATTTCAGAATTACAGCAATCACTTTCGTTTCATTTTTTTTTCTATTGATATAAAGTAAAATACCTATACAATATTCACTCAAATAAAATCAGATCTCTATTACTCTCCCAGACTTTTTAGATACCTAGCTAAGTTTAAAAGCTAATTAGAAGTAGTAAGTAGTGTTAAAGCTAAGCTTTTAAGTATAGATTTCAACAAATCTACTTAGGTATGTCCATTAAATGAGAGCAGGGTTTAAAAATAATAAGTAGGTACCTAGTAGTTTTAGGCTCATGAATAATAATTTGTTTTACATAAGGATTTTGTTTTATTATTATACTTGAGCTGGCCAACCTTCAAAATACTTTTACAGAGAAGAATTTATCTATTTTCTATTCACTGGAGATAAAATGGATGTCCGGCCACTATCCGGCATCCGGCCTATCCGACCTAAATTTATTATCTGGTCGGATATCGGATAGTAAATATCCTCGTAAGCGTCGATCGTAAATTTAAGTACTTTATTTAAATCCCGTAACATATGTATAATGGTCATTTTTTTTATTAAAACAAAACTAATGTTTTGAATAAATTATATACAAACTAGCAGTGAATCTCGGAATAAAAAGTAGCCTATATGTTAATCCAGGTCTCCAGTTATCTACATACCAAGTTTCATCGCAATCAGTTCAGTAGTTTTAGCTTGAAAGAGGAGTAACAAACATCCAACCATTCATCCAAACTTTCACATTTATAATATCAATGGGATAAATTGGTATTCATGTTTAGTTTTTGCCTGTACTATTATAAAATAACCCGATACCCGAATAGCAACATCAATCTATCGAATAGCAATCTATTAATAGCCACTTTATCGAAAATCCTATCGTGTCTAATCATTTTATAATTCCAAATTAATATTTTTATACTTACATATTGTATGGATAACGATTTTGATTAGAACTGCATAACGTATCGTCAGCTTCGTGAAACACATCCGACATCCATCTCCACAGGCTATAACCTAGCTCAGCAACAGATGCTAATATTAGACATCATATATTGAAAAATAATTTTGTGTAAACATATTTATTCTTTTGAACCAATAAAGATTATTATTATAAAGATTATCGTTATCTCTATTTTTTTAGCCGGTGTTGAAGATTAACTGCTACAGAATGACTCGTCGCAAGACATTTTTATAAATTCTGACAGAATCATCGGTCGAGCTCTCTTAGCTTCAACAACCCTGTAGTTTTTCAAAATAATGTTCCATCGATAAAATACACTAACTTAAGGTATAAAAAAGATTTCTAAATTCAGCTTACAACTATGCCGTTATGCATTTTTTATTTTTTTAAAACATCCAGGATAGGCAATTGACAATCTTTGGCCAGATATCTTGCCTCATGGTATGCCGGATATCCGGTATGCCGGATATCCGGTATCCGGTATCCGGTATCCGGTATCCCGCGAAGCAGCTATCTGTTTCGTCTCTATAACCTAATTATTTTCATTTAATCAAAAGAGTTTACTACCGAGTTATTACGTTTCAGTAACGTACTTGAATTTTCAACGAAGGTACGCATACCCATAAGACTACAAGGAATATCACATACGAGAATTAAAACACCTCTTCCAGAAGAATTATTCAAACATCATCTATCTTACGGGAACAATGTCAATATAATAAAATAAACATAGGTTTTTATAGCCAGTGTGTTATCTTTATAGATAAGAGACGTACCCCTTTACTCGTCACCAGTTAAAGCAAAGAATTCCAATCAACATGTTTTTAATTAATTGTGGTGTGAGCGTCAACTGACTCAATATATAAAACTGACGCGGCCTGTCGTCCAGCTCATTACACGTACGGACATCGATTACTAAACATTGCTGCTAACAATATATTTTCTTAATAATTAGTCTCAATTAATTGGAGTGTAGTGATGGCACCTATTAACGCGAATGATATCAACGATGCGAAGAATTTCGTGCCGGCGAAGCGGGTTTTACCCGAAGTTGAGACTGACAATGGAAATGGAAAGGCGTCCTCTAAAGGGTAAGTGATCTTGAGGAATATTCCAATGTTGGTGAATTTAACTAAAATGTATTATACTGAGTGCATTTAAATAAGTGTAATTCCTTGTATCCATATGATAAGCTGATAATATGAAAAGAACTGGTGTTCTGTTCGATTAAAGTTTAAATTGGCTTCTATTTTTTTTTTTTTTTTTTAAGTTTAGTTTAATTTTTAACAGTATCAATATCGAATGTTTTTAAACTACTTTCTAAATTAATAACTACATATTTCATGAACTGTAAAATATTATTTCAAATTGACCAAGGTCATGCGAAATTAGAAGCAGGTCACAGGCAGAAGGTTTTAATATTTTATACGAATTCAAATTCACCAAATTTATCGTTTTCTTTTAATATTATTCAATAAAACCTTTTTAACGAATACAAAATGCGGTTCATCACTACCGGCACTACCGTGTTAGCTCTAGGCTAGTACCTATATGAAATTGATGCTAGAAGCATAATAGTTACGGCACATATACCTATTATAAAAACACCACCACCAACCATTAAAGTAATTGATTACTTTAATGGTTACTTATGTGTGATGCGAACTTTAACCAACTTTAAAAAAAAGGAGTAGTTTCTCAGTTTTTTATATTACCTACTCAATTACTCGAAAATGGCTGGACTGACTTGGAAAAACATTTTTTTGTTAGAAACGATATAACTCCTAGTTGGTCCCATTGTCATCAGGTCAGGATTTGTTGATGGGATCCTGGAGAATTCATAGGAATTATTTAAACTTTATAGGCAAACCTATAGCGATTTGGGTTTTTTTTAGTAGTAACTCATGCATTTGCTCTTAGAAAGTATTTGGTGAAGTGGAACTACTCAATAATTAGTATTTCACGGGTTGCGATTCAATTACTTTAATGTGGTTGTCAAGCAATGTATGCTCGTCACAATGCGTATGAAGTACCAGGAGAACTCCTTAACAATTAACGTCCCTCCATCAGGCAAATCAGTATTTTGTAAAAGCTGATGAGCAATTCACATTAGGCTATTGTAACTGAAATAAATTAGAAACTGACCTATTCAAATTCAAATGTGAGAAATAAAAATGTAAATTTAAATGAAATTTCAATAAATATTGCTAATTTAATATATAAAACATGTTAAACGTAATATAAATACTTTAATACCTTACAGGTATAAAAATATTCTGAGAATAATGTGCTAGGCTCAAATTTATGTAAAAATTATGAAAAGTTATTTCTATATAATTTAATTAAAAAACGAGGTTCTCATTTCGAATTCTTTTTTATGTGTTGGTATGTTACGTTAGGTACATCTCTGCCCATTATGAACCGATTTCAACAATTTTTGTTTTTATTTGAATTGGTTATGCTGAAAACTACCATCAAGTGACCCGTCTGCTCGTTTGCCCACTATAATATATATATATATAAAAAAAAATTTAAATGGTACCATTAATGTAAATTTGAAAAAAAAAACTCCTTTAAAGGTGCAAAATTAAGGGATGAATTAATAGGCTTATTACAAATTATCATGATTTTTAACAGGTAATAAAAAATGTAGATTTCTCTTCGAATTTTATTGTACAAAAGTTTTATGACATAAAAACTTACAAGCATCCCTTCAACAAACAGCTTATGACAGCTTTCATTAAACCGAGAAATGGGCTCAGTTGCAATATTAATAAATATTTCATCATTCATCACCAATAATAATTATCTCTTACAACTTGCTTCTCCGCAGTAATTAGAAAGAAATAAAAATCTTGCGTAGCTATCTGTAATGGATCGATGCGATAAACTCAACTGAGGTTAAACGAAATATCAATAATAACAATCAATCAACTGTTCCATCGTGTAAAATTGAACTTGTTGCGTCAGTCAGTCGCATAAATGAGATCAATTGAAATGACATAATGTCTGCAAAAACTGAAGTTGACGTATGCGAACATGAAATTGCGCTGGAAATGTTTATTTGACGTCTTTCCTATTGATCTTAAAGTATTATATCATAAGAAAATTGTAATCAATACACAAACGTACAATTTATTTGTCGACAGTTTCATAGATTTGAATGTAGAGAGTTTCTGTGCTAAGGTTTGCTCACCGGTATAACAAACATTCCAAGGAAGTATTTATTATTAATGAATTAATTGAGTATAATTAAATACACAAGCTTTGACGTACGGGAAATCCCGACGCGACGTAGGTAATGCATTTTCAAAACCAAAATGACAAAGTGTCTGGGTGTTCTTTGTGTCTGTTGTTTAAATCTTTGAAAGGCAGACATAGGAATATCACCCGCGACAGAGGAATATTCCAAATACAAAAAAAAAACCGGATCATCTTTCGAGGCTGTCAAACTGACCCCATTTTAGCATTGTTGGTATCTAGAAGGAGGCTTTTAATCTAGCTTACCATTAAGCAGCTTGAGGTCACATTTCTTGTCACACACATGACACAACCAAGTATTTAACTGTATCTGTCACTCAACAATTTATCTGCACATTCATAAAGACAGATAGTAAGCCAGTGTCCCGATATCGATGTCCCCATGCCATACCTCTTTTATAGTTAGTAAGTATTCTTAATAAGTGACAAGTAGATCAGCTTGTTTCTTTTCCTTCTAATTTAAAGGTGTTTTAATTGTTCATTTTAAGCCGTTAATCTTGAAAGAATGAAAAGCTTAAAGCTTTTCATTCTTTAGTAGCAGTCAACTACGCATCAAGCTTTGCTTAACTTTGAGAACTTTCTCAAGTATGCGACTTTTTAATGGACTCATTGAACCTCGCCATGTATTTTTAATCCTAATAAATCCTTCTTAGGCAAATATCTTTATCTGCGTTCAAGTTAACCATAATTACTTGCAAATATGAATGTGTGTTTAAAATATGCAGCGTGCGTGTCTATCTTTACCTAAATGAACTTGATATAGAAGGAACTGGAATCTCTCTATCGTACAAGGCTAATGTGTTGTATTAAACGTTCGTAAGTACATTTAACGTTCAACATAAAATACAAACATGGATAACACGTGAAGGTAGCAATGACTGCAACATTTGCAAAACCTTTTTTTTATTGGCAAGCAGGCAGAGTAATAACTACAATCATATATCATCATCTACACGAAGACAGCTAAGATGGAAATTGCAAATTACAGTAATTGACAGCATGTAGTCCATGTTGAATACTGCGTATGTTTTTAATGAAATGTGCATTGCATACTTTGTGATTTTTTTAGCTTTATTTCCTGCACTAGCGTTTACGTGTAAAGCATGCAAGGATATATCGATAAGGTCATTAAGTAAAAAGACCGAGGAATGTAAGAAGATATAAAGTAAAAGATATATCGAGTGAAGGACTTTTAATGAGTTTTGGATGTAATACCAAAAAATATATATTTTATGTAGTAACAGCATACAAATTAATTTGTTTTTACTGTCAAAATTATCGATAATCGTAACTGCACAATACATTTAACAAAATGCAATAATAAAATACAAACATGGATAAAACGTGAAGTTGGTAATGACTGCAAAACTTGCAATAACTTTTTTTAAATGGCGAGCAGGCAAAGTAATTACAACAATCATGTATCATCTTCAACACATCATCTACACGAAGACAGCTAAAATGGAAATTGCTAACAGTAATTGACAACGAGTAGTTCAATATGATGATCTAGTATTAGAAAATATGTTGCCGGCTTAGATCGACATATAAATAAACTAAGGTTGCCAGTGTAACAGAAGTAATTAGTATCGAGTTGTTATATTTATGACAATGACATACTGAGTGCATTAGCAAATGGCGTGCCGCCTATTTCATTATTGCGAAAATTATAAAAATAGGTTTGTATATACCATAATATTATAGTGTCCATATAATTCCTTAATCTGTGCAATTAATTATTATACGTACGTTCATAAATGACCTTCATGTGTTTGCGCTAAAATTGCCAATATCATCTCTAGTTGTACCACTCTACTGTCCAGTTTTTAGAAAACGAATATATTTCACCAAGCTACAAACATGATACCACTGACCAAGGTCAAGCTAAGCGTAACTGGTAATAGCGCCTCATGCCGCCCTGAGTGTGGCCGCGGGTGGACGGGACGGGTTTTCCTCTCCACCCGCTATAGTGGCCCCCCGCGAGGAGGCGGCGTCCGCGTGTGCCTGGACGTCGCCTAAATGAGAGGTCTTTACCCAGAGGTGGTGCCCGCGCTTTTGCGGGCAGGCGCTAGGAGGGTTCCGGATGTCTTAATAAAAGCTGCTCCCGGATCCCTCCTACTTAAGGCGCAGTACGGCACACCGTGTGGTTTTAGTCGGTTCGATTCCGACACACCGCCCCACCGAAAACCCCGGTGGGGTGACGGCCCGAGGGGGTTTCCACACGCACAAAAAAAAAAAAAAAAAGAAAAAGCGTAACTGGTAACGCTCCTGTAGAAATTAGCGATGATGATTCCGAATCAAGCGAAGAAAAAACCTATTTCCAAACTATAGACAATGACAACAGAGGCCTACATTCAGGAGAAGATAGTCTATGAATGAAAAACAAAAATGTTATTATTTGCATGGTGACACAACGATTGTAGCATTTTCTTTAAGAAATAACCTTAAGTAACTACATATACAGTAGCCTTTCCAGTTATGATGTGCTGTTTTTTAGTTATGTAATGTATTGTAATATTTGTACAATCAGGAAAGTTTAAAAATTTTCCAATACTTAATGATTGACCGCTAGATGGCTGTCAAGGAAGATTACCTACTTACATACAATGATAAAAACGTTTTATGTGTCTAAATTATTGCTTATCTGGTTGCTTAGTGCATTTGTGTAGGTACCTATATTTAGCTGCGTGATAAAACAATAAAAACAATTTATTATACTGATTGCATATTTACCTTAACA
Organism: Callimorpha dominula; assembly: GCA_949752705.1. NCBI lineage: Eukaryota > Metazoa > Arthropoda > Insecta > Lepidoptera > Erebidae > Callimorpha > Callimorpha dominula. The sequence continues at coordinate 11,763,219 of OX457003.1, forward strand.
AAAGTCTTATAAATTTATAAATAGAAACCAGTTGATGATTATTGGGTACTTGCTAACCAAAAATTTAGGTTTTAAAACAGTTTGGTTAGGTACGAATTCGTAAAATATCTTTAGTAATTTAGTCGTGAAAACGTAACAGTCGAAGAGACATATCTTATAGAGTTACTCACATCATTATAATGTGTATGAGCTACGAAATAACTACCAAAACATTAAGTATTTGGCACTGGTAACATAAAAACAACCTATTCACAATCACTACATATTAGATACTAGCTGTGCCCGCGGCTTCGCCTGCGTGGAAATCAGTTTGTGATTATAAGTTTGATTGCGGGAAAAGGCTGCCTATGAGGCTGTAAACCTGCCCTTCCGACCTTAAAAGTGAGCACGAAGTTTCCTTCCTTAATTTCATGAGTTATTTTATTCCCAAACGAAGGCATATGAAAGAGACTATTGCACCTTTTCACAAAATGTGCGGACAATGGACGAATGTCCGTTAAAAGATTTTGTATCGGTTGTGGTACTTCGGTGTGGATATATTGGGAAGAATCACTATGCATAGCACACAAATCTCGCTTCATCTATCTATTTTAGGTAGATTTTTCGAAGAAAAGTCTTTATACTTAATATATGTATTGAACAGTTAGTATTACTTGGGACAAACAACAGATGTCACTGCGCGTGTTTATTTTTTTTTTTAAATTTTCAAAATATCTTTAATGTACAGAATTGGAACTGTTACATTTTTATTATAAATATAGATATAGATTAAATTGAGTGGTTTCATAAAAAATTAAAAAAAAATATTAAACCGACGAAAAGAAGAAAAACGCAAAAAATAAATAAACCTTTTAGTCTAGTCTTAAGCTTATTTATAAGGTTTATTTGGTTTTTGCTTTTTAGTTTTTTCTTCGGTTTAAATTTCGTTAAAAAGATTATTATTCATGAATTTTATTCATCATTAGCTCGGCTACATGATGTGATTTCTAAACGCAAATGCCTCATAAAGTAATGAAAAGTAAACAGAAACACTATTCGTTTTTCGAACACAATTTTCGAGGGTTTCTCTAAATTTTATCAGAATTCCATCATTAGATCCTGACTTCCTAGACATGGGACCACCCTTGAGGTATACCCTATCTAACAAAAAAGAATAATCAAAATCGGTTCATAAATAACGGAGACGGCTGAACATACATAAAAAAAAAAAGAAATATGTATCTAAACGGTTGAATTGAGAACCTCCTTTTTTTCGTCGGTTAAAAACGATGCCTAATTTAAAAAAGTAAATTAGTTTATATATTAAAAAAAGTGCAAAAAAAGAAAAAAGTGTTAAAGAGGGATTCGATCCGGCACCTAACCTAGTAGAAATCGTACTCTACACCAGATATGCTAAAGTCTCGCTGTAATATAGTTCGAAATAAGTATATACATTCTACTAACGTTACAATGTTGTTAAAGCTTTCATTGATTTTCCTGTGGGAACCAAAGTTTAACCCGGGATAAAAAATATCCTATTACCTGCGCAGGCACTCAAACTATTATCATACTAAGTTTCAAGCATATCCCTTCAGTAACTTCTGAGTTTATCGTGAACATACAAACAGACAGACAGAAAGACAGACAGACAGACAAAAATGTTTTGAATCGCATATTCGGCATCAGTATCGATATCTTAATATCCTTCAGTCGATTTTTTTTAAATATATTCAATGTACAGAATTCATCCCGCTACAGATTTATTATAAGTATAGATTCCCGCTACAGATTTATTATAAGTATCACTACATAGTATAAAACAAAGTCGCTTTCTCTGTCCCTATATTCCTATGTATGCTTAAATCTTTAAAACTACGCAACGGATTTTGATGCGGTTTTTTTTAATAGATAGAGTGATTGAAGAGGAAGGTTTATATGTATAATAACATCCATTAAATAGTGGAAAAATACTGTTATTTTTGAGGTTTCTAATGTGATGTCGTAAATAATTACATAACTACTGGATCGATTTTAATAATATCTTCATAGAATGACATAGGCTATATATTTTATACCCGTGCGAAGCCGGAGCGGGCCGCTAGTAGATTATAAAACAAAGTCCCCCGCCGCGTCTCTCTGTCTGTTCGCGATAAACTGACAAACTACTAAACGGATTTTCATGCGGTTTTCACCAATATATAGAGCGCTTCATGAGGAAGGTTTAGGTATATAATTTATTAAGGTTTTGTGTAAATTGGTTGAAATGATTGTTGAAGATGTCTCTGCTACCCGTGCGAAGCCGAGGCGGGTTGCTAGTAATATTATAAAAGAGAGTCTGTTTCTGTTTGTTACGCTTTCATGACTTAACTAGGTAGGAACTTAACCGATCATCGTGAATATAGTTGGCAGGGATACAGAAAAGTACTTTTATCCAGTAAAAAAGTACGTATTGTTCCCGAGGGATAGTGAATTGGTAGACAAAATCTACCTACATTAACGCGAGGGAAGTCGCAGAAAATTGCATAATCATTTAGCTGTGAGACAGCCCGTTCTTAATTAAGATGTACCTAATTGGATTGGATTGGCGCATACCTAATTCATTAAATTCACCGCGCAACTCATCAATGATTCGCCTTGACTTTGCATAAAGTCAAGGCAAAAGACAAGTGTGCTTTATTTGGTAAAAACAAATTAATGATGATATGAAATAACCAAGTCGATGAAATCGGAGCCCAGTCTAGTCCAAGGCGGTTAGGTTACATGAAACTTATGGACAACTCTTTTCAAATAAATATAAACTAATTCGAAAGCTGAACTAAACTAGGAAATAAGCACAGCCAAAACAACTAATAATAGTAAACGAATAAAATTACAAGGAACAAGCACCATAACTTACTTCTACATCTTTTTACATTGTGTCATTGTACTCATTGTTCGTCCCCGCGTATCAAGAGTATGCAGACCCGCCCACTCCCGCCTGAACGTGTTTATTTAATAGTGAAACTTATTAAGACTCATCTTGATGTTACAAAAAGTGAAACCTTTAACCTTTCCGACTAAGACAATCCACGTCAGACAATCGGCGACCGTATTTCGTTGCAAATGTGTAGGATCTTGAATTCGACAGATAATCGAGTTTACAAGAGGAAGCGACAGGCTTCAAGACTTTTTAGCGGCTCTAGTAGGTACACACTAATTTGTTGAAAATGGAACACTTGGTAAACAGTTTGAAATTGATTTGTTTGTCATCATTGATAACGTACTATCTGCTTTAGATAAACGCATGAAAGCTAATCAAAAACCAACTAGGTAGTGTTGTTTTTGGAATATTTCGAAAGTTGAAATCTATCATGGCAGAGCATTTTAGTTAGCATAAATTTACTGAAGTTACGATGGCGTTCATGGTCCCGAGGCTAAGTTCTTGAATTATTTTAACTTTATATGGGAACAGACTTAATTTCTAGCTGTTGAGAACGTCACCTGGTAGACAGTGTCGGCATTATAGATGGGTAATCACCCGTGTTTTTACCCAGTCGTGGGTTTTAACCCGGGTGATTACCCATCTATATATAGTCGGCATCCAGTATGACGTTGAGATTCGTTAAACGTTTGGCGTCCTTTATTGATCACCTAACACGCATTAAGCTATACAACCTTATACTAAAAGTGAGTAAATATTGCCGTACATTGTAACCAAGACATCATATTTGGAGTACGATGTCTTGGCTACAATGTACGGCAATATTTTGGTTGGAAACCAGTTTGAAATAATTTTCATTTTGTTCCAGGTATTCCTATGAAACGTTGCAAGAGATCGCAAACTTCTTGATGTCTCGAATTCCGGATACACCCAGCATCGGCGTTATATGCGGTTCTGGGATGGGTTCGTATTGGAACGAGGGTATATATTATTTTGCTTTTACTATACAGAGTTAGCAAAGGGAAATCTATATATAATTGTCTTTATTTATAGAAAAAATACGTCTCGGTTAAACAAAAGGAATTGTACCTTATAAATAGTAACGCGATTAAGTCCCGATTTGTTGTCCGAATTACTGTCAACTTTGTTTAAAAAAATCATGAACTGTTTTATTGATTTATGTTTATTTAAATTATCCGGACGTTTTCCTGTTGATTAATGAGAAACAACACTCAATGAATGGGTCACTACTCGCTAGTCACGAGACTCGATGATGAATTAATGTTTGTCTACGCACATCGTAATAATTACAGATATACTTGCATAATAGTCATAATAGTATTATTATTATTTAGATTTTCGAATATTAAAATATTTTATTTTTAGTTTGAACTAATTTTACAGCTTGTACCCAAGCTATAAAATTAGTTCAAACTTATTGAATTGAAGCCTCTAGCTAACATAATTACCTAAGATATACCTAACCCTATTATTCTGATCTATAGAGACGATGAACTAGAATTATATAGTTGTCTATCAAAAATAAAATAAATGCCTTGTTCTCACTTTTGTAATATACTTATTTCAATTTATTTTTCTCTTTGCATAGCTCTGTTTAAACTTCAGCTACTCTTTAAAGTTAGATAATAAACAAACAAGTCACAAGTTAATAACAACCTTTGTTTGAGAAGTTCAAATAAAAAAAACACGCGATTTCACTTGTCTATAACTTACAAATTATACACAAATGAGTGTTGAAATCTGATTTTTGCAGGCTTATAATAATTAAAGTATTTTCTATTCTGCTTTCAAATGTGTACCTATATGAAAAAACCAATACTTTTAACATAAAAAATCACATTACTTACACTAACACCTGGTTGCAATTCAGGAGCGATTCTCCCTCAGCCTGTAAGCATTAATTAACTTCGATTGAATAGTAACCTGACCATACCACAGTTAATTCTGCCAATTTCCTATTCTAATACCTGTGAATCACTTTTTATCAAAATAAAAATATTAGTTTCTTTTCTTCATCAGGTTCCTTGGCAGAAATAATAAAAGATGCAGTACGTATCCCGTACGAAGACATTCCAAACTTCCCCGTGAGCACAGTCGAGGGTCACCATGGCCAACTAGTGTTCGGCAAGATCGGCGATGTGGCTGTTGTAGCTATGCAAGGACGGTTCCACTACTATGAGGGATACCCACTTTGGAAGGTAAATTTTAGAACTTTCTAGTAGTTTCTACCACTGGATTTTATAAATATACTTACAAAGAGTAATACTTACATAGATACATACTTACATAATACGTACGTTATGTAGTACCTACAGATACAGACATACTTACATAATACAAATTTCAACTCAAATTACTTAAATCCTTCAAGTGTAGTGCGAATAGGTTTCCCTTGGATAGGCGTTGGAAGACAAACGCATATGCCATTTCTCAAATAAAAAAAAAAACCTGCGCATCGAAATTTTCCGTATGTCGCCAAGGCTGTACAAACATAGTCCTACTAACATTATAAACGTGAAAGTTTGTGAGTATGGATGTATGGATGTTTGTTACTCTTTCACGGCAAAACTACTGAACCGATTGCGATGAAACTTGGTATGTAGATAGCTGGAGACCTGGACTAACATATAGGCTACTTTTTATCACAATATTTCCACGGGATCGGGACTTACGCTGGTGAAACCGTGGGGTGCTGCTAGTTTACAATCAAGTGACACTGAAAGATCCAAGTATCTTTTAAGTTTTGTCGTTTGAGGAAAAATACAACTAGAACCTTATAGTACTTACCATTCGCTCGAACCAGTTATTAAAACATTTATTCCACTCCAAAGTAAGCGTGTTCTATATGGCTGACTTGAATGCGTCGACAGCTTCTTCACTGGTCTGAAACCTTTGACCCCGAAGATTTTTCTTAATTTTAGGAAATGTAAAGAAATCGTTAAGGCTTAGGTCAAGACTATACGGGGGATGGTCAAGGATTTCTACGTTTTCCTGCTTCAGATATTGAATCGTTTGACGAGCTCTGTGTGAGCTTGAGTTGTCATGGTGTAGGATGATGCGTCGGTTTGCGTTTAAATGTTCGAAGTTCGGCGATGACTTGTGGTAAACGTAGAACGGTTTCTCCATTAACTGTTCTACGGTCTTCAATTGCAATCGTCGCAACATGTCCGTTTTTTGCAACGAATGTGGCCATCATCTTCTTTGAAGTGCAGTGAACAACTTATCGAAAATTAGTTGTCTCACAGCAATGGTGTTATTGAGTAGGTAAAGGCAGATTTTGGACGTCCTTCACGTGATTTGTTACTAAAACTGGTATGTCCTCGCTGGAATTCTAAATAACAGTGTCCGACAGTCCGCAGATATAAGGTTTCATCATGGAACACAGATGATAGCTCTTCGAAACACTGAAGTCGTGTTAGGCCTCTCCAAAAGTTGTAAAAAATTATTGCACGCACATTTTCCTTAGAAAGATGCATTTTCGTACGTGACTTTACAGATTCGAAGCAACGCTGTGACTAAACAAAAGCATTAATCCTAATACTTGCAATTTGTTTTAAGATTCCGAATTGAAACAAATATGAATATTGAACGAAATTCAAAATTGGCGGTAAATATGTAAACGACAGAATTTAAAAAGCATGCCCCTAACCTATTATTTACAACAAGTAATACGCTCTAGGTATTTCAGTAAATATGTAGACAAACAAAAAATGATTTAATCTATGGAAATTCTGATGAATGTAATTAGAAGCAGCTGATGCAAGCGCTTCGACCCCCAGCGAGTAGGGTTATCAGTTGTTGTGAGCATCTCAAGAGTATAATGAACTAGATAAAACATTCAACGTAGTTCTTTTGAATCACTTAAAAATAACAAATAATACGTTTCATATTATTAAAAAATACAATTATCATGCCGTGAATATAAGTTATTTCAAAGTCCAATATACGTATTAAGGCGCCTTTACACTAACTACCTAAGGTGTATGATTTTTTTCTTAACAGTTTTATCTCTGAATATTTTTGAATATATTTAAAACATATGCCTAAAGTATGTTTAAAGTAACGTGTACCTTAAACAGGCAATCGTATTGTTAAAAAAATGTATCATTTGAAGATATAAATAAACATGTCTTTTTTAATTAGTCTCTTTGTTCATACATATCTACAAACAAAACATGAAATTCGAAAACACTTCGGCAAATAGACGCGTCGCGTCGTGTCGCCGCGCTGCTGCCATCACTTTATTTTACGTATTAATTAATTTGCTTGTTGTTAAATGGTGTATTATATATGATCGAAGCCGCAAAATTATTTAGGTATTTACATTACAGTAGGTTACGTAGTAACTATTTAGTAATCTGTGGTGAAGGGGAGTTTAGTTAGGCTAACAAGTTTATTTTTCGCTTTTCAGTTCCTTTCTTTTTTCGTCAGTTTAATTTTTTTTGGCTAAAATATAATTATAGATACTTAATATAGTTACCTACTATAACTTTTCGTTGTTATTTCTTATTAATATTTAAACAACAGATATTCGACAATCTTATTATTAGGTTTAAAGTTCTCATTAAGATGAATATTAATAAGAACAAACAAAAAATAGAAGACGTAAACCGCTGAGGAGTTCCCTCGACTGGATTCCACATGTTGTCTCCATCTGCATGATGAGGAGGTTGATCTCGAATTTATTCTTTGGTTAATATGTATGTGTCAAAACTAAATAAGTGATTACATTATTTCAGTGTTGTCTGCCCGTGCGCGTGATGAAGCTCATTGGTGTAAAAACACTGATTGCAACGAACGCAGCCGGTGGTCTCAACTCTACGTATAAAATCGGTGACGTAATGATTGTTAGAGACCACATCAACATGATGGGCTTCGCGGGCAACAACCCACTCCATGGGCCTAACGACGAGAGATTTGGACCACGTTTCCCACCCATGAACAAGGCGTACAATTACATGTTTAGAAAAATTGCCAAAGAGGTAAATTTTATTTATCTACTACTTATATATTTATTTAACATTACTTTTCAAAGTACTTTTTTTATTCCTTGTATTACGGTTATTTACAGTTAGGTATATTTTATTTTAAATCATAAAAACATTAAATTGGTTTTACTTGTGACATTCAGGACAATAACCGATTGAATACTGGTACAGCATTTCTTGATTCCAAACGACTTTAAACATTAAGGAAAATTAAGGCGTGTTTAGATTTTTGGTGGATAAAAGGTTATCGATATGTCATCCGTTAAAATGTCAAGCCTTATCATACCACCGACGTCAAACATTTTAGATTTTATTCTGCCCAGAAATTATACAACGAACTTATTTTACAATAACTACACGAACAACAATATAGTTCATTCTCCTTAAAAGGAATGTGAACAGCTTCACACTGTTTTTATGCTTTGAGGGACCTACCTATATGTTTGTAGGGTAGGTATAATATTTTTAAGGGATCACACCTATATTAAATACTAACTGTGCCTGCATTCCATTGCGTGTATGTCGGGAAACAACAATATGTCGCCTATAAAAGGCGTAGCACCTCCTCCCGAAACGGAGGATCCTCCAGGCCTGGAGATTCTTTTATATACTCTATTAGTAGTGAAACCACCTGGACTCAAAAAAGATTGTTGCGATTGCTTACACGCGAAAGAGCGACATGGTTTAGTTGTAGGAAAAGCAACCAATACTACGGTTCCGCCGCGGACATCCGTCGGTCATGTGCGAAGCAAAAGAAAGAAATCAATCTTTCAAGAAACAAATCTATCGCGGAGAACCTTACATCGAGGTTCAAAAACTTTGCAGATAGATTAAAATTCTAATGTAGAGAAATGCGTTCAACCAACACTTTGTGGGCTACGTGCACTTAAGGGGCATAATTTCGGCCTTCACCTACCGGTTGACAGGACACGACTGCAAAAATAAAAAAATATATCAGTCTCTCATCATGTTACTACTTACGTTATATTTGATATGATCGGAGTACAATAAAATGGTTATTGGCAGGATTGGAGACTAGAGTCTACATAAAAAAAAGAATATTGTTTCAAGATTTAAAAGTCAAAAGTAATTTCAAGTCAAAGAACGAGTTTTGTGGCCACTTAATATTATCTTTATAACAGAAGGTATATTTATAGACTGGAATAAAGTCGAAATTACTTTGACTTTAAAATCTTGGAAATATTTCTTTTTATGTAGACGCGTGACTATCTAGTGACATATCAGTTCAAAGTCACATCAGACCCACATCAGAAATGCATCAATTAAATTGGCGGACTTGGAGGTAACATTATTGAACGTGGTCACGGGTCGACACACTCGACTGGACTCGATACTGTCGACGGGTGGACGTGTCAGGGTATTAGTCTCGGTCGCGATCGGTACAATTCAATCGAAACATCGCTGCAATTGTTAAACAAAAAGATGTTAACCCATATTTATAGTAGTAGTAATAGTAGTCCCGATTGACGGATAACATGCATGCAAGTCGCGAAAATTTATAATCAAGACTAACTTCATTCAAGTGGCGGGGGTTTGTAATGTCTGCAGATATTATCTTGCATTATATTTAAAAAAAAATGTAGTTTTATGTTATTTCTACACGTCTGCAGAAAGCAAGTGAATTAAAAACGAAATAACACTAGACACGTTTACAATATAGGTCCTTATGTTTTTGTATGAATTGAGCTAGGGAAGTAGGTAGGAGACTAGTTTAGATTTTATATACAACATACCTATCTACGTTTTTTACGTACGTACCTATTAAAAAGAGAAAGATACCACTAGTTTTTACCCGATTTCAAAAAGGCAAAGGTTCTCAATTAGGCTGTTTATGTTAGTGTTGTTGTTTAACATGACACATGTTTAGGGCTGCCATCCATCCGAGTTTCCGAGAGAAATGGAAACTGTGTTATTAAAAAAATAGGTTGTCTGGGAAAAATTGCGATTTCACGTGTGTCCGGGGTTTTTGTAGTTTTTGTCCGGCGTCGGTAATTTAAGTGAGGGCAGGCCTACACCTGTGCCATATGTAAACCATTTACAAAGTAACTACAGTCGATATATTTAAAAACAGCTAGATTGGTATTAGGACTCATTCATACACACTTTTTGGAAACACTTGAATGTTATAGGTACATAAAAATATATATCTATATAAAAACCCTGACCAATGCCAATAAACAAATTCATACATACAATATTTGAACTGAACGGAAATAGAACGCGCGACCCTCTACGTTACCATGGAAACTTTCACCGACCGACACAAATTGTAAAGCAAACGTTAAATTCGTTTACGTGTAATACCAAAACAAATAATACTTAATCTGAAATTGCCAAAACCATAATCCATACTTAGTAAATTTAGTTGTTCAAGAGTTTAAATGTTATTTTGATACGAGTACATAATACATTCAGAGATTCATTTCTTAGAAGCCAAACAAAGCTAGGATTATATAATTTTTGCATTGTGTCGCAAATATTGAAATGCACGATTTGCATTTTTATTATCAAAGCGACACGATGAATGGAGCTGAGCTCAGTTATCACATATCTATACTAATATTATATATCTGTGGAGTTTGATTGTTTGTTTGGTTGTAATCTAATCTCAGGAACTACTGGTTCGAATTGAAAAATTATTTTAGTGTTGGTATAGCTTATTTATCGAGGACGAGGAAGGCTGTAGGCTATATAATATCACGCTACGACCAATAGAAGCGGAGCATCAATGAAAAATGTTGCAAACACGGGGAAAATTTACAACCGCAGATGTAGTTTCGCGGGTCAACTAGTCATTGATATAATTTAACATCACCTGGTTCACATGGCGTGTCTCGTCGCTCTTTAGCAACTATTAATTATTGTTATTTAGTCTTTGACTCTGTTCAGTATGCGTGGTCATTAGTTTGTCGAGGTCACATTTTAATCTGGAATTTTATCCAAAAGTAAATACATTTTTAATATATATCGGTCTTTAATTTTGTGAAATAATACTTTCAATTAAAAAAATTATAATTAAAGAAAATCGATGACAATAACAATGGCTAATTATGTGAGAACTACCTACTATCTATCATTCACTTCCTTAAAAGAATATGTTGTTTCCTTAAAGGTATTTTAGGTAAGATGTCTTGGGAGGAACACGTCGCATTTACGTCATAATTTTTCTTGACCCCGCTACGTAGTTATACTAATACTTTACTTACATCATATTCAGAAAATAACAGTAACTGCTATGTTGTTCGTATCGCAACCAGCACTCAAGTGATCGTTATCAATTTATAATGCATGTCTAGCCTTTTTAATAATCCCACCAATGTCAGGCCGACCAATAGCGTGCGCTACCGGTATCCGGTAACTAGTCATAATAATATCTATTAACTCATTTTTATTAAATAGTGAACTGTTTTATCATCTATTTATAGTTTGCCCCAATTTTCAATAAATGTGAGGTTTGGTATGCAAAAATAAATGTGAGGTTTGGTATGCCGACAACACTAGTTACATAATTACATACCGTTCTCGAAGGTTTGTTCTTCGTTTATACCTACCTTGTCGATTTGCTATCATGCCATAACTGGCAACAGTGACATTCATGGTGACACTTAATAATTGTATATAGAAATACCTACTAGTCTTGATAAGACGACGTCATCTGATACCGTTGCGTTTAATACGTTAACATATAGGTACGATTAATATAAAATAAAACGTGAATGATTATGCAATAAACATAAACGAAACTAGAATAATACTAATTTGCGTTCGCTACGTATAATATATATGTATTTACAAAAAAAAATATAAGTATACATGTTCATCCGTGTCCTAGAACTTTCTAAAATATAACGAAAGCAATAATTACTAATGGCATATTTTATTACTTCACGTTGCTAACAATATAAATTACCTTCCCCCTGTTACCTTCATCGATTATAACTAATTAAAAAAATTAAACAGGTACCAAATTTGTTTTTTTTTTGTGGGCAGCAAGAAAAACTGCATGCGTGGCCTGCAGATTTCTTATGACACAATACGTAATTATATTGTTCCAGGTTGCCCAGGAACTGAATATGGAGAACATTATCCGCGAAGGAGTTTACACGTGTCTCGGCGGGCCAAACTTCGAAACTGTGGCTGAACTGAACATGTTGAAGATGGTGGGAGTGGACGCCGTTGGCATGTCTACCGTTCATGAGGTAATAATCTAATCAATAATAATCTAATAAATAACTTTAATTTAAATCAATCGTGCTTTTAAGCCATAAGCTGTTCCCGCGAAATTAACTAAGCTACGATTATTAGGAGATTAACGAGTTTTTTGTATAGGTAGGTACGAGTAGGTATGATAATTATCCTTTAAAAAAAGTATCACCGACTTTAATGTGCTTGTTAGTGGAAAGTAGATGTATTTTATTTAAATATAATATAGGTAGGCCAATTTAACTCACTGCTCCAATGAGACAGCGATGTTTCGGAGCAAACGAAAACATCATCGATGTAAACAATTTTTAGATATTTGTTGATTATTAAGAAACCGCTCAACCGATATCGATAAAAAATTAAATGGGACTACCTGGGAAGTATACCCTTTGAAACAAAAAAAATAATTTTCAAAATTGGTTCAGGGCTCTTCGAGTAATGGTGAACATACATAAAAATAAAACAATAGGCATCATGCCGACAGAAGTGAAAACTTAAACGAAACGACGAACTTCAAACGTCACATTAACAGGTTGGTGACATTAATTAATAAAGAGCTCTAGTGGATCTTCATATGTATTATTAGCGCGACGGTCACGAGTTCAGTTCTCTCTCTCTCTCTCTCTCTGTCCCTGTCCCTAGTGGATCTATATATGTATTATTAGCGTGACGGTCACGAGTTCAGTTCTCTCTATCTCTCTCTGTCCCTGTCCCTGTAACACCCTCCCTCCCTCTCCATGTCTCTCTGACGCTGTACATGTAAATATAAGAAACTCGGCTCCATCGTACGAATTTTCGATGGGGACGGACATCAGGGTCACGTGTCATGACGCGAGTTGAACATTTTTTAACCATCAAAAAGTGCACAACGCATATAAAGAAGTTTTCACTTCAAAAAAAGATTCCGACGAATTGAGAACCTCCTCCTTTTTGGAAGTCGGTTCAAAATAGTTATGTAGCATAACTATTTTCATACCTACTCGTACCTATAGAAAAAAGTCGTTAATCTCTTATGTAATCGTTATGCAACAAAAACTCGTCAAGTTCGCATTAAGCCATTCACAAGATTTTAGATTTATTAATTTTGAGTGTTTTTTTTTTTGGTGACATATGACACTCTTACAGTCATGTTTATGTTTTGTGTATTAATGTGATTATTATAATAATATCGTTAAACATAAAGTCGGGGAAAAAGTTACAAATTCAAGACATTTTTTTTTCAAACTTTAATAAAATTACATATCGCACTGCTATTACAAGAGTGTATCAACTCAAAATGAAGCTCTTTTCAGAAACGACAGAAAACTGATTACTCGCTTCCTGTTAAAGATTAGAAAAAGAGACCACTGTACATAGATTATTGATCAAATTAAGGCATTTCTGTATTAATGAATTATTTAAAAGATTGCAGGTTATCAAGTTATTTCCAATTTTCGAGTTAATACTCTGTCTGAACAAATTAAAAAAACAATTGAATTATTTTTAGTTGTTTTGTTGAAAAATTTGACTTATTACAATTTATTATTATTATTTTATATTTATTGATGCGTAGGGAATTGATATTTACGTATGAAAAATGAGTTATCTCAAATTTACCCTATTTTGAGTTGATAGTCTCGTAATAGCAGTGCGATATAATAGATATGTACCATTTTGTTCGATAACTTATTGCCATCTTGTAGGTAGTGACATAATCCCGTTGTTGTAGAAATCTTGGGATTTTTGTTAAAAAAACTGAGACAAGAAGTAGTATTGACAGTCCTCTCTTGATGTTAACCTAACACTACCCAAAGAATTCTAAAGAGACCGAAACAAGGTCAGGTCTATATGGTGGATGCATTAACTCTTCCCAACCAGACTTTTCAAATGGGTCATAACTGTTCTGTGGTCAGTCCTCAGTTCCTCGGCTATGTCGAAACTACCAATATGCCGATCTTGCTCCACTTTTTCAAAAATGGCATCGCCTTTAACCATATGAGGGCGACCAGAGCGAGCTGCATCTTTGACATCAAAATTCTCGGACTGGAAACGCTCGAACCTACTTTGTGCTACTCTTACTGACACTGCATTAGGTCCATAAACTATATTTATTGATATTAAAACCAGCAAAAACATTAAACTTTCATAAACAAAATCTCTTTTAATTCAGGTCATCACAGCAAGACACTGCGACATGAATGTATTTGCGCTCTCTCTTATCACGAATGAGTGCGTGACGAGTTACGCCGACGACGCCGGTCAAGCCAACCACGAGGAAGTATTGGATGTGGGCCGCATAAGACAGGACATTCTTAGAAAGTTCGTGTCAGTGCTCATCAACAGGTTCTCAACAGTTGAGACCAACCCCTGAACATACTCTGTCTAGAAAATTTAATAACGAAAACACTTAACATCTCAACTGTACAGAAAGTACAATCACGTATGTTTAATATAACATTCAAATATTAGTCAAGAACCTTTTGACAGTCATAGCAATGTTCGCCTTGGTTTTTGGGTTGCTGCAACATGGTAACATACCTACCGATTCCAAGCTGTTTTTTTTTCAATGTCTACTGGTCTAAATAGATTATTCTTTATTTATTAATAGCCAAAATGTCAAATTGCCTGGATATTAGAAATATGTGTATATTTTACGTTTATTTAAGTTATGTAATTAATACATTATAAGAAAACTAGATATAAACTACAAATATGACAAAACAAAATACTTCATTTAAATGCTATATCGTTATAGATAGTAATTATAAGGTCTAAAAAAATTATAAAATCATTTAAATTTAATACTTTTTTATTTCGAGTTTATGTGTTTTACCATAATTATATGCCGACTTAACGACGTAAATACGAAAAGAACTATAAGATTTTGTCTAAATTTATTCGATGGAGGCCACAGAGAAAAATGTGCAAAGTAGGTACCTTAAACGTAACATGATGACAACGTTTCCACCGAGATGAGCGAGGTACCTAGGATTTTTTTATCAGCCGGATTACTTCATTTTCCTAGCCTCGTTTAGGGCAACTCTAGTGGAAAACCATTAGCAACACGATTTCCTTGCAAGAAAACTGAGTGCGAGCGACACGAGCGAGGAATGTGCGCGTGGAATGTGTAGATGTGTAGATATTTAATTGAAGACTAAAATATATAAGTTCATAATTAACGTATTAAAGCGTAATGGCTAAAATGTCGAACTAACGATCACTCTTAGTCGCAAGGTTGAGGGTTCAAATCCCACCCAGTAGACAACCGATGTGACACAAGTATGTAGCTAGTAAATCCTCGAAATTCGACATCTTAATTTTATTCCATGGATCAAACAGTTTCCTACTTTAGGCAAAAAAAAAAACAAAATTGAGTATTTTTTACAATTATAAAAACGAAATATAATGAGACTTACACATTTATAGCTAGCTAGCTAATGATAAAGAGCCTAGGAGGGGATAGATTAATGTCTACCTACATTAGACTGAAAAAAAAAACAATAAGCTAGAGATCTTTGTTTAAGCATAATTTATTGAATAAAATTTAATTAAATTACGAGTAGCTAACGAATTAACGTCAACAGAGATTAGAAATGTATAATATTACAAGTCACATTTGGGCCTTACTAACCATTACTTGTAACATCACATATTGACTAATAAATATATATTTATAATACCCCCAAGAGATGACAAAACCAGACTATTTCAACTCGACTACGAAATGCGGATCTAGAAAACAGAATAAAATAACCAATACAAACATTAGATCTATGTAACAAAACTATAGGCAAAAAAAAGCATTAAATGACAATCAATATAATAGTTAAGTACAATAACATCCCTTGCGTGAATTAGCAATCTATTAAACAAATTAAGCACAACTCAAACAAAAACCAACCTCCTGTTTATAGACTGAAGGAGGATTTTAGTGTACAAAATATACTACAAAACTAGTACCAAAAAATCCTCTTCAGTAATTGGGGTTGCCAACTTTTGCTTATTTAAAAAAAAAATGTAGCAGCTTCACCTACATTGCATTTGCATGCAATTATTTATTACAATTTTTGTAATAAACAATTGCCGCTGATATAGTAGAATGCTATATTATATAATGTAGTCGGCAACCGTGTTTATATTATAGCACGTTTTTTGCATGTACCAAGCTCTAGTGAACTATACTATATCACAAAGTACTTTTTGTTTTTGCACTCTTGGCGGCAAATTTGTATACTTATCAACTATTTAAGAGGATGTTTCTTCGGCCAGAGGTGTGCGAATTCTTGACAAGCTGTATCGATATCTGAGTATTTATATGAAAATCCGTAATCTAAGACCCTTTTTGGTTTAACATTCTGACCTTTGGTCATAATCATGGCTCTCTCATGACTCAACAAAAAGTTTAATATTAACTCTGGGACTGGTATTATAGCTGGCCGCTTCAATGCTTTTGCGAAAGACTGCAACAAAAAAACATTAATAAATGTCCCCGCGATTACATTTGTTTCACCCGCATCTTTTCTAATTTTTTATTTTTTTAATTACATATACTGATAAAATTTTAACCCAACATTTAGAAGTGCATAGTAAATATTCTCTTCCTCAATATTCTATTCAATATTCTTAAGTTGCATTTTAATTTGTACAGAAACCCTAATACCCGGTTCTTATAATCAAGAAAGGATTAGTTTTGCTTAGGGACGGTAAAATTTTCGTATGGTAAAATAATCGTTTCTTGATTATAGGAACCGGGCATTAAACCTCTTGATTAGACATCTAGATTCGCATTAACGTCGGTCATACATTTATGTAAAATAGCATTTTTGATTTTCTAATCTTTTAGTTCGAGATCTGGGGTCAGCGCAGTCAAAACAAGCAAAAAAGTTAAATAAAAAAATAATAACTTGACACATCTCACACACAGCCGTCTGATCCCAAACTAGAGCCTGTAATATGGTAACCAGACTGCTGATAAACATACTTATATATTTCCAAATAAATACATATTATAGACAAATTACACCCAGACACAAAACAAATGATCATGCTCATCACACAAATATTTGTCCGGGGTAGGAATCGAACTGACGAATTTGGTTCAGCAGTCAAAATGGTGGTCTAATGGTTAGTGAACCACTAGATCAACAGACCAGTCAAAAAATACAAAAGCACAGCCTTACCATCCATTTCTTGAAAGCCTTTTCGACCCCCTGTAACTTTGTTCTGTATAAAGCTATTTTCATCAACATTTTAAGACTGTTGTGCGTGAGAGTGTTGAAGCTTATGTAGAATAAGCTTTCATCATTTTTAAAGTTTTTTATATTTCCCACAAATTTTACTAAATAGCCTCGTCAGACTGGTCCTCCGTCCTTTTCATATTTCTTTATGTTATTGTATTGTTTTAAATAAATGTGACGATACGATATAAGTGTCAGTACTTACTTTAGTGAAATGCTCGTTGGTGATAACCTGTGGTGCCACCCCATTCAGCACACCCTTAACGTGATCATTTTCGATAGCGAAGAGAATGAGTCGTATGAGATCTTGTATGTGTATCCACGGCAAATACTGCTTTCCGCTACCAAGGTGACCCCCGAAGCCGAAGTAAAAAGGCAAGATCATATTTTTGATCATGCCACCCCAACGGCCGAGTACGACGCCCGAGCGTATTATCACCTGCAATACACAAAGTTGAAATAAAATGAAAATTTCTCAAAATTTACCATAGCCCAATATACCATTTAGACTGAAGTTATGGAAAGCTTTATTTTATTAATGGCAATCCCCTCTCCGACTCTCATCAGAGTTGAATTAGCAGGTGTAACAAATACGACTAGAAAACACATGATGTTCAGTCGCAGCCTCCGTCTGCCATCCGTCGCCCTCCATGATTCGAAGCGAGAATGCGGAGGTGATGTCTGATACAGAGACGGCAGCGAAACAACTTGGGAGAACTAGCTCGCAGAAGGACCACTTCTGTATGCTATTTGTCAATTCGTTTCAAATATACTACTGCACTCAAGTGAACACAAGTGGAGTTTACGAAATTAACAAAAGTTATTAAAAACTTACAAGTCTACATGGTTCATCAACGTTTGCGGCCTTTTCCCACTCAACAGTCAGTCTTGAGAAAAAATCTCTTCCAGTAGTAGGGCTATCCTCGTCATATACTTCAGATCCTGAAGGTTCGTATGCTCCAACACCCGTGATCAAAACAAACACTTTTGGCTTCTCTACACTTTTATTAATGGCTGTCGTTAATTGTTTAGTTGTGTAAACCCGAGAGTTATGGACATTCTGTTTGAATCTGCAATGCAACATCGTACCTTGTAATGGGGTTACATGTGTTGGCTATATATACATATTACAATGTGGACCAACAGTGTTGTCAATAAAAATATTTTAATCATTTAGTGAATCAAGTTTCAAAACGTTCATGCCTCATGAAATAAGGTATTTCTTTCAATACTTCATATCAACTGGGTTCCACTATATCACCACTACCTGAAACACAGTTTTACCTAGTTCAGGAATATTATTATTATAATAAGTTAAATACTGAAAAACCCAATGCTGAAGCTTGACAACTACTTGACAAAGGCAATTAAACACTGTAATATGTAGAGAATCGAAAGGATTGGAGTTGCTTTACAAACAGGCCACACGATTTTGATAAGGTGGAATGGTATGGAGCAATAAGCCTGAAGCACTTGTCACAAATTACTTAATATGAAAATGATGCCACAATTCGAACCGTTATCAAGAAAGAGCTGTCATATTCACAATCAAGTCACATATGTATTATATTTGTGACCGTTATTATGACATCTGGGGAAGGGATATCAAAGTTGTGATAAGATCCATCGTGTAAGAATTACCTACTGATTGATGCGGTTACTCATCGAACATGGCTGTGCCATCATTACAAAAAGGCCCATCAAAATTGTAATGAGAGATTGAACAATCTCCAGTCTCTATATACACTGGGGTCTGAGGTTGATCTAAAAATACGAAAAAATTACTATAGTACTTAGTAGTAGTAGTAGTAGTAGGTTTATTAGAGAGTGTTACAGTGAGTGAGAGGAAACCAAACACAACCCAAAACCATGCAGCCCGTTTCTAAAGACTAATATAAAGTTTCAATTTTGCGGTGCATAATGTTTTAGGAAGGTACTTTTTCGGACATTGCTTTTTAATCGAAACTCGGATAGATTAGATCATTTAAATATAAGATTGTCTTGTCCCCGTTCAGTTAGCATGTCTTTGAGAAAAAAGTATCTACTTATATTTTTACGTGGGAGAGCCATGCTTCGGCACGTATGGGCCGGCTCGATTCCGCTCGATACCACGGCCTCACAGAAAACCGGTAGTGAAGCAATACGTTCATTGCATTTCGCCGCGTGAGTGAGGTTACCGGAGGCCCTAACCCTTCCCTCTTCCCTATTCACGTCCTTCCCCTCTCCCCTCTTCCCATTCTTTCCCCCGTCCCCCTCTTCTCCTACTCCCACCTTAAGGGCGGCAACGCACTTGTGACTCTTGAGTTACAGGTGCCCATGGGCGGCGGTAGTCATTTACCATCAGGTGACCCGTCTGCTCGTTTGCCCCCTATACCATAAAAAAAAAATCTACTTATATTCATCTCGAAATAAAAAAAATTATAGCGTTGAACTAAGCGTACATACAGTAACCTAAGTTTGGTATACTGCATATTTAAGATCATAAATTAACTTAAATTGGATGGAGGTTTTTGGTTTTCAGTTTTTTATTTTTCTTGAATATTACGCCCATATTGTGAAGTGTTATTTAAACCAAGAATATGGTTATATTTTCTTAACACATAAATTTCACATCATAATTCAATGAAACCTTAAAACTACTACATTCTTAAGTTTGATCTGGATTTTACACCCTTTAGGTTGTCACGCACCCAAGTAACTAATAGGTATCCGGACTAGATTTGACTTTGCCAAAAAAAAATAATTATATATACACATTTTAAATATGTAGTAGAACTTTTGTTCAATATACGAAAATGCAAAAATTATTCAGTGCGTTGTTTTTCTTTTTAAAGTTCGACACTTTATAAGGAATATATAATAAGTACATGATACGCAAAACACGTACACAATAGTAGTAATATAAGCATAGAGTACCTCTACGTGGTGAGTATAGAGTACCTCTAGTAATAGTAGCAGGGTAGCTTACTTGGGCAGGGGAGCAGCCAACAAATATTTTGTGTGAACGTAAGTGAAATTAGTTTTGAAAAAGTTACGATTGGCATCCAATCACAGAAACTTTGCACAAAATATTGGTGTATCGAGCCGCAATAATAACACATCACTTCCCATTGGAATGCTTTCCGAACAGGCGTTAGAATCGCAAAATAAATTTTGGAGAAGTGATCGTGAGCATCACTGTCGAAAAATGGATAGAGTGAAAGTGATGATGCATTGATTCTATAGTGCTTTAGACTCATCTGATCCTGTAATCTCACGTGCCCACCTGCTACAAGAACAAAAAGCAATGGAAGATTCCTTACTTCCTCCTAGCCGCAATTAGATTGCTAAAAACTATTCCTAAACCGAACTCGACAAATGAGCTTACCAGGAATAATGACAGCAAATTGACCCAGAAGAATGTGTGGTGCTTTGCAATGAAAATATTTTGTAAAGGGTGAATGTAAGAGTAAGTGATCCTAAAATATGTAGTATGAACGGTTCATATTAAAATTAAATACTGTTGCAATATAATAAAAAAATATTTTATGATATAAGCAGAATATAGGCCCTTCCTTTTTCCCACCCAATGGGGTGGGAGAAAGGAAGAACCTGGCCGTATATTGCTGTGAGTAAAAACCGGGAAAAGGGATAGATCTATTTTCGAATAGAAAATTCGATACAACAATGTATAATTACAAGCCGAGCGTCATTTGTTCGGTTGGCTGAAATAGGCCCAGGTCCTATTACGTAGGATCAAGAATGTGACTGGGACATTTCGGCGTATAATATGCCTCCGCCCTATATCTATATCCCTTCGGTAAAACTAGGCGTGAATAAATGTGTAAGTTAATCAAATCCGGATAAAAAATGTGACAACCCTAGCAAAATTTTAAATAACTTCTAAATTCCATGACATTGGGACGAGAATGCTTGTTATAACAGTGATTCTTAAAGTCTATGTGGCTAGAGATTCTTAAAAGATTAATAACTCAGAAACTAGACATGCTAGCTATGTATGCAAAATTTTATATTTAAATAAGTACCTGGGAGACCGAGCTTCGCTTCGTAGCTTTTGTAAAATCGTAATTTATTTTAACACTTTTTTTTGTAAAATTGCGTTTTTAAACTTGAAGTTGAACTTAAAATGCATAAATGTATCTGTATACAAAATTGCATCAGAAACGTTAGAGCCGTTTCCGATATGACCCGAAATATAAATACATACATAAATAAATACATACATACAAGAATTGCTTGTTTAAAGTAATAAGATAAAAATGGGACATCCAAAAATTGTCTTCTTAAACAGTATGCCCTGCCTGTATAAAAAAGCATCATCATTCATGTTTACGATGTAGCTAATTATGAGCATTAAATTAAATTATGCTTAAAGTCAACTAAATAGATATCTGCATGTATTAAGTTGTCCAAAATGGTCCAAAAAACAAAGTGAGTTATTTGTAAAAGAATTGAAAACTAAAATATTTGGAGAATTACCATGACTTATCAGGTTGACTGGTAAAACATGGCAATTCTAATAACAAAAAGCAAACACTAACCCTGGTGTCCAGGATTTAGTAAAGTCCAAAAACTGCTGTCCTGCAAGATTCACAACTGCACATGTTTTCTTTGGTAGTCCATTTAATTCAAGCATAGGCCAGGAGATATTATTTGCACCAGGCATGCGGGCCACATTGACTACATTGTAACCCTTAAATGTAACTAGCTCACTTAAATGTTTCCCTATAAAGCCTGTACCGCCACCTAAATAAAAGAAAATATTTAATGCATTAAATTTTTTTCATAATATTGTATTCCTTGTTTTTTTAATTATTTCATTTTCTATACAATAACATAAGTAGATTATGGAGTATTAAGTATGCTAACTTTTACAAGTAATTCTAAACCAGAAAGTTAACTGTCATTAGCAGAATCGAACCCATGATAACCATTTATCAAGATACTACCTGAGCTGATTTATCTCCATTTAAGTGAATGTTGCAATATAGGAAAAGAGTACAATGCCAGAGTTCTGAAGGCATTTTGGCAATGTGATTAATAGTATTGGCATCACAGTAGTTTGAAATTTATGCATTCAGGTTAAGGAGGGCAGATTTTCAACTTCAAAATTTACAATTCCATTATATTTCTGTTTACTAGGATGTTGTGAATACTTGGTGGCCTATTCTTGTTTTATAAGATAAAGGTACATATCAATTTAATATATTTAATCTAAATGTTGCTGACATTGCTGACAAAATGTGACCCATTATATGCCCAACCGACTACTCCTACCAAAGACGGAAAGCTTTACAATGTACTATCCCTGCGGATTTAGATACTTTGAGATGAGTTGAATATGTACTATCTAAGCCTTTTGCTGCTTTGCATAATCTTGGTCTGCAAATCATCAATCAAACAGCATGATGGATGTGAGGGTAAAAGTTATTAAGGTGTAGGATTTACACTGAGACATTATACTATAAAGCGGTATCAGTTAGCAGAGGTATGGGACATTGTTGTTTTAACACTAGATTCGAAAGTTTTCTGTTTTGAATGATATAATTAGGTATTTAGTAAATAGAATAAGCATGGCGAAGTGGGACTTAAAGGTTTTCTTAATAATTTGAGAGCATACTTTAATACCGTACCAGTTCTTGGGTTATTCTAACTCTAAAATATAATTAAAATATTGTAACAATTACAAGTTACTTGTATTGAATACCTACTAATAAATAATAAGATCGCCCTCATTCATGGTTGCTATAAAACAATAGGTAAAATATAATCATACCGATTACAATTGTCCGCGCTGCCATTCTTATTATATAATCAGATTAAAGTATGTTTAGTAACATACATGTAGGCGGTAATGATAAAATTTCAATATCCACTATTAAAACAATTGGCCAAACTAAAGTTAGCTTTCCAGTTACGTGTAAATTTTGTTTCCTGCCGCCTGCGAATATTTTTAACCCGAGTTCATGTACAATTCAAAATACGAAATTTTAATAACATAGAGTAATCAGTAAACTCATGCCCTGGCAACACGGGAACAATTTTGATAAAAGAGCCATCTTCACCTGATACAAGTAATACAAGATAACTGAATTATACCAATTTTGTATCCAATTATACCATCTGGCAGCCCTGAATAAAAAATTCTATGTCACCATTACCGTCACACATCTAAGGTATTTTAAATATCTAACTTATCAAGTTTGTACTATCTTCTCGTCAAGTTTGTTTTTTAATAATTCTTTGATTGTATTATGTAAAAAGTTTAAAAATTTCTTTATATTTATATTTTAAAATATTGAATTATTGTTTCGGCTATAAAGTAGTTAACTAGTATAACATGCTGGCAACTCTGTCTAAATGTCAAATGTTAGAAAAAAGAAATCGCTGATTTGTTATTTGTTACATTTTAGATAATATAAATTATTCGTTGTTTGAAGTTCTATTGCTTGGCCCTTTGATAATATGTATATAGGTATACATAATCAAAGTCTTGGCCGTAATTCTATGACACACTCACTAAACTATAATCCGACTAAATTTCTTATACATATGAAATCAACCTTTTCTTATTCGTAACAAGGTCTATTTGTAACTGGCATCTATTTCGCAGCACGAACTAAATTTCTCTAAAACCTGTCAGCGTTAACTCAACTTCCCCATTCCTTCAAATACGGCATTGCTGCGCACTGAGAGTTTATACTACGTTCCCATTTATTCAAATGCCGTATAAAAACTTGTTCAAAACGAACTAAGATGACGTTATATTAATCTGCACCTACGAAGACGCTTACTAAAAACAGAGCAAAAGAGATGACATCAACGAATAGCGGATCTTGCAACATGGCATTGGCATTCAAGTTTATTTGATCGTGTCAGACTATAGTCGACAAAAAAAATTGCTTATTTCGATAACGACATACGTTACCTACTTGTTTAAATTTAAAATAAGACCTTTTTTCAAAGTATTCAAGGTTTACATCTTAAACAAAGAAAATTTAGTCAGATTATAGTTTAGAGAAGGGTGTTACAGGATTGGCACCAATGGTGCCGATTCTATTGTACACTCGACTAAACTAAAACCTGACTTAATTTCTTCATATGAAATCAAACTTGTGTTCTTCGTAACAAAGTCTATTTGTTACTGGCATCTATCTCTGTGCCACTAAGTTTCACTAAAACCTGTCAACGTATACTCAACTTTATTTCCACGCAGCGAGAGATTGGCATTTGCATAAATGGGGATTTATGCAAATGCCGTATAAATGCCGTATTAAAGCTTGTTCAAAACGAACTAAGATGACGTTATTTACATCGACACCTACGAAGACGCTTACTAAAAACACAGAGCAAAAGAGATGGCATTCAAAGGATAGCGGCTCTCGCTACGTGGTTTTAAAGTTTATTTAAGCGTATCAGACTTAAGTCGACAAATAAATTGCTTATTTCGATAGCGATATATGTTACCTACTTGTTTCAATTTGAAATAAGACCTTGTTTCGAAGTGTACAAGTTTAACATCTAATGTGAAGAAAATGTAGTGAATTTTAATTTAGCGAGTGAGGTAACAGAATTGGAACCAATGACTGTAACTTTAGGCTTGAGAACATTATAAAGTCTTGTAAACATAGAGATAATATAAATTGAGTAGGAAAGCTGTATGTAGAAGCGTAACAGCGTTCCTCTACAATCAAAAGTGATAATGAGATTAGTTACGATCAAATTCGCGTAAATGCTAGATATGGATTAATGACTACTTAGAAATTAGAAATTTACACCAGAGAGTTATAACTATACAAAATTACATTTTGTTTTAACATAATAAACAAATGAATAAACTAGGGAAAGAGGAAAAACATAATATAATGTAAATTAAGTTTAAATAATTTACGAGAAAAAATTAAAACTTATTGAAGTGAAACTTCTAATGCGACTTCCAAAAAGGTTGCGTTAAACTATTAACGCTACCATGGTATGAAAACATTACGAAGTTTCACTTCTTCCACGCGGAGGGACTCCAGGCACTACTTTTTTTTAAAATGAATATCAACCGTCGATATCTATACTTCAATATTAAACTATCGATATATCGTCCAAGAAAATATTATTAATAAATATCGATATTTCAAAATAATAATGATATTTCTTTAATAATGATATTTCGATTTATCGATATTTTATCAACAGTCATACTCATATTAGTACGTCGTGCAACGAACGAAGACAGTGTAGACAGAGTAAACAATAGGTAGTTTTAGTACTGGTTTAAAGTTAGACTCAGTGTACTAATAGTGCGAAATGTCCGATTAACAGCTGCCTTTCGGAAACATTACTTTTAGTACCTATTAGTTATTAGCACATAGTATGTGTACTACCCACGACTAGTATTACCTCAACCTCAATGATAAAGCTACCAAATCTGGCAATATTGTTATGTCACTGTCATGTCACTGTTATTTTCATACACTAAAATTTATATGTAATAAAATAAATAAGGTACTGAAAGTTATTTAATTGTGTAGAAACTTCGCTGAAATAAATATTTTTTAAATTCACCAAGATATACTTTGTATAAATAGTTGCAATAATAATTGGATAGACACCCCGATGTTATAATGATTCCACTATATGTTGAAGGAAATGGGATTGCCTACGTTTGGAATTCCGAAGGTGAGAAATTCAATAATTAAAATCATCTATAGCCACTATATAACTTTTAGACGATGCAAAAAGCATTTATAAATTAATACATTTGTATGTTTGTAGAATATTTTGATAAATATTTTGGCTAGGCTAAAGAAAATAACATATCACAGAAGACTAGTGTATTTTAATATCTCCACATTTAATGGCTGTATTCCAGACTGGTATAAGTTACGAGTAGAATTCCGGATATGTGGGGCTCTCACTGGATCTGCTCCTACATTTCCTAGGCAGAATGAATTTTTAGGTATGTTATTTACTTGTCCCTATTTTTATAAGACAACTCTTTATGAACACAAAGACATTTTAATAAAAATTTGAGCATGGGACGACGTCTTGAAGAAGGTTGGCTCGCAGTGGATGGAAGCGAACTGCCTAAGACTGGGATAGTTGGTGCTCCTGGGTGCTTTCGTCCAGCAGTGGATGCTAATAAGCTGATGACGCACGCACCGTTGGCGCAATGGTTTAAGTCGGCGCCTCGCCATCACGCCAAAATTTGTGTGATCCACAAATAGTTGTCCCAAGTCTGGATGTTCTTTGTGTCGGTGGTTTAAATGTTTGTGAAAGCCCCCGTGACACAGAAATATTAATAATGCAGGAGATGTCTTTAAAACAAATATGATGAAGATGAGCATGGGAATTCTTTTATATTGTAACTATCTACTATAGAGAATTTTAAGAATACCACATTCTGGAATGTGTTAAAAAGTGGTTTTAGTTTTTTTCTGAATTAAAAATGAAAATGGGGACATGTTACAGGATGGACAGGAACATATTATACATTTGAATCAATCAGGTTTTATAAAGGTTAATGAAAAGTTTTATTGAAGATACTTAAAATTTAGGCATTTCTAAGAAAATATGCTTTAACACATGTATAAACTTTGAACTCCTACTTCTCATCCTGATATCAGTTTATTTAATAAAAATTTAATACTTTCAGTTATTTTATAATACATAATATATGTTTACGCTCCTATATTTTGTTTCACCTCTGTCACAACATTCAGTAGATAAAGCACACTAACTTTTTACAAATAGGCGTATGCTCATTACTTAGCCATAACATAACCATAGTTTGATTGCTACTTCTGTTTATGGTATCACTTTTTTCGTAATATTGTGAATAAAATAAATAGTTAATGTTGGATAAATGAAATCAATGTTAATAGGACTATCATAAGCACACAGTTTGCAGCAGCAGCAGCAGAACAATAGTTAAGGTGTTCAACGAGTGATCAAGTGTGCCCTATTTATTCCTTGGTATATTCATAAGTAACATAAAACATGTATTTACACTGGAACATAAAAGTTTATTAGTGATGAAGTCTAAAGATGGACATATTCCCTTATCACTTATGCAGTGATAGTGATACACAGACTTTGTCATTTAACTGCTAGTGAACTTAAAGAAGTTTACTTTTACACTGCTAATTTAGGAAAGCAGCACACAGTGTGCCTGATAGTATGCAGTTATGAATAGCTATGTTCATTTGCAACATCAAATTGTGTCTAGAAAAACCTAGCCCTGTTTCTATAATAGTCTTTTACTGGTAGAAAAATTCCCTGATTGTCACAAATATCAATGACAGTGTAAATAGATTGGACTACATTGCTATTGGTTAGATTGCCCTGTATTAAAAGAGATTACCCACAGCAATCTTGACCATTTAAAAAATAAATCTTCTTTCTTCTAGAAAGTGAGTCACAATTTTGTTTGTATGAGGTCTGTGAGTGGTTGAAAATCGTTTTACTGTGCACAAACTATTGACATGGAACTCCATAACGCTACTTGGCCATAGATTATAAAGTAGAATATACTGATTCCCTACCTAAGACAGATGTGGAAAAGTAAGCCTATAGCCAATAATGATTACTTGCATACAATAGAATATTTGTATGATTTCAGGACTACCTATGGCATTAAAATCAGAGGAGGCAGCATTATTAGTAGAGAAAGGCATTTGCACTTTAATTGAATTACCAAATATAAGACTAAAGCCAACTGAAGAAGAAAAGCGGGTTATAAAGGAACTAGAAACCAAGTAAATGTTTCTTAGATTGTCTTTAAATTATGTTTATATTTGTATTATAATTATATTTTGTTGAGAAAACAGATAGAGTATTGACATGACAATGTAAGTCAGTTGGCAGTTTGATTTTCATACAGAAAATAGTGAAAAATATGTTAATAAATAAAAATAATTATTACAGTAGTAAAAGTGCGGGTTTTAATACAAAACTGGTAAACATACTAAACATATAGAATTTTAACATGTGTACGTCCTGTTATACCAAACATGTTAAACATTGCGACCGATGGGTGGCGGTCCCACCGGGTGTCGGGGGTTTGCTGAAGAATGCAATGGCTTCTCTCGCTCCCCCGATCATGGGCAAGCAGTGGAACACCAGGGTGGTTTTTAGTCGGTTAAGAGTCCGACAGATCCCTCGGCACCTCCAAGGGCGGAGGACATCCATTAATCTCCCACCTCATATGCACCTCCTGTTATTTTATTAACATTTCCATTTTTGGAAAAACATCTAGGCCACAGTAGGGTAGCAATGTGGCAAATTATTGAATTGTTTGATGTAAAGTGTTGCCATATAATTCTAGTATTCAGTTTTAAGTAATTCCCTCGAATTTGGGGATTGCAATCTTTTCTTGCATGCAGGATGAGAACTAGTTATTCTATTTAAAATGCCAGTAGTGTAAGTAATGATTAGGGCTAGTAAGTTCAATTTACATACAAACAGTTCACTACGAACCTAATAATACTCCTAGTTAAAGTATTTAGTTTAAATAACAAACCTAATTCCTTGCATGTATGCATGCTTTTGTTTTAAATCCTATTTTGAAAATCTCTTTTTTTTTTTAAATAGAAGTGTTAAGGTATATTGAATATATATGAATGTATATATTTTTATTTAAGTATGTACTTGTTTGCCTTTCAGTGCTGTAGAAGAACAAAAGGAAGCCTTAAGGAAGCGTAAAATTGAACAACTTTCACAGAAAATCGATATTATAATTGCAGGCAAGAAGCAAAAGCTGATATCTAAAGGAATAACAGGTAGGTTACTATACAGGCTGTTTTCCATCTTGGTAGTATAAAATATGTTATTAGAACTAAATATTTTTGTCTATTTAATAAGAAAACAAGTTTACATAGTGTAAAAAACATTAATTAAAATAGTTTACATAGTGTAAAGCAATTACAGATGCTTTCATAAATCTAAAACTACCATATCATTATCGCATTAATTTATAACACTTGTAAACTTCGCAGGTGTCGAGATAGACAAGCAAACATTATTACAAGAGGAAATAAACAAATTACCGGAGATTGCACCAGGCCATATCTTAACCCATTTACCTTTAGAACATCATTTGACTACAGGCAAGTATTCTTTAGGGTCGGTTCGATTCCGACATATCATTTCACTGGCAGCCCCAGTGAAGTGATGACCCGAGGGGGTTTCCACACGATAAAAAAAAAAAAAAAGTAATAAAAAAAGAGTTAATTATTTGATGCTCTACATATATTGGTGCCACAGAGAGCCCATGAAGCCCGCAACGCAACTATGGTACTCAAGCACAGGTTCAACTTGAAATAAAACAGTTACAGTGCCCATAACATAAGTGGTGTCACAAAACAGGTGTAAGAAAGGGCCTGCCGAATTTGCTTTAAAAGGTGACGAATGATGTCTACTATATTCTTATGCTCGGCTATATCTCAATATTATTCCTTTAAACTTGTGTTTGGTCATTGAATGAATAACATAAACAATTCAAGCTAACCTAAAGCAGTTTTCTTAATCATTATTTCAGAAGCAAAAGAAGTCGGCATAGATAATTTAAGACCTAGTGTTGTTGAGGGAGCAGGTGCCGCTAAGTATAAGATTTTCAAACATTTATGGGAAAGAGACTATCACATAACTAGTGGATCAAAATTTGGATGTGATTACCTTGTATATCCAGGTATTATTTAATTTTCGATTTATTTAGTTTAGTGATATCGGCCAATGATAATAACTTTGACTTTGTTTTCAAGTACTTCTAGATTGCTGTAAATGGAACACAGTCGAACGGACTTTGTTGTAATAAGATTTACTATCGGGTTGTATATCTTTTTTATTATGTCACATATTACAAAGTCATAGAACAGTATTTACTTAGAATTATATGTAAAATGTAATCTAGCTGCGCCCCGCGGTTTCCCCCGCGTAAGTCCCTCGTTAAGGTTTCTTAAATTTTCTAATTTCGCAAATGCAATTAATTAATAAAGAAATATCATTGGGCCATTTTTTGATAAAATGCGTTAAAATAAATCCTATTGATTATATATTAAATTATGTATTTTTCTTAATTACTTGACTGTACTGATCATCAGTTGGAGCACGGGACCTTATAGGTCCCCGTGCTTCACCCAGGTGGAGAAACTAGGTGAAGCACGGGCCGCACCCGGAGTGACTACTTATATCCCATACTTTGAAGCTCAAAAAGCGTAAAACATTATGTTATTCTATGCCTTTTAAATTTCGAGGTGTGGATATTGTTTCGGATTTTTTTTTTGCAGAATCACGCAGAATACGTGAATAAGCTCATATATATATATATGTACACAGTAAATAATAATAATAATAACTCCACACATCTCACACACGGCCGTCTGATCCCAAACTAGGCAGAGCCTGTACTATGGTAACCAGACTGTTGATAAACATACTTATATATTTCTAAATACATACATATAATAGATAAATTACACCCAGACACAGAACAAATTATCGTGCTCATCACACAATTATTTGTCCTGGGTGGGGATCGAACCCACGACCTCTGGCTTAGCAGTCAGGGTCACTAACCACTAGACCAACAGGCCAGTCAAAACAGTAGATAGCACATAAGAATAAAGTGTTTTTGCTATAACACTCTGTTAAAATGCCTTCTGTTGCCGTGTTCTGTTTATAATTAATTAATATTTTAGGAGATCCAGTGAAATTCCACGCCACTTATATGGTGAGATGTGTTTGTGATCAAGCTGCTGATATAAGCCCAGCCGAATACGTAGCATTCGGAAGACTCTCTGTTGCAGTTAACAAGCTAGCCGTTTTAGCATTCATTAATTCTTTTGGCGATGTAGAGTTTCAAACACTGCAGTGGCATGATAATATTATACGTATAAGTAAATAAATGTTATATCATAAGAAAGTTGCTGTAGTTACTTTATCTAGGTACCTCTTATACATTCTTAAGGAACTAACCCATTTACAATTAAAAATAAATAATTATGGTACTGATATAAAGTAAACAATGAAAAAATATTTTAAAATATGAGCAAATTAACGAATTCCTCTCTCTCCCCCTCTACCTTACTTTAATTCCTCTTACAGGTTAAACGCAGTGGCGTATTTTTACTATACGCCTATACGGGTCATGGAGACTGGACCCGGAGTAGCACTTAGCTTTGAGCGCTATTCAGAACACGCGCTGCACGCTTCACGGTAATCAGTGATGTGTGTTAGGTTTTCTCTACATCGAAAACGGTGGCGGCAAGTATATACCGTGGAATCAAGCAAGTATATACATATACATAGTATATAGATATACATTAGCAAAACGGCAGGCTAAAAAAGTAAAAATAGGTGAAAGGCGTATAAAAAAGATAAGTCGCCCTGGATGCGCCTTTTTGGTAATACAGAAGACAAACAGGTGAGAATGGTCACCAGAGATTCACGCACACGTGACTGATGTTGCCAATAATTTATAGACGGCGAAAACGGCTTGGCATCAGGTACACACCTTTGCAAAGATTAAACTATATAGCTTTCGCCCCCGGCTACGCTCTCGTTAATGTAGATTTTGTCAATCAATAAATTGACTATCTCACGGGAACAGTACTTTTTTCCGGATTAACCATCGGTTCACCTATTCAAAACTCCAGCAACGCAATGCTGTGCTAAAACAAGAAAAAAACTACATAATACACTTAAAGTATTTAGGATTTTGTTTCTTTATTTTTTTTGGTTCGCGATATTCTAAAAACCAGTTTTGATGAATTTTGGATAATGACTTAAAGCGAAGCCTAGGTTCTACGGCCTACGGCTTCCTTTTGTCGCGAAACTATTTAAACCTTGATGGTGGTGAAAGAAGGAATGAAAGTTTACGTGGGAAAGATTCTATGCAGACAAAGTCACGGGCATTTGCTAGTATTATATAATGCAGCAGCGATATTAATAAAATTCGTCGTTCAACAAAGTAATAAATAACAGGTTTTTAAAATATCTGTAAAACTATATAGTTTCTGTAAAGAACGGAACGTCACCTTTTATAAATGTCAAACAACTTGACATTCTTGAAAAACATCTATGATTGAATTACCCTTTGGGAATAATTGCATACGTTATTAAGATACATTGATTAAAAATAAATAATAGAAAATGGATGATCCTGAATTACATAAAATCAGACAACAGCGACTGGCCCAATTGCAGGCTCAACATGGGGTATGTATGAGTCAACATAACAGTACAGGTTAGGTTACACTTACTGCTATAATTATGCGCTTAATATTACGCATATATTATACTAACGTCTTGTTTTTAATAAAGGAAAGCTATAATTAGTGTAACTTTCTTTAAAATTACTAGTTAATCATACTTTCCAGGGCACCGGTGATCCTAATCATGCCAAAAACCAAGAAGAGAAAATGCAGGCAATGGAAGAAGCGAAACTCACAATTCTTGCACAAGCTCTCAGTCAAGATGCAAGAGCCAGATGTATGTATTACGATGTATGAATTGTTTGCCATACACTAAGATAGATGTGCATACTAAGTACCTTAATAGAATCTTACCATGAAACAGGTACATTCTGTGGTAAACTTCCCGGCGACAGCCAGTGCATGAGACCCTGACTTGCTCGAGCTATTGCCATGATCCATCCAGATAACCACTATCCATATTTATTTTATAAAGTATACTAGCAACATGGGTCACACATTACTAGTACAGTATTCTTGTTAACCCCTCCAGCTAAGCTAAATGCTTGTGCTTGTGTTAAGGGTTCACGTCGGTAGTGCACTGGGTGGGGTTCAAACCCGCAACTACTTGATCGCAAGTCCAAAGCCATTATGCTACCACTGCACTCCTTCTATTGTCTTCTCTTTTTACCTTCCTTTTTCATTCAATGTACTCTTAATTTTCCCCATCCTTCATTTCCCAAAGTGCCCTTGTTGGTGGCAATAGACTTGCCCTCTAATGTGTGAATGGGACCAAATAATAGTATGCAAAATATGGGTTTTTAATATGCCCATTTCAGGGATACAGGTGTGAGTGTATGTATCTATGCACGGTTGTACCCAGCTCTTAGCCCCGGGGGGGGGGGCAAAATTAGTTTTTTTTTGTTATTTCAGGGGACAAAATTTGTTTTTGTGGGTCCAGGGGGGCAAATCAATAATTTGACTCAAAATTACCTTAGTACTATGTAAGCTTGCTAAAGATTTTATAGCTGCCCTCCCCTAGGTACATAGACACATCCTTGATACATGGGCGTACCAAGGGGGTGGGGGGTGGTACGCCCATGTATTTAAATATTATTTTATTTGTTCCTACTTAGTCAATATAAATCACTTTTTTTCAGGTAAGTTAGAATGGAACTTAGTGGGTATATTATTATATCTATCTATCCCAGTTTTGTTTTACTATTAAAGTTGGCCACTTTTTGGAGCTGTGCGAGTGAATACCGCCCAACGCGAGTGTCAACATACAATATTTGCGCTTGTGTGCGTGACGGTTTTACTACCAGTGCATAGAGGTTACCCCAAAATTTAGGGACTTTTTTATGAAACATAATAGTTTTTTTTCGAATGTAGGTAATATTTAAATCTGAATAATGCCATAAAGGTGACGCTCACATCGATAACTCGATCGATTTTAGCGGTAAATATGAAAATAGTAAAAAAAATTACAATTAGATTCAACATAGTAGAATTTATAGTTTTTATCATACTTCCAAGTACGTAATTGCAAAATTTGAAATGAGCTAACTTAGCGAAAAATCATATCCGACCTTTTTCGTAGGTCGGTTAATTTCCTACAAGAATATGTATTGATTTTTGCAACTTACTAATTCGTTGGAACGTGACCAAATTTCAAACAAAAAAAAATGTATATATATATAAATATATCCAAATATTGTTGTAAAAATGTCTTTAAATTTACATGGTTTGAGTGACTGAATTAAAATGCAATAATATTGGGATACAATGCCCCGGTTTCCTGATACATTGAGTATATATATAGTTCCTACTAAGTAGCTTTATTTTTATCTTACTTTTGTCTTTTTAACTTTTAAAAAAAAAAATAATTAAATAAACGAATACTTGTAACACATTTAAATACATTTAAAATGTCTTTATTTAATATTACTTACATAAAAAAAACTATTATGTTTCATAAAAAAGTCTATAAATTTTGGGGTAACCTCTATGCACTGGTAGTAAAACCGTCACGCACACAAGCGCAGATATTGTATGTTGACACTCGCGTTGGGCGGGATTTACTCACACAGCTCCAAAAAGTGGCTTCAAAGTACAAGGTGACTATTGTACTGGTCACGGTATCTGGACCTATATATAATCTAAGGCTGCGTGGTATTGCAATTGTGTTTTGTTTACGTCTAAACATAATGATTTTACGCATTAAAGTAATTAAAAAAAAAGATGGAACGTCACATATAAATAAACATGTTTTATAACGATCATAGGTCGATGAGATGACATACGATTTGAGTATACACGTTATTTAAATGGGAAATCAAACATCACGAAGCGGCACCTTTTAATTGTAATATCAAGAGCTGCTGTTTTCACAGGCTTATTTTCACGTCATCTTGAAGAATATTTTCATGGTAACTAATGAAAAAAGAAATAAAGTTTTTTTTTTGGCCCACCGTAATATATATATATATATATTTTTTTTATGAACTGTCAAGAAACTAGCAAATTTTTACAAGTCGTAAGTGCTCTATAGCTGTGTTCGTTAGGAGTAGTAATAATAAATTAAAATACGAGTACAATCCTATAGCCAAAGTATCGTTTGACGGATACATTGAACTCCGGGCGTTAGAGCTTAGAAATTAAGAATGTTTTAAGCATTCCAGTTTCGCGAACATTAACATTAAGCATATTTCTCGTCTTTCTATTAATAACAAGTTTGGCAAAGAAAATTATACATACTACTAGAATGCGTTATGGGTAAATGAAATTTACGTCCCTGGCAACATCTCTAATAATGGCGTCCGCAATTTTATTAATTTGAAATTTAGTTCTATTGTTTATAAATTACATTATGAAATAGAATACTTACAAGTGAAATGTGATGTTCGGACACTTATGATTATTTTTTGTATAATTTTTACAGGATGTAACTGCATAACCAGGCATTTTTGAATATTATTTAAATAGCGCCTCTAGACTTACTTTAGCGGCGAACGTTCGCTCGCGTGTGACGAGTGAGTCGCTTGTATTTTTTGGCTTCAGTTTTGAGGCGCGGATTAGGCATCTGGACCTATATATAATCTAAGCCCCCAAACACTGTCTGTCTATGTCTAGGATGTACTGTATTTCTCTCTGTAAACATCAACAGTTGCCTGGATGCATTATTTTATAATTTAATAATCTGTTATACAAAATACTGTGTTATTGCTGTCTTGCAAACAATCCAAATTATATTACAATATATGTATTTTGATGCCATCCCCAATCTTATTATCTTATTTAAATTACAATATAGCTCTAGCCTTCATATTACACAAAAAACTGATGACGGGGCTTTTGGCCTAGTGGTTAGTGATCCTGACTGCTGGGCCAGAGGTTGCGGGTTTGATGCCCATCCAGGACAAATAATTGTGAGCACTATCATTTCTTCTGTGTCTGAGTGTAATTTATCTATAATATGTACTTAGTAATATATAAGTATATCAGCAGTCGGGTTACCATAGTACAGGCTCTGCCTAGTTTGGGATCAGATGGCCGGTAGTTGTCTAAGGTTATTATTATTATTATAACTTTTAAATAATTTTATTCCAGTATTCAAATAAAATCTAATCTCAATACTGTAAATTACAGTGATGAAATTATACCTAAATTTGATTTTTTATTTCTACTTCGACTAAACACTTTTGTGGTAGATGTAATTAATAATTTTCTATATTTAATTTTCAGTGAACACCATTAAACTTAGTAGGCCTGAGAAGGGCGCCATGGTTGAAAACATGATCTGCAGAATGGCCCAGATGGGACAAGTTCGAAACAAAATAACAGAGCAAGAGTTGATTCAGCTTCTAGAATCTCTCAACTCACAAATGCCTAAGTCGTCCAGCACTGTTAAGTTTGATCGGAGAAGAGCAGCACTGGATTCTGATGATGAAGACTTCTAGCATTTAGTTCTAGCTTTTTAAGACTTTATTTACTTAACAAACAACAAAATCTGTCATTGCAATGCCTTAACTCAATAATAAATGCTTATTTATAATAGAAATGTATTTTTACCTGACTGCACAAGGAGGATGGTTGGTATGTCTGACGTTTCTTTGTTACGCCTAAGAGCCTAAATGGATTGATGGATTTCGACACTTGAGGTGTCATTTGAATAGTTTTAACAGTGGACATAAGGTATACAATTTCAAGATTTGAAAAAGAAGTTTGAGGGAAAGTTAATCATTTTACGAGCCGAGATTCAGCTTTCTGCACTTCTTGTACAGAAACCCCCACGGGTCATCATCTCACCGGGGTAAACGGCAAAGAGGTATGTCGGACTCAAACCGACTAAAATCACATGGTGTTCCGTCACGGGGTCTTATGCCGGGGACTCAGGTGTACCCTAGAAAGTACTCTCAATCTCTGTGAACCCCGGCAGACTTGGCCGCCTGTTCGACAACAGGCGACCCCACAATTTGGTGTGGGGGCCTTGCCCCCTCCGAGATAGAGAGGTGCGCGTGAAACACGTCGTGCTGCCGTCTCGGGTTCTTGAACATATAAACTTTGAGTTGGTATTCCGAATTTCACATTCCTATCGGTGCGCGATTGCTTAAAAAATGCGTACAAATTACTTAGTGCCTAGGCCTAGTGTGTGCCTAGAAGTCCTGCCTATGGTGGCGTATATGTCGGGTCGTTCGGTTCCCTTCAATATGGTTGATCTGTACGATGGCTGGCGTGTGCGTCATGCTCGTGAACGGGTGCCGTTGGTCGGGGCTGGTCATCTCCGGACTGTTATTACTTAAATATGTATAGTAGTAATTAGCGCGTCTATTTATATTTTAGAATAATAGGCATGTTACATTGTCCTCACATTTCATTTACGCTTATAAGCAATGTAAGCAGAAATTTGTAAAAAACATTTTGAAAAAGAGTGTCCTTGGAGTTTCTTGCCTGTTCTTCTCCATAGGATCTACGTATTGGAACAGGCAACTAGCTTCACGACTGACTTAGTCTGACTGACTTCTACTCCTGACAATTCAAAAATACCTATTATTGGTTTAATTGAAATAAATGATTTTGATTGATTGATATAGTCCACGTCTCGACATACAAGAAAATATAATGATAGAATATTAATGCTCTGATTAGGCGCATTTTGGTAGTAACAGTAATTCCCTTCTTCCCCCGTCAAGCCTTAGCATGTTGCATCAAATGAGTGCTTATACGTAGCCCAGGAGTAGAAAATGCAAACACGCCATGGACCTAAGTTAATATTTCACTTATTTATATTAGACATTATTAAATTCAATTTTGTTTATTTAAAAATGTATTTTAAATAGCTTCAAAATATCCCAAAATAATAAGTTCAAGTTGTAAAAATAATGTTAACTTACTAACAAATTGCCTTGTGAGACAATGATATTATAGACATAAACATATGTTCCCGATTACATAAAGCACACATTTTTACATCTGTAGAAGAGGAAGACTTAAAGAATTACATAGAGACTGCAAGTAAATTATATGAGGGGCTAACTCATAATGTAAGACGGAAAGCTTACCTACTAACACGCACGTGAAAAGAAGAAAAACTGACGAACTCAGAACTGATGAACCCTAATTAAATTATTGGAATACCTACCTGTTTATTTATCTGGAACAGATATTATTATGTAGATTTGTGAACTTACAAAATTATTTGTATTTAAACAAACTTTTTTTATGATGTACTTACCTGTGGAGCAAACGAGCAGATGGACTGATGGTAAGTGACTATCGTCACCACTATGGACACCTGGAACTCAAGAGTCACAAGTGTTTTGCCAGCCTTAACCAGATCTTAATTAGACAGCCAACATAATGATGGTTTTTATATTAAGAATAGATTTAAAAATTAGATTAGATTTACAAAGTTACAATTACAGTGGGCCCAAACACGGATGCTTTTACAATATTTTGTACATAGTACTTCTGAACCTACTAAGCGAGTCAGAGTGCACATCGACGAGGTCACTGCAGCTGTTTA
This sequence comes from Callimorpha dominula, assembly GCA_949752705.1. Taxonomy (NCBI): domain Eukaryota; kingdom Metazoa; phylum Arthropoda; class Insecta; order Lepidoptera; family Erebidae; genus Callimorpha; species Callimorpha dominula. Next base: position 11,801,774 of record OX457003.1, read on the forward strand.
ACAATTGACAGAGGTGGGGGATAGGAGAATTAGCACCTAGGACAGTTCTGCGAAGAGGTGGATGTAAGGGAGTTATAAGGGCTCTTGGATGTTTTGTGGGCACACGGATTTTTATCCTGCTCAATAATTGGGGACAGTCAATTTTGTGTCTCAAAATTAAATAAAAAACAATCCAGTAAATCTCTCCTCTTCTGTAGGGATATCATCTTAAAATGCAAAAGTCTCTCTTTATATGACGGTTCCTTTTTGGCTATTCCGGAAGCATATGCCAAATCTAGTGAGCTACGGACCAAACAATTATAAAGCAAAATTTTAGTCTTACTGTGACGGAAACAAGTAACATTCCTGATAACAAATCCAAGCATTCTTGAGGCTATTTCGACTACATTTTCGATGTGAGGGATAAAGGTTAACTGCCTATCGAATAAAATTCCTAAGTCCCTTATCTGTTCCACTTCTTGTATTGAGTTGCGACAAATATAATAAGTGGATGGTTTTAATTTTGTTTTTCTAGTGAATTTTACGTGGTAGCACTTGCTGATATTTAAATTCATGTCATTATCATTACACCACTTTACCAACATGTCGATATCTTTTTGGAGCAACTCAACATCAAGATCCGATTCAATTAACCGGCAGAATTTTAAATCATCAGCATACATGTAGCACTCGGAGAATTTTAACCTACTGGGGAGATCATTAATAAAGAAATTAAATAAAACTGGGCCAACATGTGATCCCTGTGGGACGCCAGAAGTGACATTGTAGGAGTTAGATTGGTATATATTGAGGGCAAAAAAGAAGGAACGACCGTCGAGATAGGATATCGCTAAGATGATATTAAACTACCCTGTAAACAAGGCCTTCAAAGATTTTAGCATATTGAGAAGTTACGGATATTGGCCTATAAGTGGTAACAATATTGAAACTGCCGGATTTGTGTATTTGAGTTATGCAAATGACTTTTAAGTAATTTATTATGAATAATTTGTAGAGGTGTAATAAGCATTTACATGCATAGGCGAATAAAAAAAAGAGGCACACTAATCGGACCAGCTCATTTATTTAAATTTAAACTTTGCATGCATGCCCTTATATCATCATCAGAAATACATATAGAAGAAAGAGAATAACTAGATGTAACGAAGGACCCAGGCCTCAGGGAAGATAAATGACCCTTGATTATCCCAATACGTAGACTCATGATGGGGAATGCCCTTAAATGTTTTCATTTATTTAGTGTACAAGTGTGTGACAAGAAGTCTGCTACGTAATGTGTTAAAGATATCATAATCTCGAGGATTCTTATAGATAGATAGTTAACATATTATTTCTACCCCAGTCCTATAGTAGGAATATCATACATACATTTGTCATACAGATAATATACAAAAGGCGGCCTTATTGCAAAATACAATCTCTTCCAGGCAACCTTAGGATGGATCAATGTTTCAGAGAGACAGTTGTAGTTGGAAGTGCATTTCAAAAATTTTATGAAAACTATAATTCATTACTACTCAGTAAATATAAAAAATATACAGATATTCTGTATATTTAGTGTACTTATGCATACTAATACAAAACATACATACATATAAACATATATAAGTGCATATATTAATTTATACACAGCATACTTTAATACGGAAATTATTTAACTGAAGTGATAAGTAATATTCATGAACTATTTTCTTAAAAATTGTTATTGATTGCGCTCGCCTAATGGTGATTCCACAAGCAGCTTCATCAGTAAAGGAATTATCATAAAATTTTGTGGAATGTAGTGGCATCTCCAGTCTCAAATCTTCAGATGACCTCAGAGATTTTTCATGTATCTCATGAAGGAACTTGAACCGTTCTTTGAGATAAAAAGGGGCATTAGCATTAAATAAGATATTGTAAATAAAACTGAGTATGTGAGTATTCCAGCGAGAACGAATTGGAAGCTACTTGAGCGTTTGGAGGAATTTAGAAACGTGAGCATATTTTAGTAGCCCTAATATGAATCTTATACAAAAATTTTGAAGCCGCTTAAGCTTATCAAGTTTTCCTTCAGTGAGATTCAGATAGCTGACAAGAGGTTCTTGTGCAATTGCAACCTTAGTGGCAGTCTAAAAAAAGTTACGTATCTAACCTTCGCAGGGACCCTGCTGAAGCGAAGACTTTACGACTGACTTCTTGCAGCTGTGATCCCCAAGATAAGGTACTATCCATGTAAATTCCCAGGTTTTTGACACTAGTGCTGATCTTTAATGTGGTGCCATTGAATTGAATTTGGGACAGTTGTGACTAGCCAATTCGTAAAACTATCCCAGGGCTGCCAATAAAACATACCTGAGTTTTTAAGGGTTAACCATTCACCAATGTGCGACAGGTCAGCATTGACTATGGTAATTGCTTCCGACAACATGTTAAGCGAAGCTCGTGTATATATATCTGTATATCATCTGCATAAAGGTGGTAGAACGAACGTAGTTGTTTAGAGATTGGAGTTTATAAAAACAGCGAAGAGTAAGGGAGATAAAACGTCACCCTGCGGTACACCAGCAGAAATACTGCACCAAGAAGAGACTGAGTCTACAATTCGTCTTTAATGCTATTGGTGACCAGACAGGTAACTATGAAACTAGTCAATTGTCCTTGGATATCTCCATGTTTAGAGACAAGCAGAATGTGAAAATCTACAGTTTTAAACGCGTTGCTAAAATCAAGTAAGGTAAGTACTGTAATATTTCCACTATCCATGCCTAGTCTGATATCGTCCGTAATGTGAACTAATGCAGAAGTAGTGCTGTGACCAGTTCGAAAGCCAGATTGGAAAGGGTTCAGTAAAGAATTTTTGGAGAGAAAGTTACTTAATTGAGGATGGATAAAACGTTCAAGGACTTTGGATAGGATAAGATGAGGAGGGTTTTACTTATTTAGGTAGAGGAATAAGTTGTGCATCTTTCCAGGCAGTTGGAAATACATCACCTGACAGGGAGTGTTTTAAAATATTTCAAAGGAAGGGTAGGATTTCGTCAGGGAGAATCATATTTCGATTGACATTGTCGTTTCCTACTACATTTGACGACATTGCTAGTATAGTCTTATTAACGTCACAAGTAGACAGTTGATCAAAGACGAAAGGTGGATGGAAAATTTTAAGTCTCGTAAGCTCTTTATATAGCTTTCATGATATTTTTTCTTCACTTCTACCTTTTACCTTTTACTAGTAGGCATTTAAATATCCTAGTATTTAACATCCTTTAAAAAATAATATACCTTGATAGAAATATACCTTGTAAATCCTTTTAAGTTGTCCCAAACAAGGCTGACACCCTTTTAATAAAATTACAGAAAAAATATTATGAAACAAATATACGTACCTACATCAGTAATAATGAATGCTTCCATTTGGTAATTAAACCACTGTTTTATGTTCGGAATAATCATTAAGTATTCTAACAACTATCTAATAAACAAATCTGAAAAGCATAATAAGTTATGTACCTGCTTAGACACGATAAATTTTATCAAAGATTTGCTATTTTTTTACGACTGATAACCAAATAGCATTTGCGTCAAAATCATGCATCTATAGGTTCACGAGCCAGGGTCGCCTCTCGGGTGATACCTCGTAAAATGCTTCAGAGAGTTTTATCATGAAGCCTCGTGTAGGTCAGCTGCGGTACCGACCGTGTTTTGAGGAGCGGTAGCGCACGTAGAAAAATATTATTTTAAGTAATTTCCTCCCGATTAGCCATCGCCCGAGAACAACGAGAACAACTTGGTCATGCTGGCTCACGGACCATTAGTGATGCTGCCGTATATAAAATAGAAACGGCGGAAAGGTGGTTCTGGTGTGTTTACTGTGTATAATGACTACTTGAAAGGGTTGTCTTTCATATACCGAATGTCATTCAGCTTCCGACTAGGTCTTAGTGACTGGTGGAAAAAAAATTCGAAATAAAATATTTAGTGATAGTCTATTGAATGAAAGAAATAATATATGTGTAATATAAAACACTGGGACATACTACACAGCGCTATCTAGCTCCAAACTAAGTTCAACTTGTAGGTACTGTGGTTTCTAGATTAAGGATAAAAAAACTAGATACTTTGTTACTAGTTGAGGTTCGGGATTAGTAAGGTACAACAATTTATTACCAAAATAGACATTTATTTCAGTAATTCACAAATAACACAATTATAATTAATTCTCACTATTTAAATTATCACTTGTACTTCGCACTTATATTTCCACTTCTCTATTCACTTGTTCACTCAGTGATCGCTCAACTAGAACTCCAATTAATACTGCAATGCAACTGCACTTTTATATCTGAAAACACGAAATCCCTCTGGAATTTTCGAATATAATGTGGGACACTCAATAAATAGGCTACTAGTTCCGCTCAATGTCAAAAGCTGGCATGCATCTCAGTTTAGGTAATTGTAACCCTCTATGCCTTCTTATACTCGATAATAGATGGCGCCCGCGGATTAGACTTCCGTAACAATATTATACATAAATACTCCCGTACCGATACAAGTAAACATATTCTGGACCTCGACCCCTGGCGTTACGATCGATTGCACTACCTCCTGCTAGTTAAAAAATAAATTAATTATCATTAGTTATTGTTTTTTTATTAATTGTCATTAGTAATTGGTTATTTTAAAATTAAGGGATTAGGAAAATATTATATCCAAATATATATGACTTGGTAGGTCATCTAATCTACTAACTGACCATTTTTGTTTTTTCCATTGGTGATAGCTTAACACCCTAAGTAGATAATGATGCAATCACGATAATAATAAGTTTGAGTAATTGAGTATTATTTGATACGATCAAATTTACAATGACATAGAAGGCAGGCGTATTTATCAACACGGATTAAAGCACTAAATCGACATTTAAAGTAAATAACAAAAAAATATTCTGAGTTTCTGATAGTAACGATGATAAGCACTTTTTTTATCGTGTGTCTGTACCCCACTGGAGCTAACGGTGAAGTGGTACGTCAGAAACGAACCGACTAAAACCACACGGCGTTCCGTCAGAAGTGGGTCTATTGCAGGGGACCCGAGTATACCCTAAGAAGGAAGCCTCCGGAAACCCCTGTAGACCTTGGCCGCCTGCCCGTTCTGCCGCCTTTTGGCTAACATCACCTCCTCGTAAAACGAGACGGCGGAAACCCACGCACTCTTACTTTGCACCATGGTCTCTAGCGAGAGGCTTCCCACACCAATAGCCGTCGCGAGGTCGTACCGCTGCTGCGTCCAAGCTGAGAACTCCACCAAAGTATGGAGTGCAGTGTTCTCGCGACAGCCTCCGCAGTGGTGGTTCGCTGACGTTGCCTCTCGCGGCCTATACGACACAGGTACTTACCGAAGCAGCCGCGTCCGGTGAGTACCTGCGACAACCAGTAGGAGAGGCTGCCAATTCACCTCTCCGATCAATTCTCCATGCCCGTGCTGAGCTCTAGGGTACTTATTTCAGTTAACAGTTTTTACAAAAGAGCTTACATTGAAGACTTACCTATATAGAAATTTATCTCAGTTTCAGCCATTCAAATGTGACGATAGAATATTATCCCGCTTCGAATAATGTAAAGAAATGGTTTGGACGTGATGTAGACAAATTTTAAATGTTTCTTTGACTTCTTAGGAATATTATAAATGTGTTCAAAAATGTACCTGTGTACCTTGAGTACAGCAATTAAAATATTGGAACTATTTCGTTTTGTTTGACTTCCCCACTTACGATTATTTTGCACCTTTGATAAAGAATTAAACATATGTTTTTGTTTCTAATAAGATTATAGGTATGAACCTAACGTTGCTTAGAGCGTCCCGTATTAACTTAAAGGAAGGTTACGGAAAGTGGCCACGGAAACGCAAATTGCTGAGCTAGGTATGTACACAAAATTACGGTATGTCCATAAAATTACGTGTCTAAACCCTAACAAAATAAGGAAAGTTACAAGGGTTCTAATTAAAACCACTTTTGTCATGAATATGATGGGTCAAATTTAGGCATCGTTAGTTTAAGAAATGTGCCGGCCTATGTTTACGACATTGCTCCAAAGCTTGTATAGATACTGGCCCTGTTATCCTTTGTAAGGAAATATTTTAACTCATCATCATAACCTTTATTACTTGGTTCAGATAACATGTAATTTTATGTATTCACAAAACACACGCTTTTAAAAAAATTTGGCATTCTTAGAAATAGATTAACACTATTATATTACCTACAGTAAAGTTTGTAGTTACTGGGGGTGAACCTGTCCATTTGGAAGAATATAAACTTTTCATCTTTACCATCTCATGCATTCTTTTATCTCTTCTGTTACTGTTACGACGGCTCACCACTATAATATTCAGAGAAAGCACGTAGAATGGCAAGAAAATTCAGTAATTGAATATTAGCTGGAAGCAGCAAGGCCTCTACATAAAAAAGAGACAGCTGACCTTTTTTTATGGCAAGCAAGATTTATGTCATTCAAAATTTGAAATTCAATATTACACAGCATTCGCTTCAGTTCACAGGAAGCACCATGAGCTGTGATATCACGGCTGAGTAACCTATTAACCTTTTTAGTTAATACTGTTACGAGCTGAGGTTCGGGATTAGAGAATTATACCAGATTGTTACCGAAATAGACACAATTTATTTTAATAGATCACAAAATACACAAGAACACTAGCAACAACATAATTACAATAATTTATTATCACTATTACACTAAACTTCTTAATTCACTTACACTTTACTCGCTGTTAATTTCACTTGACACTCACTTGAAACTAACTCACTTGACACTCACTTGATAACTAACTCACTACTCCGCAATGCCACGCTTTATATAGCGAAACGGTACTTCCAGAAAAATCGCGACACCTCTGGTAAATTCTACAAAACAATAGAATCCGCTAATACATCGTAGAATATTCCATTAATGGGCTACTACTTAGTTCCGTGTTGTCTCAACAGATGGCGTGTATCTTTATTTTGTAGCTCTTTACGAATTCCGACAGTCACCAATAGATGGCGGGTTATTCGTAACAACACAATGGTATAGGGCAAATAGAATTCTTAAGTGTGGGTGATCTTCTCCATGAATTGATTGAAAGGTTTGGATAGCGTTAAGGTAATGAAGGTTCATTTTCAGGTTCTAACAAGGACTTCAGGAGAATGTAAGTTTGAATAAAGAAAGTTGGATGATCCATTGGCAAGTTCTTACAGAAAATTTCGGGGCTATTGTGAAATAGTAATGCAAATAAGAGGTGTTTAAAACACTGAAAAATCCGTGTTTGTGAATCAGCAACTCACCATATTTATTACTCTGTGATCATCAAGGCAAAACCCAGATGGGCAAGAAGGAGCTGCTAGAGACGACAGTATTGCGCTGTTGTCTCATCATCGTAAGTCGCTTAAAACATAGAAACTTCTGTTTACCTCCTTCTGAGCGCGAGCAAAGTGAGGTAATCAAAGCCTAGTTTAATAGAGATTAAGGTATGAAATAAATATGACGAGTTCTCTGTACTTACACACCAAGATCTAGTATTGTTTGCACTTGGGACTTATAAAGTAAAACTTGCGCGTAGCTACTATGGTGAACATATAGGCGATGGCGTATATCACATTGAAGTAGCAAGAGACGGTGTTTATAATAATATTGTAGATTTTGATATAGAACCTGAACATGCCATGTTGCTACGCGCAAGGATTCAATCCAGGCACGCACGTTCAAGATTGTATTATACGTACGAGTACGTAATGATCCATGGTCGAGAAAGAATTTTCAACTATTACTGTTTAAGTTTATCTGGCATGCGATCTGTGGGTTGCTGTGCACATGTAATGGTAATTAGATGGTACTTTGGATGGACGAGACACCAACCCACAATTAGGCTTCCAGCTGCAAATCTAGACAATATTATTGACTAGCTGTGCCCCGCGGTTTCACACGCGTAACTCAGATGCCAAGGCAATATTGGAATAAAAAGTAGCCTATGTGTTAATCCAGGTCCCCAGATATCTACATACGTAGTATCATCGCAATCGATTCAGTAGTTTTTGCGCGAAAGAGTAACAAACATCAATACATCCTCACAAACTTTCAATTTTTTTTTACGTTCAATATCTTCACTACATATTATAAAAAACAAAGGCCCCCGCAGCGTCTGTTCGCGATAAACTGAAAAACTACTGAACGGATTTTCATGCGGTTTTCACTAATATATAGAGTGATTCAGGATTAAGGTTTAGGTGTATAATTTGTACTCGTGCGAAGCAGGGGCGGGTTGCTAGTATATTATAGAAATGAATGTAAACAGAGCCTTTTAGCAAATCGCTAGTGTCTTGAAAATTCCCATTACGCACACAACCGTCAACAACGTCTGCCCTCACGCGTATGCCCGTGGGCCCGCGTCGGCGGTAAGCGATGTTCGCCCCCGCCCCCTCGCCCGCAGTTTTATATTATGGTCGTAACTTTTAAAATATTTGACCAAATTACGTACTTCAAAAGACAAAGTTTATCTACTTTGAGTATCAAAAGCGATAAAAGTATTTAATTTCATAAAAATCAATTTGTTTTTGCTAAATGTGATTTAGAACTAAAAAATCAAATTTTATTGTAATTATGGTTTTCTATTTTGGTAATAATGGCTTACACATAAAAGATAGATATATACTGTCGCGGACTTTTTTGTAGAACTATTTAGGAGAAACAATCCCACCGTACATTATATTCGTGTAACTCTTACAGTTTTCCCACCGCACGCCAGAATAGGTCGCAGATGACAGATTTTTTTCCGACTTACTAAACACTTATCGTTATATTTTGGCAAATATACACAATATCTTCATAAATTATAGCCTATGTGTTATTCTGATATATAAGCTATATTATTGTAAAGTTTCATTAAAATCCATTCAGTAGTTTTTGCGTGAAAGAGTAACAAACATCCATACATCCATACATCCATACATCCTCAGAAACTTTCACGTTTATAATATTAGTAGGATGATGTAGATGTATAATGTTCATTTTGAATTATATCAGTTTTCTGTTACACTGTAAGACATGAATATACCTATTGTGAAAAATTCTTGTGTTTTATTTCTTCCGGGCCTTTGACCAAAATCTATTTAAGCGAGAACCTAACACGGCACACGAAGCGACATAACATAACATGCATAGATTAGTTGAAAATGTGCGATGGACAGAATGACATAAAAAGGTAAAAAACATGACTTTTCATTCAGTTATATCTTTTTACTGACTGCATATTTTTGGTTGCGGTCTGGTTATAATGACTCAGTATTTACTAGGCTGTTTTATTACATAAGTCTCGTTAGCGGTGGACATTTGGACCAAACTCCATACATTTTTAGTCATTCTCCTTTTATCAACTAAAAGTTTAATAAAATAAAAGTTTCAGACTCAGTTTATGATAATTGGGTAATTATCATAAGTTGATTAGATAACTTTTATTTTAATCAAAAACAACACCTGATAGGCTGTGATAGATTTTAGAGATATAATCTAAGCCGCTAAATCAATAAGGATTTGTAGGGAAAGAAACGAGAAAAATGAAAAAAACGTTTGAACGTGAAATTCTGTTCTAAGTAATTAAAGAATCGCTCGGTTCAAGAAGGAGACAGAGACAGGAAATTTATATTTAAATTTCAGTAACACAAACCAAATTTGAAGAGAGAAATCTTTATGTGGTATCTGATAAAAAGTCGTTAACGATGAGTGATTGTAAGATTATCTAAGTAGTTTATCAAAATAATTAAAGTCTTATAACAACAAACAGGAAGTACAGTACTGCGTCTGGCGTTGGTACACAAATATATGAAAGGTATGCGACTCTGACTACTCTCGAGTTGCCCTTCTCGATTCATGAATTGTAAAATGTTGTTTCAGTTCCAGATTTCGCGGTATTTAAACCATTTTCAAGAAGACGCCTGTGAAATCTTTGATTATAACCAGATTTTTTTACTACTTTTACATACACTAAATACACAAGAGCTGTTAGATATGTAACAAAATCTTTTATTTTGGTCCATGTATCAAGCTTGTAGGGTCTATTTTATTTTACCTTACTTCAATTATTGAGGCACTGTTAGTTATATCACTCTGAAGTTATTAAGAAAGTTCGTTTATGAAAATAATAACAATACCTTGACAGATTTCCCACATGGCCGTCTGATCCCAAACTAGGCAGACTGCACTATGGTAATCAGACTGCAGATTCCAGTAGAAAGATATGGAATATAGTAAATCTGCGTCACAATATTAACACAAAACCTGATAAAGAGAAAATTATACAAAAAATTACAACAAAGTAATTACTTAATAATTAATTATTAATTAATAACGCCTTAGAGGTGGCCAACATATTTTTAAAAAGGTTCGACAATAATGTAAACCTAAACTGACTATTATATGATATAACATGGAATTATAGTTATAACTTTTAATATGTGATTATTTGAAATTTAATTAATTTATTGGATTGTGGTCTATTGGCATTAGAATATTTGTGATTGTAACTAATTGTGTGTATTCCTGATTGTGTACTTAATTGTATGTATTCGTTTCAACATTTTTAAATACATTTTTAAACAGCTAAAATATTTTTGTTATGAAATTAATTACTTATGCCTTATGCCGAAAAACATACTTTTATATTTCTAAAGTGTTTTAACCGACTTCAAAAAAGGAGGAGATACCTGAACCGATTTGAAAAATTCTTGTTTTGTTTGAAACCCACCCTTTATATCCTTTCAAACAAAACAAGATTTTTTCCTCTTGGTCCCATTGTGATTTGGTCAGAATCTGATGATGGAAGCCTGGGGAAATCGGTGGAACTCTTAAAATATTATAGGCACACCTATAGCGGTTTGATTATTTTTGTGTGTTTGCTCTTGGAAAGCACCATTTGGTGAAGTGGAACTGATGATGAAGACCACAGATGGCCACCGGAACTACTCAATAATAAGTATTTCACGGGTTGCGATTCGATTACTTTGTATTTGCGACCAAATATACTCGCTTGACATTGGTGCTGTATGCCATATACAGCACCAATGTCAAGCGAGTATCTTTAAGGCCTTGTACATTAGTTTTCCTATCCACGGTGATTGGTCAAAGTGATCTGTTTGTCAAACTTACTTTAAGATGGTTTTTCTAAAGCAAATAAACGTATTTATTTATATTGACTATAGCATATATATGATATAGCATAGCGTATAACATTTTTAAAGAGATGATTGAGCCAAGAGTTAATACAATCACACAGAACAGTCACAAAGAACAATTTGGCTTTACAAAGGGTCGTTCAACAGTTGATGCTGGTGCAACTCTTTTGAGACATATATTTAATGCATGGGAGAATTCGCAAGATGCGATAGGTGTGTTTTGCGATCTCTCAAAAGCTTTTGACTGTGTAGAACATAACACGCTTTTACTTAAACTTAAACATTATGGTGTTAATGGGATTGCTTTGGAACCAATTGTTTCCTACTTGAAAGATAGAATTTAACATGTAAATGTCAATGGTGCGAGGTCTTCTGGATTACCTCTTACTATGGGCGTTCCTCAGGGCTCTATACTAGGTCCTCTACTTTTTCGCATATATATAAACGATTTACCTTATTATTTAAAAGATCTCTGTGATATAGTTCTATTTGCTGATGATACGTCACTTATTTTTAAAGTCGATCGTAAAAACACAGTTTTTGACGATGTGAATAGGGCACTAAATGATGTATTGTATTGGTTTTCAAGTAACAATCTCCTACTTAATTTAAATAAAACAAAGTGTGTGAGATTTACTATGCCAAATGTAAAACAGCTAGGTACTAATTTAACTCTAAATAATGAAATGTTAAGTATTGTAGACTGTATTAGTATTAGTATTCTTAGGAATTACATTAGACAGTAAACTACAATGGGAAGCCCAGATAGACAGCCTTGCAGGTAGGCTTAGTTCGGCAGCTTATACAGTATGGAAGGTACGTCAGCTCACTGATACGGACACAGCTAGGCTAGTTTATTTTAGCTACTTTCACAGCGTCATGTCCTATGGTATACTACTTTGGGGCAAGGCGGCTGATGTTGAAACGATTTTTAGTCTCCAAAAACTAGCCATCCGCTCCATATACAACTTAGGTGCTAGAGTCTCTCTTCGAGAGTTGTTTAAGGATAAAGGTATTTTAACTGTTGCATCACAGTACATATTTGCAAATATTACGTTTGTTAGGCACAACATTAATGACTATAAGAAAAACAACAACACTCTTGGATTCTGCTTGTGCTTTCAATCAGGCGGGGGAGAGTCATTTTGGCAGCTCAAATATAAAAAAAAAAAACAGTGATAGACACAATATTAATACAAGAAACAAGTCTAAACTCGTTGGTACCTATCATCGCTTACATAAAGTACACAACTCGTTAGAAGGTCTTGGTATACGTTTTTATAATAAAATTCCTATACATGTAATCGACCTTCCTGTAGATAAATTCAAGCTAACTGTAAATCACCTTATTAGGAAATCCTACTATACGATCAACGATTATCTAAACGACAAACAGTCTTGGGCTTAAGGTGTCATTAGGTGTATACACATACTAAGTTTATGGTATATACACACAAACTTCTTTGTCTTATAATTAAGGTAAATTATCAACAAACCATTGTCAGTTGAAAGTAATGCGTGACGATTATTGTGGTAATTTGATATCTCGACTATGGTTCGTCATGCTCACTAAAATGTCATTGCTTGTGGGCGTCGTCATGGGGCGGGTCATTTCTTTCCCTCTGATATTGCAAAGGAGATGATGGCTGGTCCATGCGTCATACTCGTGAACGGGTGCTGCTTGGGGTGACTGGTCGGCCTAGTCAGCGATGCTTTAGCCTATACTATTATTTTGGTTCGATCAACTGCAACTCTAGCCTATTAATCCAGTCACAAATTATTTTTAACAGTAGATTTTGTGACTGAATGAAGGTAGATGTGCACCTTGAATGATTTCTATGTTTAATAGGTTCAAATCTTCAACGGTATCACTGAGTGATTTTTATTTTACAGGACGTTAGCTTTTGGAGCATATTAATAAAATGAAATTCAGATGGCATCAGCTTGCATCCCGTTTACCTTTCATGTAATACTAACAATATTGTACCTGAAGATCTGACTTTTAAAAAGATTGGCAATGAGTTTCTTTGCCAGTATTCTTCTCATAAGGCTCTACGCATTTTGGAAACTGGAAGTTATAGATCGACACAAGCAGGCAGTAGATTTTGGTGTTTTCACCTAATTTACCTCAACAATCCAGTACATGCTGAAGCGTCTATTTGCGCCGGTCTATGATTTTAACTCTAGCTTCAATTTAACGTTCATAAATGTCGCTTAGTGTCTTAATTGAATAAATAATTTTGAATTTGAATTTGAAGTAACATAGCTAAATTATACATTTAATTTGTATGGTCTTTAATGCCTGATATCCGCACTGTTTGGTAAATATATCTCCATCCACGACAGCAAATTTTAGTGATGTAAAAGAAAATAACTATATCATGATTATTAATGTATCTATATATATATATATATATATATATATATATATATATATATATATATATATATATATGTATGTTTAATAAGTTACATAAATAAAAATATTGCTATTGTAGGTAGGTAAATTAATACAGTTCTGAACTACTGAATGTGATTTTGATTATAATATTTTATTTTACACCACTTTTTTAATCTCTAACCTTAAATCTTTAATCTTCAATTATAACACTTCATTTCACTTTCTTAACTTTTTTTGGCTGTTTTTCTGCAACTTAGCCATAGTCGTTATTTATCGTAACAACCAGAACAATACGTTTTTTTTTAATTTTCTGATAATTAACAAGAACATTTGGTTATTGTATTTTCCTGAAAGCATACGTCACGTTCACGTTAAAAAAAAACAAACTACACTTATGCACATCACCAATGAAACTAAGGCATGTATCTGGTGCTAGAGCTGATTAATGCACCAGACGAAATAAATATCCGTGTGATCGGTATGAAGTCGAAAATAGCCGATATTCAATTTTTATTTCTATAAGTAAAATAGCAGACAATTCCAAAATTAAATTTGTCACTTTTTAACTCAAAGCCAGTCCAAAGTTATGTAGTCCGTATCATACCATTACGTATCGTACCATCCAAACTTTTAGTTTTGAGCCTTTAAGAGAGTCGACGAATGGGAATTAATCTTATCATAGGAGGCATTAATATCTTGCGGGGTTCCTCAGGGCTCCGTATTGGGCCCACTGTTATGGAACCTCGCATACGACGCTGTCCTTCGGACTAGTCTGCCCTCTGGCCTAAGTGTCGTCTGCTATGCGGACGATACCCTAATACTGGCTAGAGGGTCACGCTTCGAGGAGGTTCTTAGGCTCGCCGAGCAAGGAGTGGTTTGTGTCGTGGAAAAGATTTGTGACCTGGGCCTGAGGGTAGCGCCTCAGAAAACTGAGGCGATATGGCTCCATGTCCTACGTAAGCGCCAGGAACCACCCAGCTCATGCCTCCGGGTGGATGACACTAAAGTCCAGGTGGGCAAGTACATGAAGTACCTAGGCCTCATCCTGAACAGTTGGTGGCGCTTCGAAGATTGACATTTGGGGCGACTAGTTCCTCGAGTAAGAGAAGGAGTCCTCCAGAAGGAGTCCGCAGAGCGGGATCGGGAAAGGGCCGGTCCCCCTTGAAGAAGGCGACGAAGGGTACGCGGTAGAGGCCGCTAGCTCCCTAATCGTCACCTAAGGGTCGTTTGTGGCCACATCTGGGGAAGATGTGACCGCTGTAGGCGACCCGAGACCGGTGACACCCCGGTGCGGCCGGGGGGTGTCGTCCCAGGAGGGTCGGTTTTCCGCGTCTTACTGTGTAAAGCGGTGAGAGGCGTGACATCGACCTGCCACGGGGTTGACTTTGGTCACCCCGGGATGTACCTCAGTCATGAGGTACGGTAGGGGGGACTCCAGAAGCCGCCGATGCGTATCCGATCTTCTCGACTGCCGAGGTAGGCCGCCGCGGTGGTTTAGTGGGTAGACCGGTTCGCCGGGAGTCCCACACACGCCTTTCGTATCCCCGACGGAGGGTATGGTGCGAAAAGCATTCCCCGCGAAACAGAAAAAAAGGAGGCATTAATATCGGCAATAAACCCTCCATAAGGTGTTTGGGATTTCAATGGTAATAATGAGTCGAGTTAAGGCTGACTTAACAGATTTTAATTACGCTATAAATAGCAACGAGCGTAATCATAGATGAAGGAGTCAATCAGATGGCTCACTTTAACAAAACATTTAAATAAATACCAAAAACGCAATATAAGATTAAAGTTTAATATTGATCCTGAGTGTTGAGATGTTGGGTCAGTAGCGGCCCTAGCTACATTTTTAGGTGGTGCGAGGCCCTAATCTGGCGCCACTATAAATTCAAATCCTCAGTTTTCTTATGTTGTTCGCCATAAAATAATTTGATGACCTTTTCTTTTTAAATTAAAATGTCAATTAACATGCAATTAAAATGTTGTTTTGTTGCGCCCCCCATGTATCTACATAACATAATGCGAAAAAATTACAACGTGTACGTGTTACGCTAAACTTCAGCAATGATAAGAAGTTATTACTATTTATTCTGTAGTATTAGTATTGATCGATTAAGTAATTATCAAAGTTAAGTACTTTATCAAATCTGTAAAAATGTTATAAAAGGATACATTGCCACTATGACGCTCATCTGGTAGTAGTGTAATATGCTGCAGGTATTATTTGTTGTGATTGCCGCGTGTGCAACTTTGGCTTCGGCCCGAGTGAGCCCTCTCGATGAACAAATTTCTAAATTTGACGGGAGTGCCAGGTTTGACACGCGGTATTCAAACAATATCGAAGAAGATGCCCGTTTAAATGTGGTAAGTGGATTTTTTGTAACTAACTGATTGTGGTTTCAGCATTTTTATATATAACTCGTACTTTTATTGCTTCTAAATATAATTAAAAGAGTGATGGTGTCGGGCGAATATCAAGAATAGTTTAGCTGTTTTAAGGGTATATACAACTTTCACTTGTGTAAATATTTTAAACATGAGCGAGTTTCTAATAATATATTTTTATGTACCTTTTAGCCAGAACTTATTACGAAATATGGATACCCAGTTGAAGTGCACCATGTAACAACTGAGGATGGCTATATCTTGGAAATGCATCGTATTCCTTATGGACGTGATAAGAATAATGTACCAAATAAAAATAAACCTGTAGTACTTTTGCAACACGGACTGCTGTGCTCCTCCTCTGTATGGGTCCTTACGGGCCCAAGTGCAGGTTTTGGTGAGTTCTAGACTCTTTTGTTGGCATCAAGCATTGAAATAGTAGTACAATCTAAAGAAGAAAGACTGAACAGATGGCACAATGGTTAAAGTGGTCACCTCGCCATTACGCAGCGCCGAGTGTTGTGGGTTCGAATCCAACACGGGACAAAAATTTGAGTAATCCACAAATATTTGTCCCGAGTCTGGGTGTTCTTTGTGTCCGTTGTTTAAGTGTTTGTGAAGCCCCCCGCGACTCAGGAATATTGATAATGCTGGAGTTGTCTTTAAAATAAAAATCTTTTGAACAAAAAAATAAACCTACGAATAGAACTAAAAAGCAAAAAATAAATAAACTAAGTCTTAAGTATTGAGCTTATTTACATAAACTATCAAATTTTATATAAACTTATTTTGAGTCGGCGCCAAAGTTAGTTAGTTTATGTAAATAAGCTTAATACTTAAGACTTAAAGTTTATTTATTTTTTGCTTTTTAGTTGTTTTCGTCGGTTTAATTTTTTGTTAAAAAGATTTTTATTTTATGATTTTTTTTCATCATTAGCTCAGCTACATGAAGTGATGATTTCTAAACGCAAATACCTGATAAGGTAATGAAAAGTAAACAGAAACCCTATTAACCTAAAATTTTCGAGGGTTTCTCTCAATTTTATCAGGATCCCATCATCAGATCCTGACTTTCTTGACATGTAGCCACCCTTGAGGTATACCTTATCCAACAAAAAAAGAATAATCAAAATCGGTTCATAAATATCGGAGTGACGGCTAAACATACGTAAAAAATATATATATATATGTATATATACGGTCGAATTGAGATCCTCCTTTTTTTTTCGTCTGTTAAAAAAAAAGTTAACAATAGTATCTATTACATACAGGATATATCCTGGCTGAAGAAGGATATGATGTTTGGATGGGGAACATTCGTGGCAACCTCTATTCGCGTCGTCACGTCAGTTTAAATCCTGAGTCGATATTCAACGTTGCTTTTTGGAGATATTCATGGGATGAACACGGTAATTACGACTTACCTGCCATGATTGATTATGCATTGGCTCATACTGGAAAGGGCAGACTTCATTATATCGGTCATTCAATGGGAACCACCAGCTTCTTTACAATGGCGTCTCTTCGTCCGGAATATAACGAGAAGATTATTTCTATGCAAGCGCTCGCACCTGTAGCTTACATGGCTCATAACCGGAATTTATTATTAAATGCCATAGCACCTTACGCTAACAATATTGAGGTAAGTGAATGAGAGTAATGGGAGAAATTAGTAATCATTATGGTACTCTCCAATTCTGGATTTAAAAGCTAACTTCATACAAAGTGGGAGGTCTAGGTTGGTCCTGGACGCCTACATGGCACTTGGACATTTCGAATTTATTTAGACTTGTGAGACTTTCCAAGAGATTGTTTCCACCGTTCTTCTCAAAGCTGGCTCTCTCATAGGAAATGTCATCACCATCTAGTTTTACCAATACTAGTTAACATAAAAGTGTTTGACATAATCTATTTATAAAATAAATAAATTATCATTATCATCCGATCACCGATATCAAATTTTAAGTTACGTACGTACAATGTCAATAAACCCAAACAGTGATGTATTTTAAATATCACAGAAGTCTTTGTATTTCCACATATTCATAAGGATACACAATTAAAATATTTGTGAAATTAATTACTATATCCTGTACTATATTTCAGAGTATAGGAGCTATTATCGGCTACGGGGAGTTTTTAACAAGTAGACAAGTATTCACTTGGGCTGGCGAGACCTTCTGCAGGGATGAGGCTATTTTCCAGCCAATGTGCAGTAACATTATATTTTTACTTGGCGGCTGGAACGAGGCACAACATAATGCGGTATTTAAACATACACAGTTTAAACTGTTTCTAATTTGTGTCTTTGGTAAAAAAGTTATATTTAGATCTTTACTATTAAATCTTTACGTACCATGTGTATGCATGCGTACCCAGATTTTGGCTAATGTCGGAAAAAGCCGGGAGAGGCAGCTGCTCTCCCTTGCCCTCCACCTGGGTACGTCTATGTATGTAGGTATGTAAAGTACAGTTTGATATATATCTTCCCTATATTATATTTTCGATAAAGTGCACTTATAAATGTTTCATAAGGCTGCTTACGCAGTCTGAGAAATATATAATAGCATATAAATATATCTTTTTAAATGGGCATAGTATGGTAATATTCAGTTCTCGGTGTAGTGGAACTATTACAATTCTTAGTTACTAAATATATTTCATATTGATTACAGACTCTGATGCCAGTTGTTATGGGTCACATGCCAGCCGGCGCATCGGTTAGACAGTTAGCTCATTACGGCCAAGGAATTACCGGCAACGAGTTCCGTCGGTACGACCAAGGCAGTTTACTAGCAAATCTAAGAGAATACGGCAGCATCTCGCCTCCTGCATACGACCTTAAAAAAATTACTTCACCAGTATTCCTTCACTACTCAGACAACGATCCTCTTGCAGAGATCCCGGATGTACAAAGGTTGTTCAGAGAACTGGGCAGACCCATAGGATTGTTCCGAGTGCCGTTAGCCGAATTTACTCACATTGACTTTATGTGGGCTATTGACGTAAAAAAATTGGTCTATGATAGAGTGATTCGCATTATGCAACAAATGGATATTAGTGGTCTTAGCGGCATTGACGTCAGTCAATTTTGATAACTTTTCAGATGATTGTTAAAATTGGCATAGTATATAAATCTTAAACAAAAATGTAGCATATTATTTGCGAGGACGACAACGATCCGTGGTACTTTGGGAGGTACAGATATTATAACTCTTCATAGTTTGGGAGGTTGCAGGTTTAGACAAGAAATTTGTTACGATCCATCCAATCAGCGATGTAGAATTTATTAAAATTGTTCTTATCATGACAGGCGACGTCCTCAAACGATGAATCAAATGTAGGTGAAACAAAACAGTCTCTGGCACAAGTCACAGTTAAGTCACAAGCACAGGATGTAGTTAAATGTAGTTATGTAGTTTAAAAATTTAAATTACTACAAATTATTATAAAGGTTTTTATACAACTAACGGCAGAGCATCGGCACAACTAGTGGCAAGCGGTCTTTTATAAGGTGACGACATCCATTGATGATGACAACCATGGCCGCCGCAGAAGAATCATCTTTAAATAGCTAGCACATAGTACCTGAAACTTAGGAGGTTTAGGCTATTGGGGGGGAATTGTGTGTGTGTGTGTGTGTGTGTGTGTGTGTGTGTGTGTGTGTGTGTGTGTGTGTGTGTGTGTGTGGTGTGTGTGTGTGTGTGTGTGTATGTGTGTGTGTGTATGTGTGTGTGTGGTGTGTGTGTATGTGTGTGTGTGCACGAGCGTGAGAATGGGCGCGTGTGCATGTGTGCGTGTATTTTATGTATACGTAAGAAGATACTTTTCCGTTTCCTCGTAAGTGTTGGTTGTCTTTTCGTCGTTTTATTTCTTTATGCGGCGTTTTATAATTGTGGACAAGAACAACTTGCTTAATAAAATGTTGCCGAGCGTTTAGAACCTTACATTGGCTGTACAGTTTGTCAGTGGGGAAAATAATTGGTCGGAATGTTGCTACCTTTCAAATGGCTCTATGAGCAATTTCCAGGGGTTTTATGATGGTTTTAGCAGCATCCCCCAACATGAAATACAGTACGTAAGAATGGAAACACAAAGCAAAGTATATGTTGTGGATTATTGTAGGGTTACATATTGATCTTAGTGTTTTAAAAATCTAATACCTTTAAACGAGCAATTCTTGTATATATGTATATATATAATCTGAATCTCGAAAACGGCTTCAACGAGTTTGATTAAATTTTGTATACAGCTATACAGTTTTGCATTTTGAGTTCAACTGCATAGTTGTAATTCCTGTAAAAACGCAATTTTGCAAAAAAAAAAAAATGACGATTTTACAAAAAGCCACCGAGCGAAACTCGGTCTTCCAGGTACTATATATTAATTTTACGCACTCTAACAGTAAGGAAATTGATGTGGGTTTTGAAATTGACATTTTTTATCTAAGATTATACCGAAGGTATTTAATATGATCCACACGATCTAGGTTGGGACAATTGCATAAAGTTTTTGTCGGTGGAAAGAAATTATGTGCTTTTATGGTAATTGGAACGTTAGGTTGAGATGCAAAGAATGAATATATTAGAGGGAGCCTGAAAGTAGCACCAGTGGAGGAAAAGCTGAGGAGCAATAGGTTATCGTGGTATGGACATGTGATGCGGAGGGATGAGCAAAATGTGGTGAAAAGAGTTTTATGTTTGGATGTTGACGGGTACAAGAGAAGAGGACGACCAAAGAAAAGATAGATGGACTGTGTGAGAGGAGATATGGCTAGAAATGAAGTAAGCAGTGAAATGACGAACGATAGAGTAGAATGGAAGAATAAAACATATTGCACCGACCCCATATAAAATTGGGACAAGGGTAGGCAGATAATGAGGTTGAGATGCAAAGCTGAGAGAATATATTAACAATTTAGTTTTGGAAGTATTTACTGTAAGAGTATGAGAAAATAGCCAATTTAAAGCCGTATCAAGTCCACTCTGAGCAAAGTGTTCAAGCTTTGCCCAAGTGTCCGCCTGCAACGTAATAGGGTCTGAGCTTTGTTTATGGTCACGAGGTAACATAAGATTTCAATTCTTCATCATAAATTCAGGACAATTTCCTTGAGAGGGGGATGAAAGTCAAAATGTGTACTTAGTTGTAATTCATTATTACGTGGTCCGATTACACTCATTCTTTTTTTGTTGGAAAGGAGGTACTTTGAAACTTGTCATGTAATCTTTTTTCTTCTATATCTGTATGTTTAATAAATCTATAGACGTAGTGACGTCTTCACGTAAAAAGTACAAAATAACCGAGGAAACATATTATGCACAAGTTTTGTGTGTAATGTGTGTTTTCTGCGCGCGAGGATTCGGCGCGTTTGCGTGTTCTGCCAAACGTTATTGCTACTTTGGATTCCATGCTAATTACATATCGATTATTTTAAATCTTTCCACAAACACCGCGTACGTACAGGCGCCGCGCAGCCGTCACGCAGCCGTCACGCAGCCACCGCGCAGTCTACACTCAGCACAGGCGTCCCCTCCACGTTGCTAGTGTGTCTATCATTTCGTTTTATGCTACGACACTGGTGCGCATTGCCTTTGTACGATATCCTCAGAAATATTAATTTCGTTAATAGAAGAGACGGATATCTTGTAGGACAAAACTTTTAAAATAAGACAACGCAAAACTTTGCAGGCCTGGAACCTGATATGTAGGTATTATTTTAATAAAATTATAATATAATAATTTAATTTAAGTCTAGAAGGTCTAGATTTTACTACTTTAAAAAATGTTGTATTTGAACATGGCAATAATAATGATTATTACAACATTTATATTCACTTATATAGATAGATATATAGAATGTGTGTGTTATGTAGTAAGCGTTGTTTATGGAACCCTAGCAGCTTAGCTGGCTACGCGGCAGCTGTTCGGTGGCTTCGGTTTTTAAAGTATATTTGGTTGCGAGTATAAGGTGATCGAATCGCAACCCGTGAAATACTTATTATTGAGTAGTTCCGGTGGCCATTTGTGGTCTTCATCATCAGTTCCACTTCACTAAATGGTGCTTTCCAAGAGCAAATGCACAAAAATATTCAAACCGCTATAGATGTGCCTATAATATTGGAAGAGTTCCACCGATTTCCAAAGGAACCCATCATCAGATTCTGACCAAATCACAATTCGACCAACAGGAAAAATGCTTATTTTGTTTGAAAGGACGGGTTTCAAACAAAACAAGAATTTTTCAAATCGGTCCAGCCATCTTTGACTAACCGAGTAACAAAAAAATAAATGATTCCGACCGCCTGAGAACCTCCTCCTCCTTTTTTGAAGTCGGTTAAAAACACTTTATAATTATTAGCTACAAGCGCTAAGCAAGCGTTCGTATAGAAATATATAGAACAACGACAAGCAGTTACAGGTCTAACACTATATCCTGCTTCAGCGAGGAGGAATCCTGAACGTAATAATGTGATAAACCTAAGATTATAGAACACCATATCCCGTAGGTACCTGGGCCCGTAAGTACTTAGGTAAGGTATGGTAGGTCCGTAAGGAGATATAGCAAGATATAGCCACCCTCAGTAAGTATGTTGTTACTTCATATATTTGAATTGCTGAACCGTATTTGGTAACAAGTACTGGATAAAAGGTGAATATAAAATTAAACACGTGGTAAACATGACATTCTGGAAATCATCAAGCTTGTTTTTATTACGTATGTTTTTTATAATTAAGTCCATCAGAAATATAGTTATGTATTTTTGAATAATACACACATCCGCCACCGTTAGGTATCGGGTACTTCAACTTGACTGGCCTGTTGGTCTAGTGGTTAGTGATCCTGATTGCTCAGCCAGAGGTCGTCGAGGTTCGATTCCTACCCAGGACAAATAATTGTGCGATGAGCATGACCATTTGTTCTGTGCCTGGGTGTATTTATCTATAATAAGTATGTTTTAGAAATATATTATTGTTTATCGGCATAAGTCTTAAGTAATTTATTTCATAACAAAAATATTTGTTTTGAAACAAAATCAGGAATACACACAATTAGTTACAATCACTAAAATTCTAATGTCACTAGACCACAATCTAATAAATTAATAAAATTTCAAATAATCACAAATAAAAAGTTATAACTGGCCTGTTGGTCTAGTGGTTAGTGACCCTGACTGCTGAGCCAGAGGTCGTGGGTTCTACTGGAATCTGCAGTCTGGTTACCATAGTGCAGAATCTGCCTAATTTGGGATCAGACGGCCGTGTGTGTGATCTGTCAAGGTATTATTATTATTTTCGTACTTGCTTACTTGACTGCACGGATGGCGCAATGGTTTAAGTGGTCGCCTCGCCACTGCGCCTCAAATCGAATATTCCTAATGCGCGAGTTGTCTTTTTAAAACAAACAAAACTTCAGAGTGATGTAATTAACTGTTCCTCAACAATTGAAGTTAGGCATAATAAAATAGACCCTACAAGCTTGATACATGGACCAAAATAAAAGATTTTGTTACATATCTAACAGCTCTTGTGTATTTAGTGTATGTAAAAGTAGTAAAAAATCTGGATGTAATCAAAGATTTCGCAGGTGTCGTCTTGAAAATGAAACTGAACTCTGGAATCAGTTCCAGAGTTCAGTTTCATTTTCAACAGAACGGAAATAACATTTTACAACATATTTCAAAAATAAATTACCATTTAACGTTATAATATTGTATAGGTAGTTAGTAATACTTGGGAACAACAGATGTCCTTACGTAATAATAAGTTTTTCTTGAAAATGTTGAATTATTTTTTTTATTAATAGAGAGAACCGATGGCAATAAATTTTATATGAAATGTTACACCGAATAGGACTTGTTTATATGTCTATGTTTACAATCCGCGTACACGCCGCCGCGCCGCAACCGCTTTCTCACCACGAATGTGCAGCCACCGAACAGCTGCCGCGTAGCTAGCTCAGCTGCTGGGGTTCCATAAACATCGCATACTACATAACACACACATTCTATATATCTATCTACATTACTTTTCCTATCCACGGTGATAGGTCAAAAATATATGTTCGTCAAATTTACTTTAAGATTGTTTTTCTAATGCAAATAAACATAGGATTTATATTGACTATAGCAGTACATTTTTAAAGAGATGATTGAGCCAGGGTTTAGTACCTAACATAGCTAAATTACTCATTTAATTTGTATGGTCTTTAATGCCTGATATCCGCACTGTTTGGTAAACTTATCGACGTTCACGATAGTCAATTTTAGTGATGTAAAAGAATATCGATAAGAAATATCGATATCATGATTATTAATTTATTTATAGCTGATCCTTTAGAGCTGATTAATGCATCAGACGAAGCGGCGGTAGCGTAATCGCTAAGGCGTCGGACTTTAACAAAACATTTACATAAATAACAATTAACGCAATATAAGCTTAAAGTTTAATATTGATCCTGAATATTGAGAAGTTGGGTGAAGGTATCTACATAAAAAAATGCGAAAAAATTAGAACGTATACGTGTTACGCTAAACTTCAGCAATGATAAGAATGTATTACATTAGGCATTAGTAGTGATCGATTAAGTAATTATCAAAGTTAAGTATTTTATCAAATCTGTGAAAATGTTATAAAAGGATACATTGCCACTATGACGCTCATCTGGTAGTAGTGTAATATGCTGCAGGTATTATTTGTTGTGATTGTCGCGTGTGCAACTTTGGCTTCGGCCCGAGTGAGCCCTCTCGATGAACAAATTTCTAAATTTGACGGGAGTGTCAGGTTTGACACGCGGTATTCAAACAATATCGAAGAAGATGCCCGTTTAAATGTGGTAAGTGGATTTTTTGTAACTAACTGATTGTGGTTTCAGCATTTTTATCTATAACTCGTACTTTTATTGCTTCTAAATACAATTAAAAGAGTGTAATGTATTAAGCATGGAGTTTTTAGTTATTTATTTCTATACACCTTTTAGCCAGAACTTATTACGAAATATGGATACCCAGTTGAAGTGCACCATGTAACAACTGAGGATGGCTATATCTTGGAAATGCACCGTATTCCTTATGGACGTGATAAGAATAATGTACCAAATAAAAATAAACCTGTAGTAATTTTGCAACACGGACTGCTGTGCTCCTCCTCTGTATGGGTCCTTACGGGCCCAGGTGCAGGTTTTGGTAAGTTCTAGACTCTTTTGTTGGCATCAAGCATTGAAATAGTAGTAAAATCTAAAGCAGTTAACAATAGTATCTATTACGTACAGGATATATCCTGGCTGAAGAAGGATATGATGTTTGGATGGGGAACATTCGTGGCAACCGCTATTCGCGTCGTCACATCAGTTTAAATCCTGATTCGATATTCAACGTTGCTTTTTGGAAATATTCATGGGATGAACACGGTAATTACGACTTACCTGCCATGATTGATTATGCATTGGCTCATACCGAAAGGACAGACTTCATTATATCGGTCATTCAATGGGAACCACCAGCTTCTTTACAATGGCGTCTCTTCGTCCAGAATATAACGAGAAGATTATTTCCATGCAAGCGCTCGCACCTGTAGCTTACATGGCTCATAACCGGAATTTATTACTAAATGCCATAGCACCTTACTCTAACAATATCGAGGTAAGTGAATGAGAGTAATGGGAGAAATTAGTAATGATTATGGTAATCTACAAAACTAATACTTCATACAAAGTGGGATGGTCCTGGACGCCTACATGGCACTTGGACATTTTGAATTTATTTAGACTTGGATCCATGAGATCATTTCGGCCTTTCTTCTCAAAGCTCTCTCGCTCTCATAGAATGTCGTCACCATCTAGTTTTAAAAATACTACTTAACATGTAAA
Organism: Callimorpha dominula; assembly: GCA_949752705.1. Taxonomy (NCBI): domain Eukaryota; kingdom Metazoa; phylum Arthropoda; class Insecta; order Lepidoptera; family Erebidae; genus Callimorpha; species Callimorpha dominula. Next base: position 11,827,631 of record OX457003.1, read on the forward strand.
AGTGTCTGAAATAATCTATTTATAAAAATAAATTCATTATCATTATCACTCGATTGCCGATATCAAATTTTAATTTACGTACGTACAATGTCATTGCAATAAACCCAAACAGTGATGTGTTTTAAATATCACAGAAGTCTTTGTATTTCCAAATATTCATAGGGATACACAATTAAAACATTTGTGAAATTATTTACTAAATCTTGTATTATATTTCAGAGTATAGGAGCTATTATCGGCTACGGGGAGTTTTTAACAAGTAGACAAGTATTCACTTGGGCTGGAGAGACCTTCTGCAAGGATGAGGCTATTTTCCAGCCAATTTGCAGTAACATTATATTTTTACTTGGCGGCTGGAACGAGGCACAACATAATACGGTATTTAGACATACAAAGTATAAACAGTTATCTAATCTGTGTTTTTGGTAAAAAAGTTATATTTAGATCTTTGCTTGTAAATCTTTACGTACTGTACTGGAACTATTATAATTCTTAGTTACTAAATATATTTTATATTGATTACAGACTCTGATGCCAGTTGTTATAGGTCACACGCCAGCCGGCGCATCGGTTAGACAGTTAGCTCATTACGGCCAAGGAATTACCGGCAACGAGTTCCGTCGTTACGACCAAGGCAGTGTACTAGCAAATCTAATTGTGTACGGCAGTTTCTCGCCTCCTGCATACGACCTTAAAAAGATTACTTCACCAGTATTCCTTCACTACTCAGACAACGATCCACTTGCAGAGGTTGCTGATGTACAAAGGTTGTTCAGAGAACTGGGCAGACCCATAGGACTGTTCCGAGTACCGTTAGCCGAATTTACTCACCTTGACTTTATGTGGGCTATTGACGTGAAAGAATTGCTGTATGATAGAGTGATTCGCATTATGCAACAAATGGATATTAGTGGTCTTAGCGGCATTGACGTCAGTCAATTTTGATAACTTTTCAGATGATTGTTAAAATTGGCATAGTATATAAATCTTAAACCAAAATGTAGCATATTATTTGCGAGGACGACAACGATCCGTGGTACTTTGGGATGTACACATAATATAACTCTTGATAGTTTGGGAGGTTTGGGAGGTCTTTTTTAAGGTGAATATATCCATTGATGATGACCACTATGGCCGCTGCATAAAAATGTTTAACTTGTTGTTTCATAGCTAGCACATAGTACCTGAAACTTAGGAGGTTTAGGCCTATCTGGTACACACAACCTTACCATACCCAATATATCTGCATTGTGCATCCTGCCTCTTATAATTAATATTCTATTAGCGTGAATTCCCTTCTGACCCTCAACTCAGTGTATCCAACCATGCCTAGAACAAACAGAGTTATATACATGAGTGGGTAGAAGGGATACACTCCGTATAGGCGTAGATATAAAAACCTAATGAATTTGTTTTGTACACGTTCTAACATGAGACTATATTTAGTTTCATGTGGAGCCCAGATGACTGCGTTGCATTCTAATTGGCTCCTCACCAGTGCATTATATAAAGCTATAATTGCTTTAATATTTGTATAATTTCGAGAAGTACGTAGAAACCTTAATTTCTGAAAGCCTTCTAACAGCACTTGACAATATGATTACGAACGTTAGCTCCGTGTTAAAATAA